>CM038410.1:51175014-51190162 GCA_021498475.1 Saguinus midas | reverse complement strand
ATGGTATCTATCCAAAAGACTATAAATTGTTCTACTATAAGGACACATGCACACAAATGTTCATTGCAGCACTGTTTACAATAGCAAAGACCTGGAACCAACCCAAATGCCCATCGATGATAGACTGGACTGGGAAAATGTGGCACATATACACCATGAAATATTATGCAGCAATCAAAAATGATTAGTTTGTGTCCTTTGTAGGGACATGGATGAGTCTGGAGAACATCATTCACAGCAAACTGACACAAGAACAGAAAAAGAAATACTGCATATACTCACTTATAGGTGGGTGAAAAAAATGGGAACACATGGACACAGAGATGCAGTCTACTATACACTGGAAACTGTTGGAAATGAGGGAGGGACAGTGGGGGGTTGGGGAAATAGCCTGGGGATGAATACCAAGTGTGGGTGAAGAAGAGGAAGGCAGCAAAACACACTGCCATGTGTGTACCTATGCAACTATCTTGCATGTTCTGCACATGTACCCCAAAACCTATAATGCAATAAAATTAAAAAAACAAAAAAAGTCACAAATGTGACTTTAAAAAAAAATCTTGAAATGCTCAACACACACTTCAAATATAATAAACACAAAGACACACTCCAAGGTACATAATAATTGAGACATTTAAAACAAAAACAAAAAGAATCTTGACAGCAGCAAAGAAATGACTATTTCTTTTTTTTTTTTTTTTTTGAGATGGAGTTTCACTCTTGTTACCCAGGCTGGAGTGCAATGGCGCAATCTGGGCTCAACACAACCTCCGCCTCCTGGGTTCAGGCAATTCTCCTGCCTTAGCCTCCTAGTAGCTGGGATTACAGGCACGTGTCACCATGACGAGACCGAGGTGGGCGGCTCTCCTGAGGTCTCGAGTTCGAGGTCAGCCTGTGCATTTTGGTGAAAACCCACCTCACGTAATAAAACAGAAAAGACAAGAAGAAAGGTAATCAGACAGATGAGTGTGTGCAATTGTAACAAAACGAGGTGCTGGGAGAGTCCACCCACAGCCCCGCCTTTCTCTATTAGGTACTGTTTCCTCTTGTCACCCAGGCTGGTGTGCAATAGTGTGCTTTTTGCTTTTTGCAACAACTGCTTTTTGGGTTCAAGCGATTTTCCTGCCTATGCCCTTCAATTAGCTGGGATTGCAGGTTTCCACACTACCACGTTCAGGTAACTTTAACTGTTTCTGTTTTTATTTTTCTGTACCTCCAGTCTATCTTAATTTGATTTCCATAATAAAGCCACCAGGAAGAAAAAATATGTGGAAGGATGCACCCCTGTTTGTGTCATTTTTTCGCTAG
This sequence comes from Saguinus midas, assembly GCA_021498475.1. NCBI lineage: Eukaryota > Metazoa > Chordata > Mammalia > Primates > Cebidae > Saguinus > Saguinus midas. Next base: position 51,188,854 of record CM038410.1, on the reverse strand, counting down.
GACCACACAGGCCTTCCATTTTGCATCTCAATTTTAGTGTACGTGCTTCCAAAGCGAGCACATGCCAAGCCCGGCTCAGCTTTTCTTTGTATTTTGTTTCTTTGTTTTGTATTTTGAGCTAGCTACGCTGTGTTTTTTTTTTTTGAGGTCAGTATCGAACGTGTGGCCTCACGATTCTTCCCACTCAGAATTCTAAGTGCTGGTATTACAGGCCTGAGCCACCGAACCCAACCCAAGTTGTTTTATAGTTATAAGGACAGGGTTTCACAATGTTGGTCGGGTTCTCAAAACCCCAAACTCGCGTTTCTGCCCAGCTTGGTTTTTGAGGCACCTGTATGGCAGGCTGCCGTGAGCCACTGTTCCCAGCTGGCCGAATTCATTCATAAAAACGAAATCAGAGAGACTGTGTCTAGCACTTTGACTCACGCCAGCAATCTTAGCACTTTGGGAGACCGAGTTGTGAGTCTCTCCTGAGGTCTCGAGTTCGAGGTCAGCCTGTGCATTTTGGTGATAACCCAGCTCACATAATATAAGAGAAAAAAAATAAAGAAAGGTAATCACACTGATGATTTCATGCAATTGAAACAAAACAAGGTGCCCGAAGATTCCACCCCCAGAACCGCCTATCTTTATTAAGTACAGTTTTTCACTTGTCACCAAGGCTGGAGTGCAACAGTGCAATCTTTGCTTAATGCAACACCTGCCTCTTAAGGTCAAGTGATTGTCATCTCAATGCCGTTCAAGTAGCTGGGGTCGCAGATGTACACACTTCCAGGTCCAGGTAACTTTCTATTTTTATTTTTCTGTACCTCCAGTCTATCTTTATTTGATATCCACAAAGCAGTCACAATGAAAATCTAAAATACAAAAAGCTGCAAAGGTGTGCGTGTCATTTTTACACTACGACCACGCCGGTCTTTTGTGTAGCGTCCCAATGTTAGTGTAGGTGCTGCCGAAGCGAGCCCATGATAAGCCCAGCTCAGGATTTCTATGTGTTTCTGTTTTGTTAATGTTTTTTCTTTTTTTTTATAGGGAGTGGACTATGCTGTGTTTTTCGAGGCCAGTCTCAAACCTTTGACCTCGGTATCTGCCTGCCTCTGCATTCTTTGTGCTGGGACTACAGGCTTGAGCTGCGAAGCCCAATCCAAATTGTCTTTTTGTTATAAGGACGGAGTATCACCATGTTGGTAGGGAGGGTCTCGAAAGCGCAACTTCTCATGATCCGCCCGCCTTAATTTTTTGAGGCGACTGAATGACTGGCTGCCGTGAGCCACTGTGCCAGGCTGTTATAATGTATTGTTAAAAAATAAATCAGAGAGGCTCTGCCTGGCGCTGCCACTAAGGAAAGCAATCTAAGCACTTTGAAAGGCCAAGGTTGGCAGGTATTCTGACGTCACCAGTTCGAGGTCAGCCTGTGCATTTTGGTGATAATCCACCTCACGAAATAAAATAGAAAAAAAAAAAAAAAAAGGTAATCAGACTGATGAGTGTGTGTAATTGAAACAAAACGAGGTGCCTGGAGACTATACCCCCAGGACCGCCTTTCTTTATTACATACAGCGATCTTTGCTTATTGCAACACCTGCCTTTTGGGTTCAACTGATTTTCATCCGAAAGCCCTTCATCTATCTGGGGTTGCAGGTTTACACACCACCAGGTCCAGCTAACTTTCTATTTGTATTTTTCTGTATCTCCAATCTATCTTTATATCATTTCCAGAAAGCCGTCAAAACAAAGAAATAAAACACGAAAAGCAGCACACCTTTGCCTGTCATTTTTACGCGAAGACCATGCTGGTGTTCTGTGTAGCATCACAATTTTAGTGTAGGTGCTGCCGAAGCGAACACATGCCACGCCCAGCTCTGCTTTTTTATATTTTTCTCTTTTTTGGTTTTTAATAGAAAGCGGGCTATACTGTGTCTTTCCAGGCCAGTCTCATACCCATGACCTCAGGATCCTCCTGCCTTGGCATTCTTTGTGCTGGGACTACAGGCTTGAGCCGCGGAGCCCAACCCAAATTGTCTTTTTGTTTTAAGGACAGAGTTTCACCATGTTGGTCGGGCGCATTTCAAAGCACAACTTCTCGTGATCCGCCCACCTTGATTTTTGAGGCGACTGAATAACAGCCTGCCGTGAGACACCATACTGGGCTGTTATAATGTATTGATAAAAAAGAAATCACAGAGACTCTGTTGGGTGCTGCCACTCACGCAAGTAGTCTAAGCACTTTGAAAGGCTGATGTGTGTGGGTCTTCTGAGGTCACGAGTTTGAGGTCAGCTTGTGAATTGTGGTGAAAACCCACCTCACATGATAAAAAGAAAAAAAAGAATAATAATCAGACTGATGAGTGTGTGTAATTAAAACAAAACGAAGTGCCAGAGACTCCACCCACAGAACTGCCTTTATTTATTATGTACAGTTTCCCTATTGTCACAAAGGCTGGAGTGCAGCAGTGCGAACTTTGCTTATTGAAACACCTCTTTTTTAAATTCAAGTGATTGTCATCTTAATGCCATTCAAGTAGCTGGGGTTTCAGGTGTCCAAACCACCAAGTCCAGCTAACTTTTCTTTTTATTTTTGTGAACCTCAAATCTATCTTTATTTGATTTCCACAAAGCAGTCACAATGAAGAAATAATTCCTCACAGCGATGCGTGTCATTTTTATGATAGGACCACGCCTGCCTTCATTGTGGCATCCCAATTTTTTTGTACGTGCTGCCGAAGCGAGCACATGCCAAGCCCAGCTCATATTTTTTATGTATTACTGTTTATTTTTATTTATTTATTTATTTATTTTTATTGGGAGTGGGCTACGCTGTGTTCTTGGAGGCCAGTCTCGAACCCGTGACCTCAGGATCCGGCTGCCTCAGCATTCTTTGTGCTGAGACTACAGACTTGAGCCCCGGAGCCCAAACCAAATTCTCTTTGTGTTTTAAAGACAGGGTTTCACCTTGTTTGCCGGGCGGGTCTCGAAAGCGCAACTTCCCCTGATCTGCCCGCCTTGATTATTGAGGCGACTGAATGACAGGCTGCTGTGAGCTACCGTGCCGGGCTCCTATAATGTATTGTCAAAAAAGACATCAGAGAGACTCTGGGGGGCGCTGCCACTCACGCAAGCAATCTAAGCACTTTGAAAGGCCGTGGTGGGCGGGTATATTGAGGTCAGGAGTTCGAGGTCAGCCTGTGTATTTTGGTGATAACCCACCTCATGAAATAAAATAGAAAAAAAGAGAAAGGTAATTAGACTGATGAGTGTGTGCAATTGAAACAAAACGAGGTGCCCGGAGACTCCACCTTAAGAACCGCCTTTCTTTATTACGTACAGTTTCCCTCTTGTCACCAAAGCTGGAGAGCAACTGTGCGAATGATGCTTATTACAACACCTGCCATTTAAGTTCAAGGGATTGTCATCCCAATGCCGTTCAAGTAGCTGGGGTTGCATGTGTCCTCACCACCAGGTCCAGATAACTTTCTATTTTTATTTTTCTGTACCTCCAGTCTATCTTTATTTGATTTCCACAAAGCAGTCAGAAGAAAGAACTAAAATACGAAAAGCTGCACACCTGTGCGTCTCATTTTTAAGCTACGGCAAGGCCGGCCTTGTCTTTAGAGTACTAATTATAGAGTACGTGCTGCAGAAGCGAGCATTTGCCAAGCTCAGCTCAGCTTCTTTATGTTTTTCTGTTTTATTTTGAATTTTTATTAAAAGTGGGCTTTGCCCTGTATTCAGAGGCCAGTCTCGAACCTGTGACCCCTCGATCTGCCTGCATCAGCTTTTTTTCTGCTGGCACTACAGGCTTGAGCCGCGGAGCCCAACTCAAATTGTCTTTTTGTTTTCAAGACGCGGTTTCACCGTATTGGTCGGGCGTGTCTGGAAAGCGCAACTTCTCGTGATCTACCGCCTTTATTTTTGAGGCGGCAGAATGAGAGACTGCCGTGAGCCACAGTGGCCGGTTGTTATAACGTATTGTTAAAAAACAAATTTGAGAGACTCTGCCGGGCGCTGCCACTCACGGAAGCAATCTGAGCGCTTTGAAAGGCCGAGGTGGGCGGGTCTCCTGAGGTCACGTGTTCGAGGTCAGCCTGTGCATTTCGGTGAAAAACCACCTCTGGTAATAAAAGCGAAAAAATAGGAAGGTAATCAGACTGATGAGTGTGTGCAATTGAAACTAAACGAGGTTTCCGGATACTCCACCCCAGAACCGCCTTTCTTTATTACGTACAGTTTCCTCTTGTCACCAAGCCTGGAGAGCAGCCGTGCAATCTTTGCTTATTACAACACCTGCCTTTTAAGTTCAAGGGATTGTCATCCCAATGCCGTTCAAGTAGCTGGGGTTGCATGTGTCCTCACCACCAGGTCCAGCTAACTTTCTATTTTTATTTTTCTGTACCTCCAGTCTATCTTTGATTTTTACAAAGCAGTCACAATTAAGAAATAAAGTCTCACAGCGGTGAGTGTCATTTTTTACGCTAAGACCACGCCTGTGTCTGACCCACCCTCTATGGAGAGACAGAGCTCGCTCGAAGAAATCGGATTGCAGGCTGGAAGAAAATCTTTAAGGTCAGGCTTTATTGAGAAGAAACAGCCTCTGGGCGGGCTAGTGCGAAAGCAGAAAGATGACCACGCTGAGCCTAGAGGGTTAGAGGTTTTTATAGGGGCATGAACAGGAGGGCTTGGGGGGTGCTGACTTGGCGGGTTGTGATTGGTCAGGCCGGCTGTCGGGCAGAAAGTCTTCCGGGGGAAGAGCTTGTTAGGCAGGAAGTCACTAGAGAGCTGATGGGGCAGATGGTGATTGGTTCAGCCGGTTGCTAGGTGGGAGGTGGCTGTAACCAGGTGGGAAGGCCAGAACTGTATGTAGAGTGAGATAAGAGGCCCTCCTTGTGGGGGAGGGGGCGGACTTCCTCATCGGGAAGTTAGATTCTTTCCATGTGGCCAGGGTGGCTGGTTGTCTGGGCCAGGTTTCTAACAGGGGCAGATCTTTCTCCAAACATTCCGACTCCTTAAAGAAAAGAAAAAGAGGGGGTCAGGGACGTCGGTTGTCTCTCTCTGGCTACATCCTGCTGACAAGAGTCGTCGTGGGGGGTTTGAAGAGATTTTTTCTTCTTAAGGAGTCCGGGTGTTCGGGGGAAGATCTGCTTCTGGCACTTGTTCAGAGTAAGGTTGGAGTAGCATTTGGTGGATGGTGACTCGAGTTATTTCTTGAAAGCGCCATTGTAGGAACTGCAAGAAACAAGGAGCAATAAGCAAGATTAAATAAACTGCTTTTAGGGGCCCGAGCAGTGGGGACAAGAGGGTATACATGGAGGAAGACCACCACGCCATGGCTTCGGCTGAGAATTTTTGATTCTGCAGGTTAGCTTTGATCTTCTGGAGGCTTTCGATTCGGGTCTCCACTAGGCCAGATTCATTGATGTAGTAGCAGCACTCTTCTTGTAGGAAGATACAGGTCCCTCCTCACTCACCAGTTAGCAGGTCTAGGGCTCTTTGGTTCTGAAAGGCAACTTGGGTAACTGAGGTGATCTGTCATTGGAGTGATGCCAGAGACTCAGTAGAGTCATCAATAGCAGCTTGAAATTGTTAGGTCAGTCGGGCTATGGCCAGGTGAGAGTGAGTTAGTGCTCCTCTTCCTAATCTTACTGCAAGTGCTGAGCTAGCAAGGGAGACTCTGACAGCAATAGGTAGGAAGGCAGCTCATTGGGTGCAGCAATGGGAAATTTGCAGCATCTGGAACTCAGCTGGGGAATATATAGTGAGTCAAGGGACTAGGGTTACTGGGAGGCATAAAAGAGATGAGGATAGGCTAATGTAGAGAGTTTTTGTTAAGGTCCTGTTACACTAAAAAATGTTCCCCGTGGGGCTGTTATATTAGTGGTTACTAGTATGGTTCTGTTACAGCTAGGGTAGTTTCGGCCTAGGGAATAGCATATTGGTAGCTGCGTGAAGTCAGGTGGAGTATAGAGATTTACCTCTCTGATGGGGGAGAAGGGAGTGGTCGTGGGTGAAGAATTGAGAGGGATAGGAAAGGGAACTGCCACAAAAGGGTCTGACCTAAAGAGGCACACATGAGGCATGAGGTTAGGTCGGTCAATCCTGAGACGTTAGCTAATTTGATTCCTTCCTTAAGGAAGGTTAGCCAGGAAAAGGGAGACGAGTGTGGTTGCAGTTGGGTATTTAGAGATTGTTCTTGCTGGTTAATAGTGGAGTGGATTTGGTGGGCTGTACATACGTATGCCCGCTAGATGTACAGGTGGGAAGAGGGATATCTGGTGTCTATGTATTCATACAGGGCAGCTTTCTGGGGCTTTTCCACCGGTTATTCCAGGGGTCAGGTATGAGAAGAGAATACTGTGTAGAACCGATAATGGTGTTTCCTTCTTCATCTATGTCTGGGATGATTTTGAGCTGAGATTGATCAGGTACTGTGGATTCGATAGCTATATGTATTCGACAGCTGATCCAAGTACAACCCATGCAGGAGCGCCAAGAGGTATTACATGCTCCTGATGGCTGGTCATGGTTGAAGCACATGACCGGTCTATTAGTATGAACGTTGCGGAATTTGGTGAAGTTTAGATATATGGTGCTGCTGCATCTGGCTGCAGGGCAGTCGGAGGTTGCAAGAAGATAATTGTGGCTGTATGGGGATATTACAAATGAAGGTGGTTTTTGTATAGTTTTCAGTCAGGTAGAATCTCCGTACATAAGGAGTGGGATTGCTAGGCCTTAGTAAATTTGATAGATAGAGGCCAAGTAGGAGCAGCTTTCCAGCATATGGGGAATCCATGGGGGGCCTTTTTACCCAGGACAGGTGAATCCAAGATGGGACTTCAGCAATTCTTATAGCTGATGGAGTGGTAAGGAGGACTGTGTATGGTCCTTCCCACTTGGGGGCAAGGGGTTTTGGGGAGAGGGACCTGATAAGAACTGCGTCTCCAGGGAATACTTTCTGTGTACCTTCGGATGGCTGGGTAGGTTGGGGAAGAGAAGTGTTGGCGTGCTCCCGGAGGAGGCTTCGAAGGAGAGTGAAGTAAGGAAGGTAACTATCTAGTGGTGTGGTTTCTGGCGGTGGGGGAGCTGAGAGTAGGAAAGGGCGACTATACAGCAGCTTAAATGGACTAAGCTGCGATGGGCTCCGAGGGCTTGCTCTTAGCCTGGCAAGGGCGATGGGGAGCAAGGTGACCCAAGATTGGCGGAGCTGAAGCATAAGTTTGGTTAGATGTTCTTTGATGAGGCTATTGGCCCGTTCTACTTTACCAGAGGACTGAGGATGGTAGGCGGCCTGTAGCTTCTACTGAATCTCTAGAGAGGTAGAAACAGCATTAGTAACTTTGGAGATGAAAGCTGGGCTGTTGTCTGACTGTATGGTGGCTGGGAGTCTAAAGCGTGGTATGATGTCTTGAATGAGATGAGTGGCTACCGTCCCTGCAGACTCAGAGGCTGTGGGGTAAGCTTCGATCTAGCCTGAAAAAGTGTCAACAATAGTTAATAGATATCGGTATTGTTTATGCTTTGGCATGTGGGTGAAATCGATTTGCCAGTCCTGGCCTGGTAGGAACCCGCATAGTTGATGGAGCTGCTTGCAGGGGTGACAAGATCCCTGAGGATTAGCTTTGGCACAGATTAGGCAATTGGCATGGACTTTGTGGATGGTGCGGGTGAGGTTGTGTGGGTGAAACAGTGGACTGAGAAACTGGAATAAGGCTTTGGGCCCGATGTGGAGGGAATTGTGTATGTCTTGGATTATTTGGTGTTGTTGCTCTGGAAGGATGAGGAGGTTATGTTTATCCTAGACTTGGGGGTGGATTTCGGGGAGTAGTTCGGGTAGGGCCTTTTGAGGCTCAGTATCTGAGGTGAGGGCTAGGAGAAAGAGGCAGTGTGGGCTGGTGGTGGGGAAAGTTATGACAGTTTTTAACTTTGAAAGGATGTCTCGCCCTAGGAGGGGCACTGGGCAGGTGGGGATGACTAGAAAGGAGTGGGTAAAAATAGAAGGGCCAAACAGGCAGGTTAAGGGTGGAGTTTGGTAAGGAGTGGAGGGAGACCCATCAATGCCCATAACAGAGACTTGGGAAGGAGTGGTTTTGCCTGAATATGAGGGAAGTACGGAGTAGGTAGCCCCCATGTCTAAAAAAGGAGACACTCTTACCCGCTACCTGAAGCTTAACCCTGGGCTCGGCAAGGGTAACTGGAGTTGGGAAGCCAGGGCACCACTAATCGTCCATAAACTCTAGTAGCTCTGGGAATGGGTTTTCCTGAGCACCTGACTTCTGACCAGTATGGACAGGAGTCTGGTTTTCAAAACGTGACCTTGCTGTTCTCCAGTGCGTCAGTTTGGAGAAACTGAGGCCCTGGGGAAGCTCAGACAATCAGACCTCCAGTGTCCCATGAGCTGACAATTAGGGCAGGGCTTGGTAGGAGGCCATGGCTGGGGGCAGGCTTTTGACCAGTGCCCTTCCTTCTCACATTTGAAACATGCCCCAGGAGGTGTGTTTGTTTGTTTTTTTTCTGGTTCCCTGCTGGCCTAAGGGCTGCTGCTAAGGCTTGGGTTTGTAGAGTGACTTTTGTTTCATACGCTCTTGGCGGGCTGCCTCAGCTGCATCTTCCTGGCATTAAAGACTTTAAAAGCCATTTTATCAAGTCCTGTATGGGAGTTTCAGGGCTGTCTTCTGCTTTTTAGTTTTTTCGGATGTCAGGAGCTGATTGAGAGATGAAGTGTGATGCTAGGATGGTGGCTCTGTTTTGTGAGGCTGGGTCAAGGCGGGTGTAGTGGACTAACGCTTCTTGCAAGCGAGTTAGAAAGAGGGCAGGGTTTTCATCTGGTAATTGGGTGATTTCTCTTAGCTTGTCATAGTTTACTACTTTGTTAGACACTACATCCATGCCTTTAAGGAGGTATCGGACCATGCGGTCTCTGTGGGTATGTTGGACCCCGGCTTGCCTGATAATCCCATTAGGGATCCTCATTGGGAATTACTTCGGGGCCCAGGGGGATCTGGTTATCTATAGCATGATCTTTATCTGCCTGGTGTCTGGCTGCAGCGAGGATACGCTCGTGCTCTTCTGCAGTGAGGGTGGAAGTGCAGATAACTCGAATATCATGCCAAGTAAGGCTGTATGCCTGAGTGAGGTATTGGAATTCTTTAATATAGGTGGACGGGTCGGCTGAGAAGGATCTTAAACGTTTCTCAATTTGGGACAGGTCTTGGAGTGAAAAAGCAACATGGACTCTGACTAAGCCTTCAGTGCCTGCTACTTCTCGGAGAGGGGCTAGGATAGTTGGTTGGTGAGAGCGGGTGTGGGCTGCTACTGGTGAGGTAAGAGGAAGTGCGGCCTCTGAGGAAGGAGGCCTAGAGGGGGTGGGGGAAGAAGGGTGAGCGGCTGACAGTGACTGGTTGCCAAGGTTGGTGGGAGGGGATAGATGTTCAGGCAGATCCTCCGGTGAAGAGTAGGGAGGGGGAGAAGTAGTGGAGAAAGATTTACGAGGGGTGTGAGCTAAGAGAATTTGGTGGGTGGAACAGGTAGAACAAAGATCAGGGTGGATACGGAGGTCCTAAAAAGCCTGAACATAAGGAATTTCATTGTCCTTGCCTGTGCGGTGACAGAAATTGTCGAGGTTTTGGAGGGTATTGAAATCGAAAGTACCAGTCGGGGGCTAATGTGACTGGTTATCGAGTTTGTATTGGGGCTAAGCCACCTGGGACAGAAAGACAAGTTTTTTCTTTCTGAGGGTTTGAGAATATTCTAATCTGGCAAAATTTCACAGTAAGAACCCAAGGGGGGTGTTGGTTGGAATTTTGGACTCCGAATTTCCCATGGCGGGTGTAGCTACAGACCCTCTGGCGCGGTCGGGTTGATGCAAAGAAAAGGCGTCCCCTTTCATTGCAAATTCCCAGGAGTACGGTTAGGGAGGCGGTAAGAGGGGCGTCCCCCGTCTGGCAGCTAGCCTTTGGAAGGCTCCTGGAGCCAGAAAGGAGGACTACCTCGGCTCTAGGTGAGGAGTCCGTGTGGAACGCCAGAGGGGAGCCACTGCACCCATGCCATGGGGGGGGGTGAAGGTAAAGCAAAAAATTGGGCTTACCTTAATCAGAGTGTAGCGGTGGCAGGGCCTGTGTTGGGCAGGTCGGGGGAGGGGGCCGCGGCCTGGCCAGTGGCCCACGCTCCCGGGTTTCAGCACCACTTCTCTGACCAACCCTCTACGGAGAGACAGAGCTCGCTCGAAGAAATCGGATTGCAGGATGGAAGAAAATCTTTAAGTTCAGGCTCTATTGAGAAGAGAGAGCCTCCGGGGGGGGGCAAGTGCAAAAGCAGAAAGATGGCCACGCCAAGCCTAGAGGGTTAGAGCTTTTTATAGGGGCGGGAACGGGAGGGCTTGGGGGGGGTGCTACTTGGCGGGTGGTGATTGGTCAGGCCAGCTGTCGGGCAGGAAGTCTTCCGGGGGAAGACCTTGTTAGGCAGGAAGTCACTAGAGAGCTGATGGGGCAGATCGTGACTGGTTCAGCTGGTCGCTAGGCGGGAGGTGGGTGTAACCAGGCGGGAAGGCCAGAACCGTATGTAGAGTGAGATAAGAGGCCCTCCTTGTGGGGGAGGGGGTGGACTTCCTCAATGGGAAGTTAGATTCTTTCCATGTGTCCAGGGTGGCTGGGTGTCTGGGCCAGCTTTCTAACAGGGGCAGATCTTTCTCCAAACAGCCTGCCTTCATTGTGGCATTCGAATTTTAGTGTAGGTGCTGCGGAATCGAGCACATGCCAAGACCAGCTCAGATTTTTTTTGTATTACTGTTTATATTTATATTTTTATTTTTTTGTTTTTCTTTTATATGGGGAGCGGTCTACACTGTGTCCTTCGAGGCCTGTCTCGAACCCGTGACTTCAGGATCTGCCTGCCTCTGCATTCTTTGTGCTCAGACTTCAGGCTTGAGCCCAGGAGCCCAACCCGAATTTTCTTTCGGTTTTAAAGACGGGGTTTCATCATGTTGGTCGGGCATGTCTAGAAAGTGCAAATTCTCGTGATCCGCCCGTCTTGATTTTTCAGGCGACTGAATGACAGAGTGTCATGAGCCACCGTGGCCGGTTGTTATAACATATTGTTAAAAAACAAATTAGAGAGACTCTGCCGGGCGCTGACACTCACGGAAGCAATCTGAGCAGTTACAAAGGCCAAGGTGGGCGGGTCTCCTGAGGTCACGTGTTCGAGGTCAGCCTGTTCATTCTGGTAAGAACCCATCTCAGGTAATAAAAGTGATAAAAAAGAAGGTAATCAGACTGATGAGTGTGTGCAATTGAAACAAAACGAGGTTCCCGGATCCTCCACCTGAAGAACCACCTTTCTTTATTATGTACAGTTTCCCTCTTGTCACCAAAGCTGGAGAACAACCGTGCAATCAATGCTTATTACAACACCTGCCTTTTAAGTTCAAGGTATTGTCATCCCAATGCCGTTCAAGTAGCTGGGGTTGCATGTGTCCTCACCACCAGGTCCAGATAACTTTCTAATTTTATTTTTCTGTACCTCCAGTCTATCTTTATTTGATTTCCACAAAGCAGTCATAACAAAGATCTAAAATACGAAAATCTGCACACCTGTGCCTCTCATTTTTAAGCTACGGCAACGCCGGCCTTGTCTTTAGAGTTCTAATTATAGAGTACGTGCTGCAGAAGCGAGCACTTGCCAAGCTCAGCTCAGCTTCTTTATGTTTTTCTGTTTTATTCTTAATTTTTATAAAAAGCGGGCTACACTGTGTTTTCCGAGGCCAGTCTCGAACCTGCAAACTCACGAACCACCTGCCTCGGTAATTTTTGTGCGGGGATTACAGGCTTGAGCTGCGGTGCCCAACCCAAATTGTCTTTTTGTTTTAAAGATGGGGTTTCACCATGTTGGTCTGTCGGGTCTGAAAGCGCAACTTCTCGTGATCCGCCCGGCTTGATTTTTGAGGCTAATGAATGACAGGCTGCCGTGAGCCACCCTGACGGGCTATTATTACGTTTTGTTGTGAAACAAGTCAGAGAGACTCTGCCGGACGCTGCCACTCACGGAAGCAACCTGAGCACTTTCAAAGGCCGAGGTGGGCCGGATTCCTGAGGTCACGGGTTCGAGTTCAGCCTGTGCATTCTGGTGAAAACCCACCTCACGTAATAAAAGAGAAAAAAAAGGAAGGTAATCAGACTGATGACTGTGTGCAATTGAAACTAAACGAGGTTCCCGGATACTCCACCCCCAGAACCGCCTTCTTTATTATGTACAGTTTCCTCTTGTCACCAAGGCTGGAGTGCAACAGTGCGATCTTTGCTTATTACAACATCTGCCTTTTATTTTCAAGTGATTGTCATACCAATGCCGTTCAAGTAGCTGTGGTTGCATGTGTCCTCACAACCAGGTCCAGCTAACTTTCTATTTTATTTTTCTGTACCTCCAGTCTATCTTTATTTGATTTCCACAAAGCAGTCATAAAAAGATCTAAAATACGAAAATCTGCACACCTGTGCCTCTCATTTTAAGCTACGGCAATGCCGGCCTTGTCTTTAGAGTTCTAATTATAGAGTAGGTGCTGCAGAAGCGAGCACTTGCCAAGCTCAGCTCAGCTTCTTTATGTTTTCTGTTTTATTTTTTGTTTTAATTTTTTATAAAAGCGGGCTACGCTGTGTCCTTCGAGGCCAGTCTCGAACCCGTGACTTCAGGATCTGCCTGCCTCTGCATTCTTTGTGCTGAGACTACAGGCTTGAGCCCCGGAGCCCAACCCAAATTTTCTTTCTGTTTTAAAGACGGGGTTTCACCATGTTGGTCGGGCATGTCTGGAAAGCGCAACTTCTCGTGATCCGCCCGCCTTGATTTTTCAGGCGACTGAATGACAGACTGCCGTGAGCCACCGTGGCCGGTTGTTATAACCTATTGTTAAAAAACAAATTAGAGAGACTCTGCCGGGCGCTGCCACTCACGGAAGCAATCTGAGCACTTTCAAAGGCCGAGGTGGGCGGGTCTCCTGAGGTCACGTGTTCGAGGTCAGCCTGTTCATTCTGGTAAAAACCCATCTCAGGTAATAAAAGAAAAAAAAGGAAGGTAATCAGACTGATGAGTGTGTGCAATTGAAACAAAACGAGGTTCCCGGATCCTCCACCTGAAGAACCACCTTTCTTTATTACGTACAGTTTCTCTCTTGTCACCAAAGCTGGAGAACAACCGTGCGATCGATGCTTATTACAACACCTGCCTTTTAAGTTCAAGGGATTGTCATCCCAATGCCGTTCAAGTAGCTGGGGTTGCATGTGTCCTCACCACCAGGTCCAGATAACTTTCTAATTTTATTTTTCTGTACCTCCAGTCGATCTTTATTTGATTTCCACAAAGCAGTCATAAAAAAGATCTAAAATACGAAAGGCTGCACACCTGTGCCTCTCATTTTTAAGCTACGGCAATGCCGGCCTTGTCTTTAGAGTTCTAATTATAGAGTACGTGCTGAAGAATCGAGCACTTGCCAAGCTCAGCTCAGCTTCTTTATGTTTTCTGTTTTAATCTTAATTTTTATAAAAAGCGGGCTACACTGTGTGTTCCGAGGCCAGTCTCGAACCTGCAAACTCATGAACCACCTGCCTCGGTAAATTTTGTGCGGGGATTACAGGCTTGAGCTGTGGTGCCCAACCCAAATTTACTTTTTGTTTTTATTTTTATTTTTATTTTATTTTATTTTATTTATTTATTTTTTTATTATTATTTTTTTAAATTTTTATTGCATTATAGGTTTGGGGGTACATGTGCAGAACGAGCAAGATAGTTGCATAGGTACACACATGGAAGTGTGCTTTGCTGCTTTCCTCCCTCACCCACACTTGGTATTCATCCCCAGGCT
>CM038410.1:51108754-51174914 GCA_021498475.1 Saguinus midas | reverse complement strand
AAATTCAAGGCAAGGCAACCAGGCAAGGCAATTCAGGCAAGGCAAGAAAGCAAGGCAATTCAGGCAAGGCAATTCCAGGCAAGGCAACAGGCAAGGCAATTTAGGCAAGGCAATTAGGCAAGGCAATTAGGCAAGGCAATTCAGGCAAGGCAACCAGGCAAGGCAAAGGCAAGGCAAAACAAGGCAAGGCAACCAGGCAAGGCAAAACAAGGCAAGAAAGGCAATTCAGGCAAGGCAATTCCAGGCAAGGCAACCAGGCAAGGCAAGGAAAGGCAAGGCAATTCCAGGAAAGGCAAGAAAGGCAAGGCAATTCAGGCAAGGCAAGCAAGGCAATTCAGGCAAGGCAAGGCAACAAGGCAAGGCAGGCAAGGCAAAACAAGGCAAGGCAAGAAAGGCAAGGCAATTCAGGCAAGGCAAGCAAGGCAAGGCAATGCAAGGCAAGGCATTCCAGGCAAGGAAAGGCAAGGCAAGGCAGGCAAGGCAAGGCAATTCCAGGCAGGCAAGGCAAGGCAAGGCAAGCAAGGCAATTCCAGGCAAAGGCAAGGCAACCAGGCAAGGCAAGGAAAGGCAATTCCAGCAAGGCAAGGCAAGGCAAGACAAGGCAATTCCAGCAAGGCAAGGCATTCCAGGCAAGGCAAGGAAATTCCAGGCAAGGCAAGGCAAGGCAAGGCAACAAGGCAAGGCAAGAAAATTCCAGGCAAGGCAAGGCAGGCAGGCAAGGCAATTTAGGCAAGGCAAGGCATTCCAGGCAAGGCAAGGAAGGCAAGGCAATTCAGGCAAGGCAATTCCAGGCAAGGTAAGGCAAGGCAAGGAAAGCAAGGCAATTCAGGCAAGGCAGGCAAGGCAAGGCAAGGAAGGCAAGGCAATTCCAGGCAAGGAAATTCCAGGCAAAGGCAAGCAAGGCAAGGCAAGGCAAAGCAAGGCAATTCAGGCAAGGCAAGGCAGGCAAGGCAATCCAGGCAAGGCAATCAAGGCAAGGCAAGGAAAGCAAGGCAAGAAAGCAAGGCAATTCCAGGCAGGCAAGGCAATCAGGCAAGGAAAGGCAAGGCAAGCAAGCAAGGCAAGCAAAGGCAAGGCAAGGCAATTCCAGGCAAGGCAATTCCAGGAAAGGCAATTCCAGGCAAGGCAATTTAGGCAAGGCAAGACAAGGCAATTCCAGGCAAGCAAGGCAAGGCAACAGGCAAGGCAAGAAGGCAAGGCAAGAAAATTCCAGGCAAGGCAAGGCAAGGAAAGGCAAGGCAGGCAAGGCAAAAGGCAAGGCAAAACAAGGCAAGGCAATGCAAGGCAAGGCAATTCCAGGCAAGGCAATTCAGGAAAGGCAAGAAAGGCAATTCCAGCAAGGCAAGGCAAGGTAAGGCAAGGCAAGCAAGGCAAGGCAATTCAGGCAAGGCAATTCCAGGCAAGAAAAGGCAAGGCAAGAAAGCAAGGCAAAAAGGCAAGGCAAGGCAAGGCAATCCAGGCAAGGCAATTCCAGCAAGGCAAGGCAGGCAATTCCAGGCAAGAAAGCAAGGCAAGGCAAAGGCAAGGCAAAGGCAATTCCAGGTAAGGCAAGGCAAGGCAGGCAAGCAAGGCAAGGCAGGCAAGGCAAGGCAAGGAAGGCAAGGCAATTCAGGCAAGGCAATTCAGGCAAGGCAATTCAGGCAAGGCAAGCAAGGCAATTCAGGCAAGGCAATTTAGGCAAGGCAATTCAGGCAAGGCAATTCCAGGCAAGAAAGGCAATTCCAGGCAAGGAAAGGCAAGGCAAGAAAGGCAAGGCAGGCAATTCCAGGCAAGGCAAGGTAATTCCAGGCAAGGCAAGGCAAGGCAAAGGCAATTCCAGGCAAAGGCAAGGCAAGGCAAGACAAGGCAAGGCAAAACAAGGCAAGGCAATCCAGGCAAGGCAAGAAGGCAAGGCAAGGCAAGGCAAGCAATTCCAGGCAAGGCAAGGCAATTCAGGCAAGGAAAGGCAAGCAAGGCAATTCAAGGCAAGGCAAGGCAAGGCAATTCCAGCAAGGCAAGGCAAGCAATTCCAGGCAGGCAAGGCAAGAAAATTTCAGGCAAGAAAGCAAGGCAAGGAAGGCAAGGCAATTCCAGGCAAGGCAAGGCAAGGCAATTCAGGCAAGGCAAGGAAAGGCAAGGCAACCAGGCAAGGCAAAAGGCAAGGCAGGCAAGGCAATTCCAGGCAAGAAAGGCAAGAAAGGCAAGGCAATCCAGGCAAGAAAGGCAAGGCAAGGCAAGGCAATTCCAGGCAAGGCAAGCAAGGCAAAAAAGGCAAGGCAACCAGGCAAGGCAATTCAGGCAAGGCAAGGCAGGCAAAGGCAAGGCAAGGAAAGCAAGGCAAGGCAATCAGGCAAGGCAACCAGGCAAGGCAAGGCAAGCAAAGGCAAGGCAAGCAAGGCAATTCCAGGCAAGGCAAGGCAAGGCAAGGCAAGGCAATCCAGGCAAGGCAACAAGGCAAGGCAAGGCAAGGCAAGGCAATCCAGGCAAAAACAAGGCAAGAAAGGCAATTCCAGCAAGGCAAGGAAAGCAAGGCAATTCCAGGCAAGGCAAGGCAAAACAAGGCAATTCAGGCAAGCAAGGCAGGCAATTCCAGGCAAGGCAAAAAGGCAAGGCAATCCAGGCAAGGCAAGGCAATTCCAGGAAAGGCAAGGCAAGGCAATTCCAGGCAAGGCAAGCAGGCAAGGCAATTCCAGGCAAGGCAAGCAAGGCAAGGCAATTCCAGGCAAGGCAATTCCAGGCAAGGCAAGAAGGCAAGGCAAGGAAGGCAAGGCAACCAGGCAAGGCAATTCCAGGCAAGGCAAGGCAAGAAAGGCAATTCAGGCAAGGAAATTCCAGGCAAGGCAAGGCAAGGCAATTCCAAGGCAAGGCAAATTCCAGGCAAGACAAGGCAATTCCAGGCAAGGCAAGGCAGGCAAGGCAAGAAAGGCAATTCAGGCAAGGAAAGGCAAGGCAATTCCAGGCAAGGCAAGACAGGCAAGGCAATCCAGGCAAGGCAATTCAGGCAAGGCAGGCAAGGCAAGAAGGCAAGGCAAGGCAAGGCAAAAGGCAAGGCAAGGAATTCCAGGCAAGACAAGGCAATTCCAGGCAAGGCAAGGCAAGAAAATTCAGGCAAGGAAAGGCAATTCCAGGCAAGGCAAGGCAAAACAAGGCAAGAAAAGGCAAGGCAATTCCAGGCAAGGCAAGGCAAGGCAAGGCAAGCAAGGCAAGCAAGGCAATTCCAGGCAAGGCAATTCCAGGCAGGCAAGGCAAAACAAGGCAAGGCAGCAAGGCAATTCAGGCAAGGCAATCAGGCAAGGCAAGAAAGCAAGGCAATTCAGGCAAGGCAATTCCAGGCAAGGCAAGGCAAGCAATTCCAGGCAGGCAAGGCAAAAAGGCAATTCCAGGAAAGGCAATTCCAGGCAAGGCAAGGCAAAACAAGGCAAGGCAAGGCAGCAAGGCAATTCCAGGCAAGAAAGGCAAGGAAAGGCAAGGCAAGGCAAGCAATTCAGGCAAGGCAAGCAAGGCAAGCAATTCCAGGCAAGGAAAGGCAATTCAGGCAAGGCAAGGCAAGGCAGGCAAGGCAAGGCAAGGAAGGCAAGGCAAGGCAAGGCAATCAGGCAAGAAAGCAAGGCAATCAGGCAAGACAAGGCAAGGCAAGGCAACAGGCAAGGCAATTCAGGCAAGAAAGGCAATTCCAGGAAAGGCAAGGCAAGGCAATTCAGGCAAGGCAAGGCAAGGCAAGGCAAGAAAGGCAAGAAATTCAGGCAAGGCAAGCAAGGCAATTCCAGGCAAGGCAATTCAGGAAAGGCAAGGCAAGGCAAGGCAAGGAAATCCAGGCAAGGCAAGGTAATTCCAGGCAAGGCAAGGCAAGAAAACAAGGCAAGGAAATCCAGGCAAGCAAGGCAATTCCAGGCAATTCCAGGCAAGGCAAGGCAAGGCAAGGCAAGGCAAGCAAGGCAATTCAGGCAAGGCAACAGGCAAGGCAAGGCAGGCAAGGCAAAACAGGCAAGGCAAGGCAATTCCAGGCAAGGCAATTCCAGGCAAGACAAGGCAAGGCAAGGCAAGAAAGGCAATTCAGGCAAGGCAATTCCAGGCAAGAAAGGCAATTCAGGCAAGGCAAGGCAAGCAAGGCAAGGCAGCAAGGCAATTCCAGGCAAGGCAATTCAGGCAAGGCAATCCAGGCAAAGGCAAGGCAATTCAGGCAAGGCAAGGCAAGGCAATTTAGGCAAGGCAAGGTAATTCCAGGCAAGGCAAGGCAAGGCAAGCAAGGCAAGAAAATTCAGGCAAGGCAATTTAGGCAAGGCAAAAAGGCAAGGCAAGAAGGCAAGGCAATTAGGCAAGGCAATTCAGGCAAGGCAAGGCAAGGCAAGCAAGGCAAGGCAATTCCAGGCAAGAAAGGCAATTCCAGAAAGGCAAGGCAAAAGGCAATTCCAGGCAAGGCAAGGCAAGGCAAGACAAGGCAATTCCAGGCAAGGCAATTCAGGCAAGGCAAGCAAGGCAAGCAAGCAAGGCAAGCAATTCCAGGCAAGGCAAGCAAGCAAGGCAAGGCAATTCCAGGCAAGGCAATTAGGCAAGGCAAGGTAATTCCAGGCAAGGCAAGGCAAGGCAAGGCAGGCAAGGCAATTCAAGGCAAGGCAAAAAAGGCAAGGCAAAACAAGGCAATTCCAGCAAGGCAAGGCAAGGCAAGGCAAGGCAAGGCAACAGGCAAGGCAATCCAGGCAAGAAAAGGCAAGGCAAGGAAATTCCAGGCAAGGCAACAAGGCAAGGCAAAACAAGGCAATTCAGCAAGGCAAGGCAAGGCAAGGCAAGAAATTCAGGCAAGGCAAGGCAATTCAGGCAAGGCAGGCAAGGCAAGGCAAGGCAAGGCAAGGCAATTCAGGCAAGGCAGGCAAGGCAATTCAGGCAAGGCAAGGTAATTCCAGGCAAGGCAATTCAGGCAAGGCAAGCAGGCAAGGCAAGGCATTCAGGCAAGGCAATTAGGCAAGGCAAGAAAGGCAAGGCAATTCCAGGTAAGGCAAGGCAAGAAAGGCAATTCCAGCAAGGCAAGGCACCCAGGCAAGGCAAGAAAGGCAAGAAAGGCAAGGAAATTCCAGGCAAGGAAAGGCAAGGCAACAAGGCAAGGCAAGGCAAGGCAAGGCAAGCAGGCAATTCCAGGCAAGGCAATTCCAGGCAAGGCAAGGCAAGGCAAGCAATTCCAGGCAAGGCAAGGCAAGGCAAGCAAGGCAAGGCAATTCCAGGCAAGAAAATTCAGGCAAGGCAAGCAAGCAAGGCAATTCCAGAAAGGCAAGGCAATTCCAGGCAAGGCAAGCAAGCAAGGCAAGGCAATTCAGGCAAGCAAGGCAAGGCAAGGCAAAATTCCAGGCAAAGGCAAGGCAATCCAGGCAAGAAAGGCAATTCAGGCAAGGCAATTCCAGGCAAGGCAAGGAAGGCAAGGCAAGGAAATTCCAGGCAAGGCAGGCAAGGCAAGAAATTCCAGGCAAGGCAAGCAAGGCAATCCAGGCAAGAAAGGCAATTCCAGGCAGGCAAGGCAAGGCAATTCAAGGCAAGGCAATTCCAGGCAAGAAAATTCCAGGCAAGGCAAGCAGGCAAGGCAATTTAGGCAAGGCAAGAAAGGCAAGGCAAGCAGGCAAGGCAAGCAAGGCAATCAGGCAAGGCAAGGCAAGGCAATTCCAGGCAGGCAAGGCAAGCAAAGGCAAGGCAAGAAAACAAGGCAAGAAAAGCAAGGCAAGGCAATCAGGCAAGGCAAGGCAAGGCAGGCAAGGAAAGGCAATTCAGGCAAGAAAGGCAAGGCAAGGCAAGCAAATCCAGGCAAGGCAAGGCAATTCAGGCAAGGCAAACAGGCAAGGCAAGGCAAAACAAATCCAGGCAAGCAAGGCAATCCAGGCAAGGCAAAGGCAAGGCAAGAAAAGCAAGGCAAACAGGCAAGGCAATCAGGCAAGGCAACAGGCAAGGCAAGGCAAAGCAAGGCAAGGAAGGCAAGGCAATCCAGGCAAGAAAATTCAGGCAAGGCAAGACAGGCAAGGCAAGGAAGGCAAGGCAATCAGGCAAGGAAAGGCAAGGCAAGGCAAAAGCAAGGCAAGAAAGGCAAGGCAATCAAGGCAAGGCAAAAGCAAGGCAAGGCAAGGCAAGCAAGGCAAGGCAAGGCAATCAGGCAAGGCAAAACAAGGCAAGGCAGGCAAGGCAGGCAGGCAAGGCAAGCAAGGCAAGCAAGGCAAATCAAGGCAAGGCAAGGCAATCAGGCAAGGCAAGCAAATCCAGGCAAGGCAATCAGGCAAGGCAAAAGGCAAGGCAATTCAGGCAAGCAAGGCAGGCAAGGCAAGCAAGGCAAAGGCAAGGCAATCAGGCAAGGCAAAACAAGGCAAGGAAATCCAGGCAAGGCAAGAAAATTCAGGCAAGGCAAGAAGGCAAGGCAATCAGGCAAGGCAACAGGCAAGGCAATCCAGGCAAAACAAGGCAATCCAGGCAAGCAAGGCAAGAAAGGCAAGGCAATTCAGGCAAGGCAAGGCAAGGCAATCCAGGCAAGGCAATCAGGCAAGGCAAGGCAAGGCAATCAGGCAAGGCAAAATTCCAGGCAAGACAAGGCAAGGCAAAACAAGGCAAGGAAAGCAAGGCAATCAGGCAAGGCAATCAGGCAAGGCAATCCAGGCAAGGCAGGCAAGGCAATTTAGGCAAGGCAATTCAGGAAAGGCAAGGCAAGAAAGCAAGGCAAGGCAGGCAAGGCAAGGCAAGGCAAAGCAAGGCAAGAAATTCAGGCAAGGCAATCAGGCAAGGCAAAACAAGGCAATTCAGGCAAGGCAACAAGGCAAGGCAAGGCAAGGCAAGGCAAGAAAATTCAGGCAAGGCAAGGTAAGGCAAGGCAAGAAAATTCAGGCAAGGAAAATCCAGGCAAGGCAAAACAAGGCAAGGCAATCAGGCAAGGCAATCCAGCAAGGCAAGGCAAAGGCAAGGCAATCAGGCAAGCAAGGCAAGGCAATTCAGGCAAGGCAATCCAGGCAAGGCAAGGCAAGAAAATCCAGGCAAGGAAAGGCAAGGCAAGGCAAGGAAAATCCAGGCAAGAAAATTCAGGCAAGGCAAGGCAACAGGCAAGGCAAGAAAATCCAGGCAAGGCAAACAGGCAAGGCAAGCAAATCCAGGCAAGGCAAGAAAATCCAGGCAAGGCAAGGAAAATCCAGGCAAGGCAAGGCAATCAAGGCAAGGCAAGAAAAGGCAAGGCAGGCAAGCAAGGCAATCCAGGCAAGAAAATCCAGGCAAGGCAAGGCAAGGCAGCAAGGCAAGGCAAGGCAAGAAAATCCAGGCAAAACAAATCCAGGCAAAACAAGGCAAGGCAAGCAAATCCAGGCAAGGCAAGGCAAGGCAATCCAGGCAAGGCAAGGCAGCAAGGCAATTCAAGGCAAGGCAATCCAGGCAAGAAAGGCAAGGCAATCAGGCAAGGCAAAAGGCAAGGCAAGGCAAGAAAGGCAAGAAAATTCAGGCAAGGCAATCCAGGCAAAACAAGGCAATCAGGCAAGCAAGGCAAGACAAGGCAATTCCAGGCAAGGCAATTAGGCAAGGCAAGGCAATCAGGCAAGAAAGGCAAGCAAGGCAAGGCAGGCAAGCAAGGCAGGCAAGGCAAGGCAATTTAGGCAAGGCAAGGCAAGGCAAGAAAATTCAGGCAAGGCAGGCAATTCCAGGCAGGCAAGGCAAGGCAGGCAAAGGCAAGGCAAGGCAAGGCAATTCCAGGCAAGGCAGGCAAGGCAGGCAAGCAAGGCAAGGCATTCAGGCAAGGCAATTCAGGCAAGGCAAGGCAAGAAGGCAATTCCAGAAAGGCAAGGCAATTTAGGCAAGGCAAGCAAGGCAAGGCAATCCAGGCAAGGCAATTCAGGCAAGGCAGGCAAGGCAAGAAAATTCAGGCAAGGCAAGGCAATTCCAGGCAAGGCAAGGCAAGAAAGCAAGGCAATTCAGGCAAGGCAAGCAAGGCAAGGCAAGGCAAGGCAAGAAGGCAAGGCAATAGGCAAGGCAAGAAGGCAATTCCAGAAAGGCAAGGCAAGCAAGCAAGGCAAGGCAAGGCAAGAAAGGCAATTCCAGGCAAGAAATTTCAGGCAAGAAAGCAAGGCAATTCAGGCAAGGCAAAACAAGGCAATTCCAGGCAAGGCAAGGCAAGGCAAGCAAGGCAAGGCAATTTAGGCAAGGCAAGGCAAGGCAATGCAAGGCAAGGCAATTCAGGAAAGGCAAGGCAATTCCAGCAAGGCAAGGCAAGGCAAGGCAGGCAAGGCAAGGCAATTCCAGGAAGGCAAGGCAAGGAATTCCAGGCAAGAAAGCAAGGCAAGCAAGGCAAGGCAAGCAAGGCAATTCAGGCAGGCAAGGCAAGGCAACAGGCAAGGCAAGCAAGGCAAGAAAGGCAAGGCAATTCAGGCAAGGCAATTCCAGGCAAGGCAAGGCAAGGCAAAGGCAAGCAAAAGGCAAGGCAAGAAAGGCAAGAAAGGCAAGGCAATTTAGGCAAGGCAATTTAGGCAAGGCAAGGCAAGCAAGGCAAGAAGGCAATTCCAGCAAGGCAAGGCACAAGGCAAGGCAGGCAAGCAAGGCAATTCAGGCAAGGCAAGCAATTCAGGCAAGGCAAGGCAAGGCAAGGCAATTCAGGCAAGGCAATTCAGGCAGGCAAGGCAAGACAAGGCAAGGCAAGGCAGGCAAGGCAAGCAAGCAAGGCAAAAAGGCAATTCCAGGCAAGGCAAGCAAGGCAAGGCAAGGCAAGCAAGGCAATTCCAGCAAGGCAATTCAAGGCAAGGCAAGAAAGGCAGGCAAGGCAAGGCAAGGCAATTCAGGCAAGGCAATTCAGGCAAGGCAAGCAATTCCAGGCAAGGCAAAACAAGGCAATTCAGCAAGGCAAGGCACCCAGGCAAGGCAAGCAATTCCAGGCAAGGCAAGCAAGGCAATTCAGGCAAGGCAATTCCAGGCAATTCCAGGCAAGGAAATTCAGGCAAGCAAGGCAATTCCAGAAAGGCAAGGCAGGCAAGGCAAGGAATTCCAGGCAAGGCAAGGCACCCAGGCAAGGCAATTCAGGCAAGGCAATTCCAGAAAGGCAAGGCAAGCAATTCAGGCAAGGCAAAACAAGGCAATTCAGGCAAGAAAATCCAGGCAAGGAAATTCCAGGCAAGGCAATTCAGGCAAGGCAAGGCAGGCAAGGAAAGCAAGGCAAGCAAGGCAAGGCAGGCAAGGCAAGGCAAGGTAAGGCAAGGCAAAATTCCAGGCAAGGCAAGAAGGCAATTCCAGGTAAGGCAAGGCAAGAAAGGCAAGGAAAGGCAAGGCAATTCAGGCAAGGCAATTCAGGCAAGGCAAGCAAGCAAGGCAAGCAATTCCAGGCAAGGAAATCCAGGCAAGGCAAGGCAAGAAAGGCAAGGAAAGGCAAGGCAAAGGCAAGCAAGGCAATTCCAGGCAAGGTAAGGCAAGGCAAAAGGCAAGGCAAGGCAAGGCAAGCAAGCAAGGCAAGGAAAGGCAATTCCAGCAAGGCAAGGCAAGGCAGGAAAGGCAATTCCAGGAAAGGCAAGGCAAGGCAAGGCAGGCAAGGCAAGCAAGCAAGGCAAAAAGGCAATTCAGGCAAGGCAAGGCAAAACAAGGCAAGGCAAGGCAATTCAGGCAAGGCAATTCAGGCAAGGCAGGAAAGGCAAGGCAAGCAGGCAAGGCAATGCAAGGCAAGGCAAGGCAAGGAATTCCAGGCAAGCAAGGCAAAGGCAAGAAAGGCAATTCAGGCAAGGCAATTCAGGCAAGCAAGGCAATTCCAGGCAAGGCAATTTAGGCAAGGCAATTCAGGCAAGCAAGGCAAGGCAAGGCAAGGCAAGCAAGGCAAGGCAACCAGGCAAGGCAAGGCAAGGCAAGGCAAGAAAAGGCAAGGCAATTCCAGGCAAGGCAAATTCCAGGCAAGGCAATCAGGCAAGGCAAGGCAGGCAATTCAGGCAAGGCAAGAAAGGCAAGGCAAAACAAGGCAAGCAAGGCAAGAAAGGCAATTCCAGGCAAGGCAACAGGCAAGGCAAGGAATTCCAGGCAAGGCAACCAGGCAAGGCAAGGAATTCCAGGCAAGGCAAGAAGGCAAGGCAACCAGGCAAGGCAAAACAAGGCAATTCAGCAAGGCAAGGCAAGAAAGGCAAGGAAATCCAGGCAAGAAAGGCAATTCAGGCAAGGCAATTCAGGAAAGGCAAGGCAATGCAAGGCAAGGCAAGGCAAGGAAATTCCAGGCAAGGCAAGAAAGGCAAGAAAGCAAGGCAAGAAATTTCAGGCAAGAAATTCAGGCAAGAAAATCCAGGCAAGGCAGGCAAGGCAAGGCACAAGGCAAGGCAAGGCAAGAAAATTCAGGCAAGGCAAGCAGGCAAGGCAAGGCAAGAAAATTCCAGGCAAGGCAAGGAAGGCAAGGCAAGCAAGGCAAGCAAGCAAGGCAAGAAAAGCAAGGCAAGAAAGGCAAGGAAATCCAGGCAAGGCAAGGCAATTCAGGCAAGCAAGGCAATTCCAGGAAAGGCAAGGAAAGCAAGGCAAGAAGGCAATTCCAGGCAAGGCAAGGCAAGGCAATTCAGGCAAGGCAAGAAAGCAAGGCAATTCCAGGCAATTCCAGGCAGGCAAGGCAAGCAAGGCAAGGCAATCCAGGAAAGGCAATTCAGGCAAGGCAAGGCAAGCAAGCAAGGCAATCCAGGCAAGGCAATTCCAGGCAAGAAAGGCAATTCAGGAAAGGCAAGGCAGGCAAGGCAAGGCACCCAGGCAAGGCAAGAAAGCAAGGCAAGGAATTCCAGGCAAGCAAGGCAATTCCAGGCAAGGCAAGGCAATTCCAAGGCAAGGCAAATCAAGGCAAGGCAAGGCAAGGTAATTCCAGGCAAGAAAGGCAAGGCAAGCAGGCAAGGCAATTTAGGCAAGGCAAGGCAAAAAAGGCAAGGCAATCAGGCAAGAAAGGCAAGGCAAAAGCAAGGCAAGGCACCCAGGCAAGGCAAGGAAAGGCAAGGCAAGACAGGCAAGGCAATCCAGGCAAGGCAATTCAGGAAAGGCAAGAAAGGCAATTCAGGCAAGGCAATTCCAGGCAAAGGCAAGGCAAAACAAGGCAAGCAAGCAAGGCAATTCAGGCAAGGCAAGCAAGGCAAAACAAGGCAATTCCAGGCAAGGCAAGCAAGGCAATTCAGGCAAGGCAACAGGCAAGGCAATTCAGGCAAGGAAAGCAAGGCAAGCAAGGCAAGGCAAGGCAAGCAAGGCAATTCCAGGCAAGGCAAGCAAGGAAAGGCAATTCAGGCAAGCAAGGCAATTCAGGCAAGGCAAGGAAAGGCAATTCAGGCAAGAAAGGCAAGGCAAGGCAATTCCAGGCAAAGGCAAGGCAACCAGGCAAGGCAATTCCAGGCAAGAAATTCAGGCAAGAAAGGCAAGGCAAGGCAAGGCAAAAGGCAATTCCAGAAAGGCAAGGCAAGGCAAGGCAGCAAGGCAATTCCAGGAAAGGCAATTCAGGCAAGCAAGGCAAGGAAGGCAAGGCAATCCAGGCAAGGCAATTCAGGCAAGCAAGGCAAGGCAGGCAAGGCAATCCAGGCAAGGCAAAAGCAAGGCAAGCAGGCAAGGCAATCAGGCAAGGCAAGGCAATCAGGCAAGAAAATCAGGCAAGGCAATCAAGGCAAGGCAAGCAAGGCAGGCAAGGCAATCCAGGCAAGGCAATGCAAGGCAAGGCAAGAAAATCCAGGCAAGAAAATTCAGGCAAGGCAAAACAAGGCAAGGCAAGGCAACAGGCAAGGCAATTCAAGGCAAGGCAAGGCAAGCAAGCAAGGCAAGGCAAGGAAATTCCAGGCAAGGCAATCAGGCAAGAAAGGCAAGGCAAGGCAAGGCAAAAGCAAGGCAATTCCAGGCAGGCAAGGCAAGAAAAGGCAAGGCAATCAGGCAAGGCAATTTAGGCAAGGCAAGGCAAGGCAAGGCAAGGCAATTCCAGAAAGGCAATTCCAGGCAGGCAAGGCAAGGCAATTCCAGCAAGGCAAGGCAATCCAGGCAAGAAAGCAAGGCAAGACAAGGCAAGGCAGGCAAGGCAAGGCAAGGCAAGCAAGGCAAGGTAATTCCAGGCAAGGCAAGAAGGCAAGGCAATTAGGCAAGGCAAGGCAACAGGCAAGGCAAAACAAGGCAATCCAGGAAAGGCAATTCCAGGCAAGGCAAAAAGGCAATTCCAGGAAAGGCAATTCAGGCAAGGCAAGAAGGCAAGGCAAGGCAATCAGGCAAGGCAAGAAATTCAGGCAAGGCAAGCAAGGCAAGGCAGGCAAGGCAAGGCAATTTAGGCAAGGCAAGGCAAGGCAAGAAAAGGCAAGGCAGGCAATTCAGGCAAGCAAGGCAAGGCAGGCAAGGCAAGACAATTCCAGGCAAAACAAGGCAATTCAGGCAAGGCAAGGCAAGGCAATTCCAAGGCAAGGCAAGGCAAGGTAAGGCAAGGCAATTCCAGGCAAGGCAATTCCAGGCAAGGCAAGGTAAGGCAAGGCAATTAGGCAAGGCAATTCCAGGCAGGCAAGGCAATTCAGGCAAGGCAAAACAAGGCAAGGCAAGAAAGGCAAGGCAACAAGGCAAGGCAGCAAGGCAATTCCAGGCAAGGCAAGGCAAGAAAGCAAGGCAAGCAAGCAAGGCAAGGCAATTCCAGGAAGGCAAGGCAATCCAGGCAAGAAAGGCAAGGCAAGGCAAGAAATTCAGGCAAGGCAATTCCAGGCAAGCAAGGCAAGGCAACCAGGCAAGGCAATTCAGGCAAGGCAAGCAAGCAAGGCAAGGCAAGGCAATTCAGGCAAGGCAGGCAAGCAAGGCAGGCAATTCAGGCAAGGCAAGGCAATTCCAGGCAAGGCAATCAGGCAAGGCAAGGCAGGCAAGGCAATTCAGGCAAGGCAAGAAAGGCAAGGCAAGGCCAGGCAAGGCAATTCCAGAAAGGCAAGGCAGGCAAGGAAAGGCAATTCCAGGCAAGGCAAAACAAGGCAAGGCAAGGCAATCCAGGCAAGCAATTCAGGCAAGCAAGGAAAGGCAAGCAAGGCAGGCAATTCCAGGCAAGGCAATTCAGGCAAGGCAGGCAAGGCAAGCAAGGCAAGGCAATCCAGGCAAAACAAGGCAATTCCAGGTAAGGCAAGGCAAGGCAAGGCAAGGCAAGCAATTCAGGCAAGGCAGGCAAGGCAAGAAAGGCAATTCCAGGCAAGGCAAGCAAGGCAAGAAGGCAAGGCAAGGCAAGGCAATTCAGGCAAGAAAGGCAAGGCAAGGCAAGAAAATCAGGCAAGGAAAGGCAAGGCAAGCAGGCAAGGCAAGGCAAGCAAGGCAAGGTAAGGCAAGGCAATTCCAGGCAAGGCAAAACAAGGCAAGGCAGGCAAGGCAAGGCAAGGCAAGGCAAGGCAATGCAAGGCAAGGCAAGGCATTCCAGGCAAGGCAATTCAGGCAAGGAAAGGCAAGGCAAGGCAACCAGGCAAGGCAATTCCAGGCAAGGCAAGCAAGGCAAGGCAAGAAAATTCCAGGCAAGGCAAGGCAGGCAAGCAAGGCAAGAAAATTCAGGCAAGGCAATTTAGGCAAGGCAAGAAAAGCAAGGCAAGCAATTCAGGCAAGGCAATTCCAGAAAGGCAATTCCAGCAAGGCAATTCCAGGCAATTCCAGGCAAGGCAAGGCAATCCAGGCAAAACAAGGCAAGCAAGCAAGGCAAGAAAATTCCAGGCAAGAAAGCAAGGCAAGACAATTCCAGGCAAGGCAAGGCAAGGCAAGGCAACCAGGCAAGGCAATCCAGGCAAAGGCAAGGCAAAGGCAAGAAAATCCAGGCAAAACAAGGCAATTCCAGGCAATTCCAGGCAAGGCAATTCAGGCAAGGCAAGGCAGGCAAGGCAAGAAAATTCCAGGCAAGCAAGGCAAGGCAATTCCAGGCAAGGCAAGCAAGGCAAGAAATTCAGGCAAGCAAGGCAAAACAAGGCAATTCCAGGCAAGAAAGGCAATTCAGGAAAGGCAAGGCAAGGCAATTCCAGGCAAGGCAAAGCAAGGCAATTCCAGAAAGGCAAGGCAGGCAAGGCAATTCCAGGCAAGGCAAGAAAGGCAAGCAAGGCAAGGCAATTCCAGGCAAGAAAGCAAGGCAAGAAATTCAGGCAAGGCAATTCAGGCAAGGCAATTTAGGCAAGGCAAGGCAGGCAAGGCAAGACAGGCAAGGCAAGGCCAGGCAAGGCAAGGCAAATCAAGGCAAGGCAAGCAATTCAGGCAAGAAAGGCAAGAAAGGCAATTCCAGGCAAGGCAAGGCAAGGCAAGCAAGGCAGGCAAGGCAACAGGCAAGGCAATTCAGGCAAGGCAAGCAAGGCAAGAAAGCAAGGCAAGCAAGGCAAGCAATTCCAGGCAAGAAAATTCAGGCAAGAAAGGCAAGCAAGGAAAGGCAATTCCAGGCAAGGCAATTCCAGGCAAGCAAGGCAAGGCAATTCAGGCAAGGCAAAACAGGCAAGGCAAGAAAAGGCAAGGCAAGGCAGGCAAGGCAAGGCAATTCAGGCAAGGCAAGAAAGGCAAGGCAAGGCCAGGCAAGGCAATTCCAGGCAAGGCAATTCAGGCAAGAAATTCAGGCAAGGCAAGGCAAGGCAAGAAATTCCAGGCAAGGCAATTCCAGGCAATTCCAGGCAAGGCAAGGCAAGAAAATTCAGGCAAGCAAGGCAAAGGCAATTCCAGCAAGGCAAGGCAAGGCAAGGCAATTCCAGGCAAGGCAACCAGGCAAGGCAACAGGCAAGGCAATTCCAGGCAAAGGCAAGGCAATTCAGGAAAGGCAATTCAGGCAAGGCAAGGCAAGGCAATTCAGGAAAGGCAAGCAAGGCAATCCAGGCAAGAAAGGCAAGGCAAGAAATTCCAGGCAAAGGCAAGGCAAAACAAGGCAATTCCAGCAAGGCAAGGCAAGGCAAGCAAGGCAATCCAGGCAAGAAATTCCAGGCAAGGCAACAAGGCAAGGCAGGCAAGGCAAGACAAGGCAAGGCAATTTAGGCAAGGCAAGGCAATCCAGGCAAGGAAAGGCAAGGCAGGCAAGGCAAGCAGGCAATTCCAGGCAGGCAAGGCAAGGCAAAATTCCAGGCAAGGCAAGGCAACCAGGCAAGGCAAAAGGCAAGGCAAGAAAGCAAGGCAAGGCAAAACAAGGCAATTCCAGGCAAGGCAACAAGGCAAGGCAATTCAGGCAAGGCAATTTAGGCAAGGCAAGAAAGCAAGGCAAGGCAAGCAAGCAAGGCAATTCAGGCAAGGCAAATTCCAGGCAAGGCAATGCAAGGCAAGGCACAAGGCAAGGCAAGGCAAGACAGGCAAGGCAAGGCAAGCAAGGCAAGGCACCCAGGCAAGGCAAGAAAGCAAGGCAAGGTAAGCAAGGCAAGGCAATTCAGGCAAGGCAATTCCAGGCAAGGCAAGGCAAGGCAATTCAGGCAAGGCAGGCAATTCAGGCAAGCAAGGCAAGGCACAAGGCAAGGCAAGGCAAGAAGGCAATTCCAGGAAAGGCAATTCCAGGCAAGGCAGGCAAGGCAAGACAATTCCAGGCAAGGCAAGAAAGGCAAGGCAAGCAAGGCAAGGCAAGGCAAGGCAAGGCAAGGCAATTCAGCAAGGCAAGGCAAGACAAGGCAAGGCAATCAGGCAAGGCAAGGCAGCAAGGCAAGGCAACCAGGCAAGGCAAGGCAAGGCAAGCAAGGCAAAGGCAAGGAAAGGCAAGGCAAGGCAAGCAAAGGCAAGGCAATTCCAGGCAAAGGCAAGGCAAGCAAGGCAATCCAGGCAAGAAAGGCAAGGCAAAACAAGGCAATTCCAGGCAAGGCAAGGCAAAACAAGGCAATTCCAGGCAAAAAGGCAAGGCAATCCAGGCAAGAAAATTCCAGGCAAGAAAAGGCAAGGCAAGGCAAGGCAAGAAAGGCAATTCCAGGCAAGGCAAGGCAAGGCAAGAAAGGCAAGGCAAATCCAGGCAAGGCAAGGCAAGAAAGGCAAGGCAAAGGCAAGAAAGGCAAGAAAATTCCAGGCAAAGGCAAGGCAAGGCAAGGCAAGGCCAGGCAAGGCAATTCCAGGCAGGCAAGGCAAAACAAGGCAAGAAAGCAAGGCAAGGCACCAGGCAAGGCAATTCCAGGCAGGCAAGGCAGGAAAGGCAAGGCAGGCAAGGCAACAGGCAAGGCAATTCCAGGCAAAGGCAAGGCAATGCAAGGCAAGGCAGGCAAGCAAGGCAATTCCAAGGCAAGGCAAGAAGGCAAGGCAATTCCAGGCAAGGCAAGGCAAGGCCAGGCAAGGCAAAACAAGGCAAGAAAGGCAATTCCAGGCAAGAAAATCCAGGCAAGCAAGGCAAGGAAGGCAAGGCAAGGCAAGAAGGCAAGGCAAGAAAGCAAGGCAAGGCAGGCAGGCAAGGCAAAGCAAGGCAAGGCAAGGCAAGAAAGGCAATTCCAGGCAGGCAAGGCAAAAGGCAAGGCAATTTAGGCAAGGCAAGGCAAGGCAGGCAGGCAAGGCAAAACAGGCAAGGCAACAGGCAAGGCAAAGCAAGGCAAGGCAGCAAGGCAAGGCAAGGCAAAGGCAAGAAAGGCAATTCCAGGCAGGCAAGGCAGGCAAGGCAAGGCAAAGCAAGGCAATTCCAAGGCAAGGCAAGAAAGCAAGGCAATTCAGGCAAGGCAAGCAGGCAAGGCAATTCCAGGCAAGCAGGCAAGGCAAGGCAGGCAAGGCAAGGCATTCAGGCAAGGCAGGCAAGCAAGGCAATTCAGGCAAGGCAGGCAGGCAAGGCAAGGCAAGGCAAGGCAGCAAGGCAAGGCAAGACAAGGCAAGGCAAGGCAGGCAAGGCAAGGCAAGGCAAGAAAATTCAGGCAAGGCAAAACAAGGCAAGCAAGGCAGGCAAGGCAAAAGGCAATTCAGGCAAGAAAGGCAAGAAAGGCAAGGCAAAGGCAAGGCAATTCAAGGCAAGGCAAGCAGGCAAGGCAAGCAGGCAATTCCAGGCAGGCAAGGCAAGGCAGGCAAGGCAAGGAATTCCAGGCAAGCAAGGCAATTCAGGCAAGGCAACAGGCAAGGCAAGGTAAGCAAGGCAAGGCAGGCAATTCCAGGTAAGGCAAGGCAAAACAGGCAAGGCAAAAAGGCAAGGCAAGGCACCAGGCAAGGCAAGGCAGGCAAGGCAAGGCAAGCAATTCCAGGCAAGGCAACAGGCAAGGCAAGACAGGCAAGGCAAGGCAAGGCAAGGCAAGGCAGCAAGGCAAGGCAAGGCAAGGCAAGGCAAGGCATTCCAGGCAAGGCAAGACAGGCAAGGCAAGGCACCAGGCAAGGCAAGCAGGCAAGGCAAGGCAATCAGGCAAGGCAAAACAAGGCAATTCCAGCAAGGCAAGGCAACAGGCAAGGCAAGGCATTCCAGGCAAGGCAAATTCAGGCAAGCAAGGCAAAGGCAAGGCAGGCAAGGCAAAACAAATCCAGGCAAGGCAGGAAAGGCAAGAAAGGCAAGGCAGGCAAGGCAAGCAGGCAAGGCAATCCAGGAAAGGCAAATCCAGGCAAAACAAGGCAAGAAAGGCAAGCAAGGCAATCCAGGCAAGGCAACAGGCAAGGCAAGGCACCAGGCAAGGCAATTCAGGAAAGGCAAGGCAGGCAATTCCAGGCAAGGCATTCCAGGCAAGGCAGCAAGGCAAGGCAAAACAAGGCAAGCAAGGCAAGACAGGCAAGGCAATTCAGGCAAGGCAAGGCAAGGCAAGGCAAGGCAACCAGGCAAGGCAATAGGCAAGGCAAGGCAGGCAGGCAAGGCAGGCAGGCAAGGCAAATTCAGGCAAGCAAGGCAGGCAAGCAAGGCAGGCAAGGCAAGGCAAGGCAAGGCATTCCAGGCAAGGCAGCAAGGCAAGGCAGGCAAAGGCAAGGCAATGCAAGGCAAGGCAAGAAAATTCAGGCAAGGCAGGCAGGCAAGGCAGGCAAGGCAATTCCAGGCAAGGCAACAAGGCAAGGCAGGCAAGCAAGGCAAGAAAGCAAGGCAAGGCAAAGCAAGGCAATTCAGGCAAGCAAGGCAAGAAAATTCAGGCAAGGCAACAGGCAAGGCAATTCAAGGCAAGGCAAGGCAACCAGGCAAGGCAATTCAGGCAAGCAAGGCAAGACAAGGCAAGGCAAGGCAAGCAATTCCAGGCAAGGCAAGGCAAGAAAATTCAGGCAAGCAAGGCAAGGCAATTCAGGCAAGGCAAAATTCCAGGCAAGGCAATGCAAGGCAAGGCAGGCAATTCCAGGAAAGGCAATTCAGGCAAGGCAGGAAAGGCAAGAAAGGCAAGGCAAGGCAAGGCAAGGCAAGGCACCCAGGCAAGGCAAGAAAATTCAGGCAAGGCAAGGCAAGGCAATTCCAGGCAAGGCAAGACAAGGCAAGGCAAGGCAATTCCAGAAAGGCAAGGCAATTTAGGCAAGGCAAGAAGGCAAGGCAATTCAGGCAAGGCAATTCCAGGCAAGGCAAGGCAAGGCAAGCAAGCAAGGCAAGGCAAGGCAATTCCAGGCAGGCAAGGCAAAGGCAAGGCAAGAAGGCAATTCCAGGCAAGGCAAGGCAAGGCAAGAAAAGCAAGGCAAGGCAATTCAAGGCAAGGCAACCAGGCAAGGCAAGGCACCCAGGCAAGGCAAGGCAACAGGCAAGGCAATTTAGGCAAGGCAATTCAGGCAAGGCAGGCAAGGCAAGCAATTCCAGGCAAGGAAATTCCAGGCAAGGCAAAACAAGGCAAGGCAGGCAATTCCAGGCAAGAAAATTCAGGCAAGGCAGGCAAGGCAGGCAAGCAAGGCAGGCAAGCAAGGCAATCAGGCAAGGCAAGGCAGGCAAAGGCAAGGAAATTCAGGCAAGGCAAGAAAAGGCAAGGCAATCCAGGCAAGGCAATCAGGCAAGGCAAGCAAGGCAGGCAAAGGCAAGGCAAGGCAAGGCAATTCCAGGCAAGGCAATTCAGGCAAGGCAAGGCAAGGCAAGAAAATTCCAGGCAAGGCAATTCCAGGCAAGGCAAGAAAGGCAAGGCAAGGCAATTCCAAGGCAAGGCAAGGCAAGGCAAAACAGGCAAGGCAATTCCAGGCAAGGCAAGGCAATTCCAGGCAAGGCAAGGCAGGCAAGGCAAGCAGGCAATTCCAGGCAAGGCAATTCAAGGCAAGGCAAGCAAGGCAAGGCAATTCCAGGCAAGGCAAGGCAAGGCAAAAGGCAATTCAGGCAAGGCAATTCCAGCAAGGCAAGGCAAGCAAGGCAAGGCAAGAAAATTCAGGCAAGGCAAGAAGGCAAGGCAAGCAGGCAATTCCAGGCAAGGAAGGCAAGGCAAGGCAATCAAGGCAAGGCAAGGCAAGGCAAGGCAAAACAAGGCAAGCAAGGCAAGAAAGCAAGGCAAAACAAGGCAAGCAAGGCAAGACAAGGCAATTCCAGGCAAGGCAATTCAGGCAAGGCAGGCAATTCCAGGCAAGAAAGGCAAGCAAGGCAAGCAAGCAAGGCAATTCCAGGCAAGAAAAGGCAAGGCAAGGCAAGAAAATTCAGGCAAGGCAAGCAAGGCAAGCAAGCAAGGCAAGGCAATTAGGCAAGGCAAGGAAAGCAAGGCAAGGCAGGCAAGGCAAGGCAAGAAGGCAAGGCAATTCAGGCAAGCAAGGCAAGGCAAGAAAATTCCAGGCAAGGCAAGGGCAAGGCAAGGCAAGGAAAGCAAGGCAAGGCAGGCAAGGCAAGCAAGGCAAAACAGGCAAGGCAAGGCAGCAAGGCAAGGAAAGGCAAGGCAGGCAAAGGCAAGGCAATTCCAGAAAGGCAAGGCAAAAGCAAGGCAAGGCAGCAAGGCAAGGCAAAGCAAGGCAAGGCAAGGCAATCAAGGCAAGGCAAGGCAAGGCAATTCAGGCAAGAAAAGGCAAGGCAGGCAAGCAAGGCAGGCAAGGCAACAAGGCAAGGCAAGGCAAGGCAAGGCAAGGCAAGGCAGCAAGGCAATTCAAGGCAAGGCAAGGCAATTCAGGCAGGCAAGGCAAGGCAAGAAAAGGCAAGAAAGGCAAGCAAGGCAAGGAAGGCAAGGCAAGCAGGCAAGGCAAGACAGGCAAGGCAATTAGGCAAGGCAAGAAAGGCAATTCAGGCAAGGCAAAACAAATCCAGGCAAAAAAGGCAAGGCAAGGCACCAGGCAAGGCAAAAGCAAGGCAAGCAAGGCAAGCAATTCAGGCAAGCAAGGCAAAAGGCAATTCCAGGCAAGGCAAGGCAAAACAAGGCAATTCAGGCAAGGCAACAGGCAAGGCAAAAAAGGCAAGGCAATTCCAGGCAAGGCAACCAGGCAAGGCAAGGCAATTAAGGCAAGGCAAGAAAATTCAGGCAAGGCAAGGTAAGGCAAGGCAAGGAAATTCCAGGCAAGAAAGCAAGGCAATTCAGGCAAGGCAAGCAAGGCAAGGCAGGAAAGGCAAGGCAATTTCAGGAAAGGCAAGGAAAGGCAAGGCAAGAAAAGGCAAGAAAGGCAAGGAAAGGCAAGGCAAAACAAGGCAAGGCAGGCAAGGCAGGAAAGGCAATTCAGGCAAGCAAGGCAAGGCAAAACAAGGCAATTCCAGGCAAGGCAATTTAGGCAAGGCAAGGCAAAAAGGCAATTCCAGGAAAGGCAAGGCAAGGCAATTCCAGGCAAGGCAACAGGCAAGGCAAGGCAAGGCAATTCCAGCAAGGCAATTCCAGGCAAGGCAAGGCAAGGCAAGAAAGGCAATTCAGGAAAGGCAAGGCAAGGCAAGGCAATTCCAAGGCAAGGCAAAACAAGGCAAGGCAAGCAAGCAAGGCAAGAAAAGGCAAGGCAATTCCAGGTAAGGCAAGGCAAAGGCAAGGCAAGGCAATTCAGGCAAGAAAGGCAAGCAAGGCAAGGCAAGGCAAAATTCCAGGCAAGGCAAGGCAACAGGCAAGGCAAGGCAAGCAAGGCAAGGCAACCAGGCAAGGCAAGCAAGGCAAGACAGGCAAGGCAATCAGGCAAGGCAAAGGCAAGAAAGGCAATTCAGGCAAGGCAATAAGGCAAGGCAAAACAAGGCAAGGCAATCAGGCAAGGCAATCAGGCAAGGCAAAACAGGCAAGGCAAGCAAGGCAAGGCAAAAGCAAGGCAATTCAGGCAAGGCAGGCAAAGGCAAGAAAATCCAGGCAAGGCAATCAGGCAAGGCAAGGCAAGCAAGGCAATTCCAGGCAAGGCAAAGGCAAGGCAAAAATTCCAGGCAAGGCAAGGCAAGAAAAGGCAAGAAAATTCAGGCAAGGCAAGAAAGGCAAGGCAATTCCAGGCAAGAAAAGGCAAGGCAAGGAAAGGCAAGGCAAGGCAAGGCAATTCCAGGCAAAGGCAAGGCAACAAGGCAAGGCAGGCAGGCAAGGCAGGCAGGCAAGGCAACCAGGCAAGGCAATCCAGGCAAGGCAAGCAAGGCAAAGGCAAGCAAGGCAAGGCAAGGCAAGGCAAGGCAACAGGCAAGGCAATTCCAGAAAGGCAATTCCAGGCAAGGCAAGGCAAGCAAGGCAATTCAGGCAAGGCAATTCAGGCAAGGCAGGCAAGCAAGGCAAGGCAAGGCAGGCAAGGCAAGCAGGCAAGGCAAAAAGGCAAGGCAAGGCAAAGGCAATTCCAGGCAAGGCAAAGGCAAGGCAAAACAAGGCAATTCCAGGCAGGCAAGGCAAAACAAGGCAAGGCAGGCAAGGCAAGGCAACAGGCAAGGCAAGAAAATTTCAGGCAAGCAAGGCAAGCAAGCAAGGCAAGGCAAGGCAAGCAAGGCAAGGCAATTCAGGCAAGGCAAGGCAAGGCAATTCCAGGCAAGAAAGGCAAGGCAGGCAAGGCAAGGCAAGGCAAGGCAATTAGGCAAGGCAAGGCAAGGCAAAACAAGGCAATTCCAGGCAAAGGCAAGGAAATTCCAGGCAAAGGCAAGGCAATTCCAGAAAGGCAATTCCAGGCAAGGCAGGCAAGGCAACAGGCAAGGCAATTCCAGAAAGGCAATTCAGGCAAGAAATTCCAGGCAAGCAAGGCAAGGCAAGGCAAGAAATTCCAGGCAAGGCAAGAAGGCAAGGCAAAACAAGGCAAGGCAAGCAAGGCAAGGTAATTCCAGGCAAGGCAATTCCAGAAAGGCAAGGCAAGGCAATTCCAGGCAAGGAAAGGCAAGGCAAGGCAATTCAGGCAAGGCAAGGCAAGGAAGGCAAGGCAATTCCAGGCAAGGCATTCAGGCAAGGCAAGGCAAGGCAATTCCAGGCAAGGCAAAGGCAATTCCAAGGCAAGGCAATCCAGGCAAGGCAAGGCAAGGAAGGCAAGGCAATCCAGGCAAGGCAAGGCAAGGCAAGCAAGCAAGGCAAAAAATTCCAGGCAAGGCAATCCAGGCAAGGCAGCAAGGCAAGGCAAGCAAGGCAAGCAATTCCAGGCAAGGCAAGGCAAGGCAAGGCAAGAAAATTCAGGCAAGGAAAGCAAGGCAAGGCAATCCAGGCAAGGCAAAAGCAAGGCAAGGCAAGGCAAGGCAAGGCAATTCAGGCAAGGAAATTCCAGGCAAGGCAAGGCAATTCCAGGCAAGGCAAGAAAACAAGGCAAGGCAAGGCAGGCAATTCAGGCAAGGCAAGGCAATCCAGGCAAGCAAGGCAGGCAAGGCAAGGTAAGGCAAGGCAAAAGGCAATTCAGGCAAGAAAAGGCAAGGCAATTCCAGGCAAGGAAATTCAGGCAAGAAAGGCAAGGCAAAGGCAAGGCAAGCAAGGCAAGAAAGGCAAGAAAGGCAAGGCAAAAGGCAAGGCAATTAGGCAAGGCAAGGCAAGGCACCAGGCAAGGCAAGGCAAGAAAGCAAGGCAAGAAAACAAGGCAAGAAAGGCAAGGCAATTCCAGGCAAGGCAGGCAGGCAAGGCAAGAAAATTCAGGCAAGAAAGGCAAGGCAAGCAGGCAAGGCAAGAAAGGCAAGCAAGGCAATTCAGGCAGGCAAGGCAAGGCAAGGCAAGGCAAGGCAAAAAGGCAAGGCAAGGCAAGGAAATTCAGGCAAGGCAAGGCAAGGCAAAAATTCCAGGCAAGGCAAGGCAAGGCAAGCAAGGCAATTCCAGGCAAGCAATTCAGGCAAGCAAGGCAATTCAGGCAAGGAAAGGCAAGGCAACCAGGCAAGGCAATTTAGGCAAGGCAATTCCAGGCAAGGCAAGGCAAGGCAAGCAATTCAGGCAAGCAAGGCAGGCAAGGCAAGACAATTCCAGGCAAGGCAGGCAAGAAAGGCAAGCAAGGCAAGCAAGGCAAGGCAGGCAAGGCAAAAGGCAAGGCAAAACAAGGCAATTCCAGAAAGGCAAGGCAGGCAATTCAGGCAAGGCAAGGCAATTAGGCAAGGCAAGGCAAGGCAAGGCAAGAAAATTCAGGCAAGGCAAGCAAGGCAAGCAAGGCAAGGCAAGAAAGGCAAGGAAATCCAGGCAAGGCAATTTAGGCAAGGCAATTCCAGGCAAGGCAAGGCAAGGCAAGCAATTCCAGGCAAGCAGGCAAGGCAAGGCAATTCCAGAAAGGCAAGGCAAGCAAGGCAAAAAGGCAATTCCAGGCAAGGCAATTCAGGCAAGGCAAGGCAAGGCAAGGCAAGGCAAGCAAGGCAAGAAAGGCAAGGCAATCAGGCAAGGCAATTCAGGCAAGGCAAGGCAAGGCAAAACAAGGCAATTCCAGGCAAGGCAAGCAAGGCAATTCAGGCAAGGCAAGGCAGGCAAGGAAAGCAAGGCAATTTAGGCAAGGCAATTTAGGCAAGGCAAGCAAGGCAAGCAATTCCAGGCAAAAAGGCAAGGCAAGGCAATGCAAGGCAAGGCAAAGCAAGGCAAGGCAAGCAAGGCAAGGTAAGGCAAGGCAAATCCAGGCAAGGCAATTCAGGCAAGGCAAGCAATTCAGGCAAGAAAAGCAAGGCAAGGCAAGGCAAGGCAGGAAAGGCAATTCCAGAAAGGCAATTCAGGCAAGGCAAGGCAAGGCAGGAAAGGCAATTCAGGCAAGGCAATTCAGGCAAGGCAAGGCAAGAAAGGCAAGGCAAGCAAGGCAATTCAGGCAAGGCAATTCCAGGTAAGGCAAGGCAAGGCAATCCAGGCAAGCAATTCCAGGCAAGGCAAGGCAAGCAAGCAAGGCAAAGGCAAGGCAATTTAGGCAAGGCAAGGCAATTCAAGGCAAGGCAATTCAGCAAGGCAAGGCAAGGCAAGGCAAGGCAAGGCAAGGAAATTCAGGCAAGGCAAAAAGGCAAGGCAACCAGGCAAGGCAATTCCAGGCAAGCAAGGCAGGCAAGGAAAGGCAATTCAGGCAAGGCAAAAAGGCAAGGCAGGCAATTCCAGGCAAGCAGGCAAGGCAAGGCAAAATTCCAGGCAAGGCAATTTAGGCAAGGCAAGGCAATCCAGGCAAGAAAGGCAAGCAAGGCAAGACAATTCCAGGCAAGGCAATTCAAGGCAAGGCAAGGCAAGAAAGGCAAGCAAGGCAAGGCAAGGCAAGGCAATTCCAGGCAAGGCAAGGCAAGCAAGAAAGGCAAGAAAATCCAGGCAAGGCAATTCCAAGGCAAGGCAAAACAATTCCAGGCAAGGCAATTCAGGCAGGCAAGGCAAGGAAAGCAAGGCAATTCAGGCAAGGCAATTCCAGGCAAGGCAAGGCAATCAAGGCAAGGCAATTTAGGCAAGGCAATTCCAGGCAAAAAGGCAAGGCAAGGCAAGGCAAAAGCAAGGCAATCCAGGCAAGCAAGGCAAGGCAGGCAAGGCAGGCAGGCAAGGCA
This sequence comes from Saguinus midas, assembly GCA_021498475.1. NCBI lineage: Eukaryota > Metazoa > Chordata > Mammalia > Primates > Cebidae > Saguinus > Saguinus midas. Next base: position 51,150,391 of record CM038410.1, on the reverse strand, counting down.
GGCAAGGCAATTCCAGGCAAGGCAAGGCAAGCAATTCAGGCAAGGCAATTCAGGCAAGGCAATGCAAGGCAAGGCAAAGGCAAGGCAAGGCAACCAGGCAAGGCAAGGCAAGGCAGGCAAGGCAGGCAAGGCAATTCCAGGAAAGGCAATTCAGGCAGGCAAGGCAAGGCAGGCAAGGCAAGGCAAGGCAATTCAGGAAAGGCAATTCCAGGCAAGAAAATTCAGGCAAGGAAAGGCAAGCAAGGCAAAACAAGGCAATCCAGGAAAGGCAATTCCAGCAAGGCAAGGCAAGACAATTCCAGGCAAGAAAATTCCAGGCAAGGCAAGGCAAAGCAAGGCAAGGCAAGCAGGCAATTCCAGGCAGGCAAGGCAATCCAGGCAAGGCAATTCAGGCAAGGCAAGGAAGGCAAGGCAATTCCAGGCAAGGCAATTCCAGGCAAGGAAAGGCAAGGCAATGCAAGGCAATTCCAGGCAAGGCAAGCAAGGCAATTCAGGCAAGGCAATTCCAGGAAGGCAAGGCAATTCCAGGCAAGGCAGCAAGGCAATTCCAGGCAAGGCAAGGTAAGCAAGGCAAGGCAACCAGGCAAGGCAACAGGCAAGGCAAGGCAAGGCAAGAAAATCAGGCAAGGCAACAGGCAAGGCAAGGCAAGGCAAGGCAATTCAGGCAAGGCAGGCAATTCCAGGCAAGACAAGGCAAGGCAACCAGGCAAGGCAATTCCAGCAAGGCAATTCAAGGCAAGGCAAGCAAGGCAATTCAAGGCAAGGCAATTTAGGCAAGGCAAGGCATTCCAGGCAAGGAAGGCAAGGCAATTCAGGCAAGGCAATTCCAGGCAATTCCAGGCAAGGCAATTCCAGGCAAGCAAGGCAAGGAAATTCAGGCAAGCAAGGCAATTCAGGCAAGAAAGGCAAGGCAAGGCCAGGCAAGGCAATTCCAGGAAGGCAAGGCAATTCAGGCAAGGAAAGGCAAGGCAAAAAGGCAAGGCAAGGCAATTCCAGGCAAGCAATTCAGGCAAGGCAAGCAAGGCAATCCAGGCAAGGCAAGGCAAGGCAAGGCAAGGCAACAGGCAAGGCAAGAAAGGCAAGGCAAGGCAAAGGCAAGGCAACCAGGCAAGGCAATTCAGGCAAGGCAAGGCAAGGCAATTCAAGGCAAGGCAATTCCAGGCAAGGAAAGCAAGGCAAGGCAATTCCAGGCAAGGCAAGGCAAGGCAAGGCAAGCAAGGCAATTCAGGCAAGGCAATTCAGGCAAGGCAAGCAAGGCAAGGTAATTCCAGGCAAGGCAAGGCAATTCAGGCAAGGCAATCCAGGCAAGGAAGGCAAGGCAATCAGGCAAGGCAATTCCAGGCAAGGCAATCAAGGCAAGGCAATTTAGGCAAGGCAATTCCAGGCAATTCCAGGCAAGGCAAGCAAGGCAAGCAAAGGCAAGGCAATCCAGGCAAGGCAAGGCAAGAAGCAAGGCAAGGCAAGGCAAGGCAATTCCAGGCAAGAAAGCAAGGCAAGGCAAGCAATTCAGGCAAGGCAATTCCAGGCAAGGCAGGCAAGGCAAAGGCAAGAAAATCCAGGCAAGGCAAGGTAAGGCAAGGCAAGCAATTCAGGCAAGGCAATTCAGGAAAGGCAAGGCAGGCAGGCAAGGCAAGGCAGGCAATTCAGGCAAAGGCAAGGCAAGGCAATTCCAGGCAAGAAAATTCAGGCAAGGAAAGGCAAGGCAAGAAAGCAAGGCAAAGGCAATTCCAGAAAGGCAAGGCAAGCAAGGCAAGAAAATTCCAGGCAAGGCAACAGGCAAGGCAAGGCAAGGCAATGCAAGGCAAGGCAATTCAGGCAAGGCAATTCAGGCAAGGAAAGCAAGGCAAGGCAAGCAAGGCAAGACAATTCCAGGCAAGAAAAAGGCAAGGCAATTAGGCCAGGCAATTCCAGGAAGGCAAGGCAATTTAGGCAAGGCAAGGCAAAGGCAAGGCAAGCAAGGCAAGGCACCCAGGCAAGGCAATCAGGCAAGGCAAGAAGGCAAGGCAACCAGGCAAGGCAAGGTAAGGCAAGGCAATTAAGGCAAGGCAATCAGGCAAGGCAAGAAGGCAATTCCAGCAAGGCAAGGCAAGGAAATTCAGGCAAGGCAAGCAAGGAAAGGCAAGGCAATCAGGCAAGGCAATTTAGGCAAGGCAAGGCAATCAAGGCAAGGCAAGGCAAGAAAGGCAAGGCAAGCAGGCAATTCCAGGTAAGGCAAGGCAAGGAAATTCAGGCAAGGCAATTTAGGCAAGGCAAGCAAGCAAGGCAAGGCAATTCCAGGTAAGGCAAGGCAATAGGCAAGGCAAGAAAATTCCAGGCAAGGCAAGGCAAGAAAGGCAATTCAGGCAAGGCAAGGCAGGCAAGGCAAGGCAACAAGGCAAGGCAATTCCAAGGCAAGGCAATTCCAGGCAAAACAAGGCAAGGCAAGGAAAGGCAAGGCAAGGCAAGAAGGCAATTCCAGAAAGGCAAGGCAAGCAAGGCAATTCCAGGCAAGCAAGGCAAGACAAGGCAAGGCAAGGAAAACAAGGCAAGGCAAGGCAAGGCAAGGCAAGGCAAGGCAAGGCAAGGCACCAGGCAAGGCAATTCCAGGTAAGGCAAGGCAATCCAGGCAAGGCAAAAGGCAATTCCAGGCAAGGCAGGCAAGCAAGGCAAGGCACAAGGCAAGGCAATTCCAAGGCAAGGCAATTCAGGCAAGGCAAGCAAGGCAGGCAAAGGCAAGAAAGGCAATTCAGGCAAGAAAGGCAAGGCAAGAAAGGCAAGGCAAGAAAAGGCAAGGCAACCAGGCAAGGCAAGCAAGCAAGGCAAAAGGCAATTCCAGGCAAGAAAATTCAGGCAAGGCAGGCAAGGCAAGGAAGGCAAGGCAAGACAGGCAAGGCAAGCAAGGCAATTCCAGGCAAGGCAAAATTCAGGCAAGAAAGGCAATTCCAGGCAAGGCAGGCAAGGCAAGACAAGGCAAGGCAATTCAGGCAAGGCAATTTAGGCAAGGCAAGCAAGGAAAGGCAAGCAAGGCAATTCCAGGCAAAACAAGGCAAGGCAAGGCAAGAAGGCAAGGCAATCAGGCAAGGCAAGGCAAGGCAAGAAGGCAAGGCAATTAGGCAAGGCAAGCAAGGAAAGGCAAGGCAAGGCAAAAGCAAGGCAATTCAGGCAAGCAAGGCAAGAAAGGCAATTCCAGAAAGGCAATTCAGGCAAGGCAAGGAAAGGCAAGGCAAGAAAATTCAGGCAAGCAAGGCAGGCAAGGCAAGGCAAGGCAAGCAAGGCAAAAGGCAATTCCAGGCAAGGCAAGGCAGGCAAGGCAAGGCAATAGGCAAGGCAAGGCAAGGCAAGAAAATTCAGGCAAGAAAGGCAAGCAAGGCAATTCAGCAAGGCAAGGCAGGCAAGGCAAGGCAAGGCAAGAGGCAAGGCAAGGTAAGGCAAGGCAATTCCAGGCAAGGCAAGGCAAGGCAATTCCAGGCAGGCAAGGCAATTCAGGCAAGGCAAAAGGCAAGGCAAAAGGCAATTCCAGGCAAGGCAAAGGCAAGGCAATTCAGGCAAGGCAACAGGCAAGGCAAGAAAATTCAGGCAAGGCAGGCAAGGCAAGGCAAGCAATTCCAGGCAAGGCAAGGCAAGGCAAGCAATTCAGGCAAGCAAGGCAAGGCAAGCAAGGCAATTCAGGCAAGGCAAGGAAAGGCAAGGCAAGCAATTCCAGGCAAGGCAATTCCAGGCAAGGAAAGGCAAGGCAAGGCAAGGCAACAAGGCAAGGCAAAACAAGGCAAGGCAAGCAATTCCAGGCAAGGCAAGGCAAGGCAAGGCAGGCAAGGCAAAAGGCAATTCCAGGCAAGGCAAGGCAAGGAAAGGCAGGCAAGGCAATTCAGGCAAGGCAGGCAAGGCAATTCAGGCAAGCAAGGCAAGAAAATTCCAGGCAAGACAAGGCAAGGCAAGGCACCCAGGCAAGGCAAGAAAGGCAAGGCAACCAGGCAAGGCAAGGCAAGCAAGGCAAGGCAATTTAGGCAAGGCAATTCCAGGCAAGGCAATTTAGGCAAGGCAAGGCAGGAAAGGCAATTCCAGCAAGGCAAGGCATTCCAGGCAAGGCAGGCAAGGCAAAACAAGGCAAGGAAAGGCAAGCAAGGCAATCAGGCAAGGCAATTTAGGCAAGGCAAGGCAGGCAATTCAGGCAAGAAAAGGCAAGGCAAATTCCAGGCAAGGCAATTCAGGCAAGAAAGGCAAGGCAAGCAGGCAATTCCAGGCAAGAAAATTCCAGGCAAAGGCAAGGCAATTTAGGCAAGGCAAAGCAAGGCAATTCAGGCAAGGCAAGGCAAGGCAAAAGCAAGGCAAGCAATTCCAGGCAAGAAAATTTCAGGCAAGGCAAGGCAAGGCAAGCAAGGCAAGGCATTCCAGGCAAGGTAATTCCAGGCAAGGCAAGGAAAGGCAATTCAGGCAAGGCAAGACAATTCCAGGCAAGGCAAGAAAATTCAGGCAAGAAAATTCAGGCAAGGCAAATCAGGCAAGGCAAGACAAGGCAAGGCAAGGCAAAACAAGGCAAGAAAATTCCAGGCAAGGCAGGCAAGGCAAAGCAAGGCAATCCAGGCAAGCAAGGCAAGGCAAGCAAGGCAAGGCAATCCAGGCAAAGGCAAGGCAAATCAGGCAAGGCAAGGAAGGCAAGGCAATTCCAGCAAGGCAAGGCAATTCAGGCAAGGCAAAGGCAAGGCAATCCAGGCAAGGAAATTCCAGGCAAGGCAAGGAAAGGCAATTCAGGCAAGGCAAGACAATTCCAGGCAAGGCAAGGCAAGACAATTCCAGGCAAGAAAGGCAATTCCAGGCAAGGCAATTCAGGCAAGGCAAGGCAAGGCAAGGCAAGGCAAGGCAAGACAATTCCAGGCAAGGCAATTCAGGCAAGGCAAGAAGGCAAGGCAATTAGGCAAGGCAAGGCACCCAGGCAAGGCAAGGCACCCAGGCAAGGCAAGAAAATTCCAGGCAAGCAAGGCAAGGCAGGCAAGGCAGGCAAGGCAAAGCAAGGCAAGAAAAGGCAAGGCAATGCAAGGCAAGGCAATTAGGCAAGGCAATTCCAGGCAAGGCAATTTAGGCAAGGCAATTCAGGCAAGGCAATTTAGGCAAGGCAATTCAGGCAAGGCAATCCAGGCAAGAAAGGCAATTCCAGGCAAGGTAAGGCAAGGCAAAAAGGCAAGGCAAATCAGGCAAGGCAATTAGGCAAGGCAAGGTAAGGCAAGGCAAGGCACCCAGGCAAGGCAATCCAGGCAAGGCAATTTAGGCAAGGCAATTCAGGCAAGGCAAATCAGGCAAGGCAACCAGGCAAGGCAAAGGCAAGGCAATTTAGGCAAGGCAAGGAAAGCAAGGCAAGGCAATTTAGGCAAGGCAATTCCAGGCAAGGTAAGGCAAGGCAAGGCAAGGAAATTCCAGGCAAGAAAGGCAAGGCAAGGCAAGGCAAGGCAAGGTAAGGCAAGGCAATCCAGGCAAGGCAATTTAGGCAAGGCAATTCAGGCAAGGCAATCAGGCAAGGCAATCAGGCAAGGCAATTAGGCAAGGCAATTTAGGCAAGGCAATTTAGGCAAGGCAATTTAGGCAAGGCAATTCAGGCAAGGCAATTTAGGCAAGGCAATTCCAGGCAAGGCAACCAGGCAAGGCAAGACAAGGCAATTCCAGGAAAGGCAAGGCAATCCAGGCAAAGGCAAGGCAAGCAAGGCAATTCCAGGCAAGGTAAGGCAAGGCAAGCAAGGCAAGGCAACAGGCAAGGCAATTCAGGCAAGGCAATTCAGGCAAGGCAATTCAGGCAAGGCAATTCAGGCAAGGCAAGGCAAGGTAAGGCAAGGCAAGGCAGGCAAGGCAATCCAGGCAAGGCAAGAAAATTCCAGGCAAGGCAGGCAAGGCAAAACAAGGCAAGGCAATTAGGCAAGGCAATTCCAGGCAAGGCAACCAGGCAAGGCAATTCCAGGCAAGAAAGGCAAGGCAAAACAAGGCAAGGCAAGGCAAGCAGGCAAGGCAATCAGGCAAGGCAAGGTAATTCCAGGCAAGAAAGGCAAGGCAAATCAGGCAAGGCAATCAGGCAAGGCAATTCAGGCAAGGCAAAAGGCAAGGCAAGGAAATTCCAGGCAAGAAAGGCAAGGCAAGAAGGCAAGGCAAGACAAGGCAAGGCAAGCAAGGCAATTCAGGCAAGGCAATGCAAGGCAAGGCAATTTAGGCAAGGCAATTCAGGCAAGGCAAGAAAATTCCAGGCAAGGCAAAACAGGCAAGGCAATCAGGCAAGGCAAATCAGGCAAGGAAAGGCAAGGCAAGCAAGGCAAGGCAATTCCAGGCAAGGCAATTTAGGCAAGGCAATTTAGGCAAGGCAATTTAGGCAAGGCAAAACAAATCCAGGCAAGAAAGGCAATTCAGGCAAGGCAAAAGGCAAGGCAATCCAGGCAAGAAAGGCAAGGCAGGCAAGGCAAGGTAAGGCAAGGCAAGGCACCCAGGCAAGGCAATCAGGCAAGGCAAAGGCAAGGCAAGCAGGCAAGGCAATCAGGCAAGGCAACAAGGCAAGGCAAGGTAATTCCAGGCAAGGCAATCAGGCAAGGCAAGGCAATTTAGGCAAGGCAATTCCAGGCAAGGCAAGACAAGGCAAGGCAAAACAGGCAAGGCAAATCAAGGCAAGGCAAAACAAGGCAAGGCAATTTAGGCAAGGCAAGGCACCCAGGCAAGGCAATTTAGGCAAGGCAATTAGGCAAGGCAAGGCACCCAGGCAAGGCAATCAGGCAAGGCAATTAGGCAAGGCAAGGCAAGGCAATTTAGGCAAGGCAAGGCAAGACAATTCCAGGCAAGAAAATTCCAGGCAAGGCAAGCAGGCAAGGCAAATCAGGCAAGGCAATCCAGGCAAAGGCAAGGCAAGCAAGGCAATTCCAGGCAAGGTAAGGCAAGGCAATCCAGGCAAGGCAGGCAAGGCAATTCAGGCAAGGCAATTTAGGCAAGGCAATTTAGGCAAGGCAATTCCAGAAAAGGCAAGGCAATCAGGCAAGGCAACCAGGCAAGGCAATCCAGGCAAGGCAAGGAAACCAAGGTGGGCTGTAACGAAGTTGGGGATTAGAGACCGCCTGACCAACATTGTGAAACGCTGTCCTTAAAACAAAAACACAATTTGATTGGGCTGTGTAACTCAGGCCTGTAATAACAGCACGTAGAATGCAAAGGTGGTAGAATCATGAGGTCACAAGTTTGATACTAGCCTCGAAGGACATAGCATAGCCAGCTCAATATAAAAACAAAGAAACAAAATACAAGGTAAAGCTGAGCCAGGCTTGGCATGTGCTCGCTTTGGATTCACCGACACTAAAATTGCGATGCTACACAGAAGGTCGGCATGGTCATAGCGAAAAATGACACGCAAAGGGTGCATCATTCCACATATTTTTCTTCGTTGTGGCTGTATTGTGGAAATCAAATAAAGATAGACTGGAGGTACAGAAAAATAAAAATAGAAAGTTAACTGGACGTGGTGGTGTGGACACCTGTAATCACAGCTAAATGAAGGGCAATGGCAGGAAAATCGCTTGAACCCAAAAGGCAGGTGTTGCAATAATCACAGAGCGCACTGTTGCACTCCAGCCTGGGTGACAAAAAGAAAACAGTATCAAATAAAGAAAAACAGCGCTGTGGGTGGAGTCTCCTGGCACCTCGTTTTGTTACAATTGCACACACTCATCTGTCTGATTACTTTTCTTGTTGTTTTTTCTGTTTTTTTTTTTTTTTTTTATGTGAGGTGGGTTTTCATTGGAATGCTCAGGCTGACCTCGACCTCGAAAACTCAGGAGAGCTGCCCACCTCAGTCTCCCAAAGTGCTAAGATTGCTGGCGTGAGTCACAAAGCCCGGCACAGTCTATCTAATTTCTTTTTTAACAACAAATTTGGCCTGCCTGAAACGATGCCTCACAGCAGCCTGTCATCCAGGCGCCTAGGAAACCAAGGTGGGCTGTAACGAGAAGTTGGGGATTAGAGACCCGCCTGACCAACATTTTGAAACCCTGTCTTTAAAATGAAAACACAATTTAGGTTGGGCTGTGTGGCTCAGGCCTGTAATAACAGCACGTAGAATGCAAAGGTGGTAGAATCATGAGGTCACAAGTTTGATACTAGCCTCGAAGGACATAGCATAGCCAGCTCAATATAAAGAGCAAAACAACAGATAAACAAGGAAAAGGTGACAGGCTTGTGCTCGGAAGCACCTACACTAAAATTGGGATGTTACAAAGAAGGCCGGCTTGGTCATAGCGAAAAAATGACATGCACAGGGGTGCAGCCTTCCACATATTTTTTCTTCATTGTGGCTGTATTGTGGAAATCAAATAAAGATAGACTGGAGGTACAGAAAAATAAAAATAGAAAGTTAGCTGGACGTGGTGGTGTGGACACCTGCAATTTCAGCTACTCGAAGGGCATTGGCAGAAAAATCGCTTGAACCCAAAAGGCAGGTGTTGCAATAAGCAAAGAGCACTGTTGCACTCCAGCCTGGGTGACAAAAGGAAAACAGTACCTAATAGAGAAAGGCGGGGCTGTGGGTGGAGTCTCCCGGCACCTCGTTTTGTTACAATTGCACACACTCATTTGTTTGATTACTTTTCTTGTTGTTTTTTCTGTTTTTTTTTTTTATGTGAGGTGAGTTTTCACCGGAATGTTCAGGATGGCCTCGAACTCGAGACCTCAGGAGAGCCGCCCACCTCGGTCTCCCAAAGTGCTAAGATTGCTGGCATGAGTCACAGAGTCCGGCACAGTCTCTCTGATTGCTTTTTTGACTATAAATTTGGCCAGCCGGGAACAGTGGCCCACGGCAGCCTATAATCCAGGCACCTAGAAGACCATGGCGGGAGGAAATGAGAAGTTGGATATTAGGGACCCGCCCGACCAACATTGTAAAACCCTGTCTTTAAAACAAAAACACAATTTGGATTGGGCTGTGTAACTCAGGCCTGTAATAACAACACTTAGTAAGGAAGAGTGGATCGTGAGGTCACAGGTTCGATACTGGCCTCAAAAACAGAGCGTAGCCAGCTCAATATAAAAACAAACAAACAAAAAACAGAAAAACAAGTAAAAGCTGAGCCGGCTTGGCATGTGCTCCTTCAGAAGCACCTACACTAAAATTGGGACGCTACACAGAAGGCTGGCTTGGTCATAGCGAAAAAATGACATGCACAGGGGTGCAGCCTTCCACATAATTTTTTTTTGTGGTGGCTGTATTGTGAAAATCAAATAAAGATAGACTGGAGGTACAAAACAATAAAAATAGAAAGTTAGCTGAACGTGGTGGTGTGGACACCTGCAATTTCAGGTACCTGAAGGGCATTGGCAACAAAATTGCTTGAACCCAAAAGGCAGGTGTTGCAATAAGCAAAGAGCCCACTGTTGCACTCCAGCCTGGGTGACAAGAGGAAAACAGTACGTAAAAAAAAAGGCGGGGATGGGGGTGGAGTCTCCTGGCACCTCGTTTTGTTACAATTGCACACACTCATGTATCTGATTACTATTTTTAATATTTTTTCTGTTTTTTTTTTTTGTGAGGTGGGATTTCACTAGAATGCTCAGGCTGACATCGAACTCGAGACCTCAGGAGAGCCACCCACCACGGTCTCCCAAAGTACTAAGATTGCTAGCGTGAGTCACAGCGATCAGCACAGTCTCTCTGATTTCTCTTTTAACAATAAATTCAGCCAGCTGGAACATTCAGGCACCTAGAAAAGAAGCGAAACAGTTTCTGTTCAAGACACCAACCAACAAGAAATTTCTTTAAAACAAAAACACAATTTGGGTTGGGCTCCGTGGCTAAGGCCTGTAATACCAGCACTTAGAATGCTGAGGTGGGTGGATCGTGAGGTCACAGGTTCAATTCTGGCCTCCAAAGACACAGCATAACCAGCTCCCTATAAAAAGCATAAAAACAGAAAAACAAGTAAAAGCTGAGCCGGATTGGCATGTGCTCCTTCAGAAGCACCTACACTAAAATTGGGACTCTACACAGAAGGCCAGTGTGGTCATAGCGAAAATAACACGCACAGGGTGCAGCATTCCACATTGTTTTCTTCATTGTGGCTGTATTGTGGAAATCAAATTAAGATAGACTGGAGGTAAAGAAAATAAAAATAGAAAGTTAGCTAAACGTGGTGGTGTGGACACCTGCAATCCCAGCTACTTGAAGGGCATTTTCAGAAAAATCGCTTGAACCCAAAAGGCAGGTGTTGCAATAAGCAAAGAGCACACTGTTGCACTCCAGCCTGGGTGACAAAAGGAAAACAGTACCTAACAAAGAAAGGCGGGGCTGTGGGTGGAGTCTTCTGACACCTCATTTTGTTATAATTGCACACATTCATCTGTCTGATTTCTCTTCTTGATGTTTTTTCTGTTTTTTTTTTTCGTAAGGTGGAATTTCACCAGAATGCTCAGGCTGACCTCGAACTCGAGACCTCAGGAGAGCCGCCCACCTCGGTCTCCCAAAGTGCTCAGATTGCTTGAGTAAGTCACAGCACCAGGCACAGTCTCTCTGATTTTGTTTTTACCAAAAAATTCGACCAGCCGGGAACGGTGGCTCACAGCAGACTGTCAAACAGCGCCTACAAAACCAAGATGGGCAGAAACGAGAAGTTGGGGGTTCTAGACCCCCGACCATCATTGTGATACCCTGTCCTTAAAACAAAAACACAATTTGTGTTGGGTTCGGCGTTTCAGGCCTGTAATACCAGCACTAAGGTTGCCGAGGGCGGAGGATCATGAGGTCAAAGGTTCGATACTGGCCTCGAAAATCACAGTGGAGCCAGCTCAATATAAAAAAACATAGAAAGAAAATAAAAGAATTGCTGAGCCGGGATTGGCATGTGCTCGCTTTGGAAGAACCTGAAACCCTTTCCTTAAAACACAAACACAATTTAGGTTGGGTTCAGCGGCTCATTCCTGTAATACCAGCACTCAGAATGCAGAGGAATGAGGATCGTGAGGTCACAGTTCGATACTGGCCTCAAGAACACAGCAAGCCAGCTCAATATAAAAAAAAAAAAAAGAAAGAAAATAAAAGAATTGCTGAGCCAGGATTGGCATGTGCTCGCTTTGGAAGAACCTGAAACCCTTTCTTTAAAACAAAAACACAATTTGGGTTGGGCTGGGTGGCTCAGGCCTGTAATACCAGCACTAAGGTTGCCGAGGGCGGAGGATCGTTAGGTCAAAGGTTCGATACTTGCCTCGAAAATCACAGTGGAGCCAGCTCAATATAAAAAAAACATAGAAAGAAAATAAAAATTGCTGAGCCGGGATTGGCATTTGCTCGCTTTGGAAGAACCTGAAACCCTTTCCTTAAAACACAAACACAATTTAGGTTGGGTTCAGCGGCTCATTCCTGTAATACCAGCACTCAGAATGCCGAGGAATGAGGATCGTGAGGTCACAGGTTCGATACTGGCCTCGAAGAACACAGCGAAGCCAGCTCAATAAAAAAAAAAAGAAACAAAATACAAAGAAAGGCTGAGCGGGGATTGGCATGTGCTCCCTTCGGCAGCACCTGAAACCCTGTCCTTACAAGAAAAACACAAGTTGGGTTGGGCTCAGAGGCTCTGGCCTGTAATACCAGCACATAGATTGCCGAGAAGGGAGTATCGTGAGGTCACAGTTTGGATACAGGCTTCGAAAATCACAGTGGAGCCAGCTCAATATAAAAAAACAAAGAAACAAAATACAAAGAATAGCTAAGTCGGGCTTGGCATATGCTTGCTTCGGAAGCACCTACACTAAAACTGAGATGCTACACGGAAGGCTGGCGTGGTCGTAGCGAAAAAATGACACACACAGGAGTGCATCGTTCCACATATTTTTCCTTTGTGGTGGCATTACTGTGGAAATCAAATTAAGATAGACTGGAGGTAAAGAAAAATAAAAATAGAAAGTTAGCTGGACCTGGTGGTGAGGACACCTGCAACCCCAGCTACTTGAATGGCATGGGGATGACAATCACTTGAACTTAAAAGGCAGGTGTTGCAATAAGCAAAGATCCCACTGTTGCACTCCAGCCTTGGTGACAATGAGAAAATTCTACGTAATAAAAAAGGGTTTTGGGAGTAGAGTATCCGGGAACCTAGTTTTGTTTCAATTGCACACGCTCATCAGTCTGATTACCTTCTTTTTTTCTCTTTAGTACATGTGGTGAGATTTCAGGAATGCACAGGCTGACCTCGAACTCGTGACCTCAGGAAACCCACCCACCTCGGCCTTTCAAAGTGCTCAGATTGCTTCCGTGAGTGGCAGCGGCCGGCAGAGTCTCTGATTTGTTTTTAACAATACGTTATAACATCCCGCCACGGTGGCTCACGGCAGCCTGTCATTCAGTCGCCTGAAAAATCAAGGCGGGCGGATCACGAGAAGTTGCGCTTTCCAGACCCGCGATGAACATGGTAAAACCCTGTCTTTAAAACAAAAGACAATTTGGGTTGGGCTCGGCTCAAGCCTGTAGTCCCAGCACAAAGAATGCCGAGGCAGGCAGATCGTGAGGTCACAGGTTCGAGACTGGCCTCAAGGACACAGCATAGCCCGATCCTTATAAAAACAAAGAAAAAGAAAACATAAAAATCTGAGCTGAGCTTGGCAAGTGCTCGCTTTGGCAGCACCTACTATAAAATTGGAACTCTAAACAGAAGGCCTGCTTGTTCCTAGCATAAAAATGAGATGCACAGGTATGCAGGTTTTCATATTTTATTTCTTCGTTCTGACTCATTTGTGGAAATTAAATTAAGATGGAGTGGAGGTACAGAAAAATAAAAATAGAAAGTTAGTTGGACCTGGTGGTGTGGAGACCTGCAACCCAGGAACTTGAACAACATTGGGATGAATCACTTGAACTTAAAAGGCAGGTCTTGCAATAAGCAAGGATCGCACTGTTGCACTCCAGCCTTGGTGACAAAAGGAAAATTCTACGTAATAAAAAAAAGGGTTTTGGGAGTAGAGTATCCGGGAACCTCATTTTGTTTCAATTGCACACACTCATCAGATTGATTATCTTCCTTTTTCTTTCTCTATTATTACGTGATGTATGTTTTCACCAGAATGCACAGGCTGACCTCGAACTCGTGACCTCAGGAAACCCGCCCACCTGGGCCTTATAAAGTGCTCAGATTGCTTTCGTGACAAGCAATGCCCTGCAGAGTCTCTCTGATTTGTTTTTAACAATACGTTATAACAGCCCGCCACGGTGGCTCACGGCATCCTGTCATTCAGTCGCCTGAAAAATCAAGGCGGGCGGATCACGAGAAGTTGTGCTTTCAAGACCCGCCCCGCCAACAAGGTGAAACCCTGTCTTTCAAACAAAAAGACTATTTGGGTTGGGCTCCGCGGCTCAAGCCTGTAGTCTGAGAAGAAAAAATGCCGAGGCAGTCACATCGTGAGGTCACAGGTCGGAGACTGGCCTCGAAGGACACAGAGTAGCAAAAAAAGAAAAACATAAAAATCTGAGCTGAGCTTGGCAAGTGCTCGCTTTGGCAGCACCTACTCTAAAATTGTAACTCTAAACAGAAGGCCTGCTTGTTCCTAGCATAAAAATGAGATGCACAGGTATGCAGGTTTTCATATTTTATTTCTTCGTTCTGACTGCTTTGTGAAAATTAAATCAAGATAGAGTGGAGGTACAGAAAAATAAAAATAGAAAGTTAGTTGGACCTGGTGGTCTGGACACCTGCAACCCCGGGTACTTGAACGGCATTGGGATGAATCACTTGAACTTAAAAGGCAGGTGTTGCAATAAGCAAAGATCGCACTGTTGCGCTCCAGCCTTGGTGACAAGAAGAAAATTTATGTAATAAAAAAGCGGTTCTGGGGTGGAGTCTCCGGGAACCTCGTTTTGTTTCAATTGCACCCACTCAACAGTCTGATTACCTTCCATTTTTTTTTCCTTTATTATGAGATATTTAATTTCATCGGAATGCACAGGCTGACCTCGAACTCGTGACCTCAGGAAAGCCGCCCACCTCGACCTTTCAAAGTGCTCAGATTGCTTCCGTGAGTGGCAGTGCCCAGCAGAGTCTCTCTGATTTATTTTTTAACAATACGTTATAAGAGCCCGCCACAGTGGCTCATGGCATCCTGTCATTCAGTCGCCTCAGAAATCAAGGCGGGGGGATCACGAGAAGTTGCACTTTCCAGACCCGCCCGACCGACATTGTGAAACACTGTCTTTAAAACAAAAAGACAATTTGGGTTCGGCTCAGGGGTTCAAGCCTGTAGTCCCAGCACAAAGAATGCCGAGGCAGACAGATCATGACGTCAGAGGATCGAGACAGGCCTCGAAGGACACAGCGTAGCCCGCTCCTTATAAAACACAAAGAAAACACAAAAACATGAAAAAGCTGAGCTGAGCTTGGCATGTGCTCGCTTTGGCAGCACCTACTTTAAAATTAAGATGCTACACAGAAGGCTGGTGTAGTCGTAGCATCAAAATTACATGCACAGGGGTCCAGCTTTTCGTATTTTATTTCTTTGTTCTGACTGCTTTGTGGAAATCAAATCAAGATAGATTGGAGGTACAGAAAAATAAAAAAAAGTTAGCTGGACCTGGTGGTGAGGACACCTCCAACCCCAGCTACTTGAATGGCATGGGAATGACAATCACTTGAACTTAAAAGGCAGGGGTTTCAGTAAGGAAAGATCGCACTGTTGCACTCCAGCCTTGGTGACAAGAAGAAAATTCTATGTAATAAAAAAAAGTGGTTCTGGGGGTGGAGTATCCGGGAACCTCATTTTGTTTCAATTGCACACACTCATCAGACTGATTACCTTTCTTTTTTTCTCTCTCTATTATTACGTGATGTATGTTTTCACCAGAATGCACAGGGTGACCTCGAACTTGTGACCTCAGGAAACCCGCCCACCTGGACCTTTTAAAGTGCTCAGATTGCTTTCGTGACTGGCAACGCCCTGCAGAATCTCTCTTATTTGTATTTTAACAATACGTTATAACAGCCCGCTACGGTGTCTCATGGCATCCTATCATTCAGTCGCCTGAAAAATCAAGGCAGGCGGATCACGAGAGGTTGCGCTTTCAAGACCCGCCCCACCAACAAGGTGAAACCCTGTCTTTAAAACAAAAAGACAGTTCCTGGCTCAATGTAGGAGACCCAAGATGGCGTCGTAGAGGCAACTCAGGATCGCAGCTCTCAGTGAAGGCGCAGAGGGTGTGTCCTAGCCACATTCTCGGATGGAAGTTTTTAGCCCACAGAACGTTGAAAGTCCTAGGTGTGGGAGAGACACGGGACACTAATGCAGCCGGCTCACAGGGCTGGTTCGGCCGGCACCGCACTGCAGTAGCACCAGGCACAAATCTCACTTCTCCGGGTGCCCTGTTAAACAGGCAATCTGAGATTTGGAAGGGAAGATTGGCATGTACATCTGATTGAACAGGACTTGGACAATAAGCCAGACAAGAAGAATCCTGGGAAACGTGATCTGAGCCAGTGCAGTGGGAAGTGGCATGGGAGATTGCATGGATCCCAGTGCCCTATCAGCAGGCTACTGGGCCAGTGAGAGTCAACCTTTCAGCTTGGGGAGAGAGAGAGAGAGAGGACAGACTCTGAGGCAGGAGCTGGGTGATCAGGCTCAGCAGGTCCTACCTCACAGGGTCAAGCAGGGTGGCGATTGGAGGTGCTCGGGGCTGAGAGTTTTGCTGCCAGCATCCAGGATGGTGCAGCCTGGTGGGGAGGGGCATCTGCCACTATGGACACAATCCACCCCTACTGAAGTACCGCCCAGGGCTGACGCAGCCTGCTGTTGCTGAGGCAACCTGCCATAACAGAGAGACGCTGCCAGCAGGGTGGAGCATGCCACAGAAGAATGGAGACCAGCAGAAACAGGGCAGACCCACGCTAGCCGGGCAGAACCCTGGCAGGCAAATTGTGAATAGACTGCCTCCTAGCTGGGAAGGACAGTACAACAGATACTTATAAAGAAAGCCCCAACTCCCTGAGACAGAGCATCTAACGGGGGAAAAAAGGGGGGTTTATGAGTTCTGTTGAAGCAGACATAAACACATCCTCCCAACAGCCCTGAATGAACAATGGAGCTCACAGGACAGCACTGGAGCTCCTATAAAGCACTGACTATGTCCTCAAGCAGCTGCCTGACCCCTGTATATCCAAAGAGTCACCCCAAAAAAGGACTAATCAGACTGACATTTGGCGGGCTTCATTCTGGAACAAAGATAGCAGAAGAAGAAACTGGTAGCATCCCTCACTGTTCCGCAGCTGCTACAGGTGTACCAGAAAAGCAGGGCCTGGAGTGGACCTCAGCACTCGTACAGCAGAGGGGCTAGACCATTAGAAGAAAAACTAAGTAACAGAAATACCTCATCATCAACAATCTGGGCATCCACACAGAGACCCAATTGACAAATCAGCAACTACTAAGATGACAGGTGGATAAATCCATAAAGATGGGAAGAAACCAGAGCAAAAAGGAGAAAAACACCTGAAAACAAAACACTTCACCTCCTAAAAAAGACCAAAACTCCTCACCAGCAATGGAACAAAGCTGGACGGAAAATGAGTGTGATGAAATGATGGAATAAGACTTCAGAAAGTGGATAATGAGAAACATCAGTGAGATATAAGAACATGTTATAATCAGTGCAAAGAAACTAAGAACCTTGAAAAAAGATTTGAAAAAAGATTCGAGGACATGATAACAAGAATGGACAACTTAGAGAGGAATATGAATGAATTGAAGGAGCTGAAAACACAACACGAGAACTTCACGAAGCATGCACAAGTTTCAACAGCCGAATTGACCAAGCAGAAGAAAGAATATCAGAAGTTGAAGATCAACTCAATGAAATAAAACGAGAAACCAAGATTAAAGAAAAAAGCACAAAAAGAAATGAACAAAATCTCCAAGAAATGTGGGACTATGTGAAGAGACCCAACCTACGTTTGATAGGTGTACCAGAAAGTGATGAAGAGAATGAATCCAAGCTGGAAAACACTCTTCAGGATATTATCCAGGAAAATTTCCCCAACCTAGCAAGACAGGTCAATACTCAACTCCAGGAAATACAGAGAACACCACAAAGATATTCTGCAAGAAGAGCAAACCCAAGGCACATAATCGTCAGATTCACCAAGGTTGAAATGAAGGAGAAAATACTAAGGACAGCCAGAGGGAAAGGTCGGGTCATACACCAAGGGAAGCCCATCAGACTCACAGCAGATCTCTTGGCAGAGACTCTACAAGCCAGAAGAGACTGGGGGCCAATATTCAACATCCTTAAAGAAAAGAACTTTCAACCCAGAATTTCATATCCAGCCAAACTGAGCTTCATAAATGAAGAAAAAATAAAATCCTTCATGAACAAGCAAGTACTCAGAGATTTTGTCACCACTAGGCCTACTTTAAAAGAGCTCCTGAAAGAGGCACTACACATGGAAAGAAATAACAAGTACCAGCCATCCTAAAATCATACCAAATGTTAAGAGCATCAACAAAATGAAGAATCTACATGAACCAATGGGCAAAACAGCCAGCTAGCATCACAATGGCAGTAGCAAATTCACACATAACAATATGAACCCTAAATGTAAATGGGCTAAATGCACCAATCAAAAGACACAGACTGGCAAATTGGATAAAAAACCAAAACCCATCAGTGTGCTGTATCCAGGAAACACACCTCAAATGCAAAAATACACAAAGGCTCAAAATAAAGGATGGAGGAAGATTTACCAAGCAAATGGAGAGCAGAAAAAGCAGGAGTTGCAATTCTCATCTCCGATAAAATAGACTTTAAAGCAACAAAGATCAAAATGTACAAAGAAGGTCATTACATAATGGTAAAAAGATCGATAAAACAAAAAGAGCTAACGATTCTAAATATATATGGACCCAATGCAGGAGCACCCAGATATATAAGGCAAGTTCTTAATGACTTACAAAGAGACTTAGACTCCCAAACAATAATAGTGAGAGACTTTAACACTCCACTGTCAATATCAGACAGATCAACCAGACAGAAAATTAACAAGGATATCCAGGACTTGAACTCAGACCTGGAACAAGCAAACCTGATAGACATTTACAGAACTCTCCACCTCAAATCCACAGAATATACTTTCTTCTCAGCACTACATCATACCTACTCCAAAATTGACCACATAATTGGAAGTAAAGCACCTCAGCAAATGCAAAACAACTGAAATCATAACAAACAGTCTCTCAGACCATAGTGCAATCAAGTTGGAACGCAGAATTCAGAAAATAACTCAGAACCGCACAGTTTCATGGAAACTGAACAACTGGCTCTTGAATGTTGATTGGATAAACAATGAAATGAAGGCAGAAATAAAAAGTTTTTGAAACCAACGAGAATGAAGACACAACGTACCAGAATCTCTGGGACACATTTAAAGCAGTCTGTAGAGGAAAATATATAGCAATAAGTGCCCACAAGAGAAGAGTGGAGAGATCCAAAATTGACACCCTATCGTCAAAATTGAAAGAGCTACAGGAGCAAGAAAAAAAAGCTCAAAACCTAGCCGAGGACAAGAAATAACTAAGATCAGAGCAGAACTGAAGGAGATAGAGACAAGAAAACCCTTCAAAAATCAATAAATCTAAGAGCTGGTTTTTTGAAAAGATCAACAAAATAGACAGACCACTAGCCAGACTGATAAAAAAGAAAAGAGAACAACCAAATAGATGCAATAAAGAACGATAATGGGGAAATCACCACAGATTCCACAGAAATCCAAACCATCATCAGAGAATACTACAAACAACTCTATGCACATAAACTAGTAAACCAGGAAGAAATGGATAAATTCCTGGACGCCTGTGTCCTCCCAAGCCTAAACCAGGAGGAAGCCGAAACTATGAATAGACCAATAACCATGTCTGAAGTTGAGGCAGCAATTAAGAGCCTACCACACAAAAATCCCAGGTCCAGATAGGTCCACAGCCGAATTCTACCAGACACGCAAAGAGGATCTGGTACCATTTCTTCTGAAAGTATTCCAAATAATAGAAAAAGAGGGAACCCTTCCCAAATCATTTTATGAGACCAATATCATCCTGATACCAAAACCCGAAGAGACTCAACAAGAAAAAGAAAACTTCAGGCCAATATCCATGATGAACATAGATGCAAAAACGATAATGGGAAATCACCACAGATTCCACAGAAATCCAAACCATCATCAGAGAATACTACAAACAACTCTATGCACATAAACTAGTAAACCAGGAAGAAATGGATAAATTCCTGGGCGCCTGTGTCCTCCCAAGCCTAAACCAGGAGGAAGCCGAAACTATGAATAGACCAATAACCATGTCTGAAGTTGAGGCAGCAATTAAGAACCTACCACACAAAAATCCCAGGTCCAGATTGGTCCACAGCCGAATTCTACCAGACACGCAAAGAGGATCTGGTACCATTTCTTCTGAAAGTATTCCAAATAATAAAAAGAGGGAACCCTTCCCAAATCATTTTATGAGACCAATATCATCCTGATACCAAAACCCGGAAGAGACTCAACAAGAAAAGAAAACTTCAGGCCAATATCCATGATGAACATAGATGCAAAAACGATAATGGGAAATCACCACAGATTCCACAGAAATTCAAACCATCATCAGAGAATACTACAAACAACTCTATGCACATAAACTAGTAAACCAGGAAGAAATGGATAAATTCCTGGACGCCTGTGTCCTCCCAAGCCTAAACCAGGAGGAAGCTGAAACTATGAATAGACCAATAACAAGGTCTGAAGTTGAGGCAGCAATTAAGAGCCTACCACACAAAAAGCCCAGGTCCAGATGGGTTCACAGCCGAATTCTACCAGACACACAAAGAGGATCTGGTACCATTTCTTCTGAAACTATTCCAAATAATACAAAAGAGGAACCCTTCCCAAATCATTTTATGAGACCAACATCATCCTGATACCAAAACCCGAAGAGACTCAACAAGAAAAAGAAAACTTCAGGCCAATATCCATGATGAACATAGATGCAAAATCTTCAATAAAATACTGGCAAACTGATTGCAACAGCACATTAAAAAACTTATCCATCATGATCAAGTAGGATTCATCCCGGTGATGCAAGGCTGGTTCAACATACGCAAGTCTATAAATGTAATTCACCACATAAACAGAAGCAAAAACAAAAACCACATGATTATGTCAATTGATGCAGAGAAGGCATTTGACAAAATTCAACAGCCCTTTATGGTAAAAATCTTCAATAAACTTGGTATTGATGGAACATATCTCAAAAGTAATAAAAGCTATTTACGACAAACCAACAGCCAATATCATACTTAATGGGCAAAAACTGGAAGCATTCCCTTCAAATCCGGCACTAGACAAGGATGCCCTCTCTCATCACTCCTATTCAACAGAGTACTGGAAGTTCTAGCCAGAGCAATCAGGCAAGAAAAAGAAATAAAGTGTATTCAAATAGGAAAGTTGGAAGCCAAATTGTCTCTATTTGCAGACGACATGATAGTATACCGAGAAGACCCCATCACCTCAGCCCAAAAGCTCCTGAAACTGATAAGCAACTTCAGCAAGGTCTCAAGATATAAAATCAATGTGCAAAAATTGCAAGCATTCCTATACACCAATAACAGACTTAAAGAAAACCAAATCAAGAACAAACTGCCATTCATAATTGCTACAAAAAAAAATACCTAGGAATACAACTCACAAGGAACGTAAGGGACCTCTTTAAGGAAAACTACAAAAAACTGCTCAACGAAATAAGAGAGGACACAAACAGATGGAGAAAGATTCCATGTTCGTGGTTAGGAAGAATCAATATTGTGAAAATGGCTATACTGCCCAAAGTAATTTACACAATCAATGCTATCTCCATCAAACTACCATTGAATTTCTTCACAAAACTGGAA
The DNA here is from genome assembly GCA_021498475.1 of Saguinus midas. Lineage (NCBI taxonomy): Eukaryota > Metazoa > Chordata > Mammalia > Primates > Cebidae > Saguinus > Saguinus midas. The sequence goes on along the minus strand of CM038410.1, from coordinate 51,129,510 downwards.
AAAACCACCAGGAACTTCATATGGAACCAAAAGAGAGCCCACATAGCCAAGTCAATTTTAAGCAAAAAGAACACAGCGGGAGGCATCACACTACCAGACTTCAAACTATACTACAAGGCTACAGTAATCAAAACAGCATGGTGCTGGTACAAAAACAGAGATACAGACCAACGGAACAGAACAGAAGCATCGGAGGCAACACAACATATCTACAACCATATAATCTTTGATAAACCAGACAAAAACAAGCAATGGGGAAAAGATTCCTGTTTAATAAATGGTGTTGGGAAAACTGGCTAGCCATGTGCAGTAAGCAGAAACTGGACCATTTCCTGACACCTTACACTAAAATTAACTCCAGATGGATAAAAGGCTTAAACATAAGACCTGACACCATAAAAACCCTAGAAGAAAATCTAGGCAAAACCATTCAGGACATAGAATTAGTCAAGGATTTCATGACCAAAACACCAAAAGCATTGGCAACAAAAGCCAAAATAGACAAATGGGACCTAATCAAACTCCTCAGCTTCTGCACAGCAAAAGAAACAGTCACTAGAGTGAATCGGCAACCATCAGAATGGAAAAAAATCTTTGCAGTTTATGCATCTGACAAAGGGCTGATATCCAGAATTTACAAAGAACTCAAACAGATTTACAGGAAGAAAACAAACAAGCCCATTCAAAAATGGGCAAAGGATATGAACAGACATTTTACAAAAGAAGACATACATGAGGCCAACAAACCCATGAAAAATGCTCATCATCACTGGTCATTAGACAGATGCAAATCAAAACCACATTGAGATACCATCTCACGCCAGTTAGAATGGCGATCATTAAAAAATCTGGAGACAGCAGATGCTGGAGAGGATGTGGAGAAATAGGAACACTCTTACACTGTTGGTGAAAGTTTAAATTAGTTCAACCATTGTGGAAGACAGTGTGGCAATTTTTCAAAAACCTAGAAATAGAAATTCCATTTGACCCAGCAATCCCATTACTGGGTATATATCCAAAAGACTATAAATCATTCTACTATAAGGACACATGCACACAAATGTTCATTGCAGCACTGTTTACAATAGCAAAGACCTAGAACCAACCCAAATGCCCATCGATGATAGACTGGACTGGGAAAATGTGGTACATATACACCATGGAATATTATGCAGCTATCAAAAATGATGAGTTTGTGTCCTTTGAAAGGACATGGATGAATCTGGAGAACATCATTCTCAGCAAACTGACACAAGAACAGAAATAAAAATACTGCATATTCTCACTCATAGGCGGGTGAGAGAAATGAGAAGACATGGACAAAAGGAGGGAGTCTACTATACACTGGGGTGTATTGGAGGGAATGAGGGAGGGACAGCGGGGGGGGCAGGGGAGAGATAGCCTGCGGATAAATGCCAAGTGTGGGTGAAGAAAAGAAAGGCAACAAAACACACTGCCATGTGTGTACCTATGAAACTACCTTGCAAGTTCTGCACATGTACCCCTAAACCTATAAAACAATAATTTTTTTTAAAAAAGAAGACAATTTGGGTTGGGCTCCGTGGCTCAAGCCTGTAGTCCCAGAACAAAGAATGCCAAGGCAGGTAGATCGTGAGGTCACAGGTTCGAGACTGGCCTCAAAGGACACAGCATAGACCGATCCTTATGAAAAACAAAAATAAAAATGAAAAACATAAAAATCTGAGCTGAGCTTGGCAAGTGATCGCTTCCGTAGCACCTACTCTAAAATTGGAACTCTAAACAGAAGGCCGGCTTAGTCGTAGCATAAAAATGAGACACACAGGTATGCAGCTTTTCGTATTTTATTTCTTTTTTCTGACTGCTTTGTGCAAATCAAATCAAGATAGAGTGTAGATACAGAAAAATAAAAATAGAAAGTTAGTTGGACCTGGTGGTGTGGACATATGCAACCCCAGGTACTTGAACGGTATTGGGATGAATCACTTGAACTTAAAAGGCAGGTGTTGCAATAAGCAAAGATCGCACTGTTGCGCTCCAGCCTTGGTGACAAGAGAGAATTTCTACGTAATAAACAAAACGATTCTGGGGGTGGAGTCTCTGGGAACCTAGTTCTCTTTCAATTGCACACACTAATCAGTCTGATTACCTTCCCTTTTTTCTCTCTCTTTTATTACTTGAGGTGGGATTTCATCAGAATGCACAGGCTGACCTCGAAGTCATGACCTCAGGAAACCCGCCCACCTCGGCCTTTTAAAGTGCTCAGATTGCTTCTGTTAGCGGCAGCGCCCAGCAGAGTCTCTCTGATTTGTTTCTTAACAATACGTTATAACAGCCCTCCACGGTGGCTCACGGCAGTCGGTCATTGAGTCGCCTCAAAAATCAAGGCGGGCGGATCACGAGAAGTTGCGCTTTCCAGACCCGCCCAACCAAGATTGTGAAACCCGGTCTTTAAAACAAAAAGACAATTTGGGTTGGGCTCCGTGGTTTAAGCCTGTAGTCCCAGCACAAAAATGCCGAGGCAGGCGGATCGTGAGGTCAGAGGTTCGAGACTGGCCTGAAAGGACACAGCATAGCCCGCTCCTTATAAAACACAAAGAAAACAAACAAAAAAGATATAAAAAGCTGAGCTGAGCTTGGCATGGGCTCGCTTTGGCAGCAACTACTTTAAAATTAAGACGCTACACAGAAGGCTGGCGTGGTCGTAGCGTCAGAATGACACACAGAAGTGTGCAGCTTTTCGTATTTTATTTATTCTTTCTGACTGCTTTGTGCAAATCAAATCAAGATAGAGTGGAGGTACAGAAAAATAAAAATAGAAAGTTAGTTGGACCTCGTGGTGTGGACACCTGCAATCCCGGGTTCTTGAACGGTATTGGGATGAATCACTTGAACTTAAAAGGCATGTGTTGCAATAAGCAAAGATCGCACTGTTGCACTCCAGCTTTGGTGACAAGAGCGAATTTGTACGTAATAAAGAAAATGGTTCTGGGGGTGGAGTCTCCGGGAACCTCGTTTTGTTTCAATTGCACACACTCATCAGTCTGATTACCTTTTTTTTCTCTTGTATTACTTGAGGTGGGATTTCCTCGGAATACACAGGCTGACCTCGAAGTCGTGACCTCAGGAAACCCACCCACCTCGGCCTTTCAAAGTGCTCAGATTACTTCCGTGAGTGGCAGCGGCTGGCAGAGTCTCTCTGATTTGTTTCTTAACAATATGTAAAAAGAGCCCGCCAGGGTGGCTCATGGCAGCCTGTCATTCAGTCGCCTGAAAAATCAAGGCGGGCTGATCACCAGAATTTGCGCTTTCCAGAGCCGCCCCACCAACATGGTGAAACCCCGTCTTTAAAACAAATGACAATTTGGGTTGAACTGCGTGGCTCAAGCCTGTAGTCCCAGCATAAAAATGCCGAGGCAGGCAGATCGTGAAGTCACAGGTTCGAGACTATTCTTGAAGGACACAGCGTAACCCGATCCATATAAAAAAGAAAAAGAAAAAAGAAAAACATAAAAATCTGAGCTGAGCTTGGGAAGTGCTCGCTTTGGCAGCACCTACTCTAAAATTGGAACTCTAAACAAAAGGCGGACTTGGTCATAGCATAAAAATAAGACGCACAGGTATGCAGCTTTTGGTATTTTATTTCTTCGTTCTGACTGCTTTGTGAAAATCAAATCAAGATAGAGTGGAGGTACAGAAAAATAAAAATAGAAAGTTAGTTGGACCTTGTGGTGTGGACAACTGCAACCCCGGGTCCTTGAACGGTATTGGGATGAATCACTTGAACTTAAAAGGCAGGTGTTGCAATAAGCAAAGATCGCCCGGTTGCACTCAGCTCTGGTGACAAGAGAGAATTTCTACGTAATAAACAAAACGGTTCTGGGGTGGAGTCTCCGGGAACCTCGTTTTGTTTCAATTGCACACACTCGTCAGTCTGATTACCTTTTTTTTTTCTTTTATTACTTGAGGTGGGATTTCACCGGAATGCACAGGCTTACCTCGAAGTCGTGACCTCAGGAAACCCGCTCACCTCGGCATTTCAAAGTGCTCAGATTACTTCCATAAGTGGCAGTGGCCAGCAGAGTGTCTCTGATTTGTTTCTTAACAATACGTAAAAGAACCCGCCAGGGTGGCTCAGGGCAGACTGTCATTGAGTCACCTGAAAAATCAAGGCGGGCGGATCACCAGAATTTGCGCTTTAAAGACCCGCCCCACCAACATGGTGAAACCCCGTCTTTAAAACAAAAAGACAATTTGGGTTGAACTGCGTGGCTCAAGCCTGTAGTCCCAGCACAAAGAATGCCGAGGCAGGCAGATTGTGAGGTCACAGGTTCGAGACTGTTCTTGAAAAACACAGCGTAGTCCGATCCATATAAAAAACAAAAAGTAAAAAGAAAACATAAAAATCTGAGCTGAGCTTTGCAAGTGCTCGCTTCGGCAGCACCTACTCTAAAATTGGAACGCTACACAAATGGCGGGCTTGGTCGTAGCATAAAAATTGGACGCACAGGTATGCAGCTTTTGGTATTTTATTTCTTCATTCTGACTTCTTTGTGAAAATCAAATCAAGATAGAGTGGAGGTACAGAAAAATAAAAATAGAAAGTTAGTTAGACCTGGTGGTGTGAACACCTGCAACCCCGGGTACTTGAACGGTATTGGGATGAATCACTTGAACTTAAAAGGCAGGTGTTGCAATAAGCAAAGATCGCACTGTTGCACTCCAGCCTTGGTGACAAGAGAGAATTTCTACGTAATAAACAAAACGGTTCTGTGGGTGGAGTCTCCGGGAACCTCGTTTTGTTTCAATTGTACACAATCATCAGTCGGATTACCTTCTTTTTTTTCTTTTATTACGTGAGGTGGGATTTCATTGGAATGCACAGGCTGACCTCGAAGTCGTGACCTCAGGAAACCCGCCCACCTCGGCCTTTCAAAGTGCTCAGATTGCTTCTGTTAGCGGCAGCGCCCAGCAGAGTCTCTCTGATTTGTTTCTTAACAATACAGTATAACAGCCCGCCAGGGTGGCTCACGGCAGCCTGTCATTGAGTCGCCTCAAAAATCAAGGCGGGCAGATCACGAAAAGTTGCGCTTTCCAGACACGCCCGACCAACATTGTGAAACCTGGTCTTTAAAACAAAAAGACAATTTGGGTTGGGCTCCGTGGTTCAAGCCTGTTGTCCCAGCACAAAAAATGCAGAGGCAGGCGGATCGTGAGGTCAGAGGTTTGAGACTGGCCTCGAAGGACACAACGTAGCTCGCTCCTTATGAAAAACAAAGAAAACAGAAAACCATAAAAAGCTGAGCTGAGCTTGGCATGTGCTCGCTTTGGCAGCACCTTCTCTAAAATTGGAACTCTAAACAGAAGGCCGGCATGGTCGTAGCGTAAAAATGAGACGCATAGGTGTGCAGCTTTTCGTATTTTATTTTTTCGTTCTGACTGCTTTGTGGAAATCAAATAAAGATGGATTGAAGGTACAGAAAAATAAAAATAGAAAGTTAGCTGGACGTGGTGGTGTGGACACCTGCAACCACAGCTACTTGAAGGGCATTCGGTTGACAATCACTTGAACTTAAAATGCAGTTGTTGCAATAAGCAAAGATCGCACTGTTGCACTCCAGCCTTGCTGAGAATAGAAAAATTCTACGTAATAAGAAAGGCGGTTCTGGGGGTGGAGTATCCGGGAACCTCGTTTAGTTTCAATTGCACACAGTCAACCTTCTGATTACCTTCCTTTTTTTTTTCTATTTTATTACGTGAAGTGGGTTTTCACCGGAATGCACAGGCTGAACTCGAACTCGTGACCTCAGGAAACCAGCCCACCTCGGCCTTTGAAAGTGCTCAGATTGCTTCCGTGAGTGGCAGCGCCCGGCAGAGTCTCTCTGATTTGTTTCTCAACAAAACGTTATAACAGCCCGCCACGGTGGCTCACGGCAGCCTGTCATTCAGTAGCCTCTAAAATCAAGGCGGGCGGATCACGAGAAGTTGCGCTTTCCAGACCCGCCCGACCAACATGGTGAAACCCTGTCTTTAAAACAAAAAGACAATTTGGGTTGGGCTCTGTGGTTCAAGCCTGTAGTCCCAGCACAAAAATTCAGAGGCAGGCGGATCGTGAGGTCACACGTTCGAGAATGGCCTTGTGGACACAGTGTAGCCCGCTGTATATAAAAATTAAAAATAAAACAGAAAAACAGAAAAAGCTTAGCTGAGCTTCGCAAGTGCTCGCTTCCGCAGCACCTACTCTAAAATTGGAACTCTAAACAGAAGGCCGGCATGGTCGTAGCGTAAAAATGAGACGCACAGGTGTGCAGCTTTTCGTATTTTATTTCTTCGTTCTGACTGCTTTGTGGAAATCAAATAAAGATAGATTGGAGGTACAGAAAAATAAAAATAGAAAGTTAGCTGGACCTGGTGGTGTGGACACCTGCAACCATAGCTACTTGAATGGCATTGGATGGCAGTCACTTGAACTTAAAAGGCAGGTGTTGCAATAAGCAAATATTGCACTGTTGCACTCCAGCCTTGGTGACAAGAGAAAAATTCTACGTAATAAAAGAAGGCGGTTTTGGGGGTGGAGAATCCAGGAACCTCGTTTTGTTTCAATTGCACACAGTCATCAGTCTGATTACCTTCTTTTTTTTTTTTTATGTGAGGTGGGTTTTAACCGGAATGCACAGGCTTAACTAGAACTCGTGACCACAGGAAACCCGCCCACCTCAACCTTTGAAAGTGCTCAGATTGCTTCCTTGAATGGCAGCGCCCGGCAGAGTCTCTCTGACTTATTTCTCAACAAAACGTTATAACAGCCCGCCTCGGTGGCTCACGGGAGCTTGTCATTCAGTAGAGTCAAAAATCAAGGCAGGAGGATCACGAGAAGTTGCGCTTTCCAGACCGGCCCAACCAACATGGTGAAACCCCATCTTTAAAACAAAAAGAAAATTTGGGTTGGGGTCCGCTGCTCAAGCCTGTAATCCCAGCACAAAAAATGCCGGGGCAGGCGGATCGTGAGGTCACAAGTTCGAGACTGGCGTCGGAAGACACAGCGTAGCCAGCTTTTTATAAAAATTAAAAATAAAACAGAAAAACATAAAAAGCTGAGCTGAGCTTGGCAAGTGCTCACTTCGGCAGCACCTACTCTAAAATTGGAACTCTAAACAGAAGGCCGGCGTGGTCGTAGCGTAAAAATGAGACGCACAGGTGTGCAGCTTTTCGTATTTTATTCCTTCGTTCTGACTGCTTTGTGGAAATCAAATAAACATAGATTGAAGGTACAGAAAAATAAAAATAGAAAGTTAGCTGGACCTGGTGGTGTGGACACCTGCAACCACAGCTACTTGAATGGCATTGGGATGACAATCACTTGAACTTAAAAGGCAGGTGTTGCAATAAGCAAAGATCGCACTGTTGCACTCCAGCCTTGGTGACAAGAAAAATTCTACGTAATAAAAAAGGCGGTTCTGGGGGTGGAGTATCCGGGAACCTCGTTTAGCTTCAATTGCACATACGCATCAGTCTGATTACCTTCCTTTTTTTTCTATTTTATTACGTGATGTGGGTTTTCACCGGAATGCACAGGCTGAACTCGAACTCGTGACCTCAGGAAACCAGCCCACCTCGGCCTTTGAAAGTGCTCAGATTGCTTCCGTGAGTGGCAGCGCCCAGCAGAGTCTCTCTGATTTGTTTCTCAACAAAACGTTATAACAGCCTGCCACGGTGGCTCTCGGCAGCCTGTCATTAAGTCGCCTCAAAAATCAAGGCGGGCGGATCACGAGAAGTTGCGCTTTCCAGACCCGCCGGACCAACATGGTGAAACCCAGTCTTAAAACAAAAAGACAATTTGGGTTTGGCTCCGCGGCTCAAGCCTGTAATCCCAGCCCAAAAATGCCCAGGCAGGTGAATCGTGAGGTCACACGTTCGAGACTGGCCTTGTGGACACAGAATAGCCCGCTTTATATAAAAATTAAAAATAAAACAGAAAACAAAAAAAGCTTAGCTGAGCTTCGCAAGTGCTCGCTTCCGCAGCACCTACTCCAAAATTGGAACTCTAAACAGAAGGCCGGCATGGTTGTAGTGTAAAAATGAGATGCACAGGTGTGAAGCTTTTCGTATTTTATTCCTTCGTTCTGACTGCTTTGTGGAAATCAAATAAACATAGATTGAAGGTACAGAAAAATAAAAATAGAAAGTTAGCTGGACCTGGTGGTGTGGACACATGCAACCAAAGCTACTTGAATGGCATTGGATGACAATCACTTGAACTTAAAAGGCAGGTGTTGCAATAAGCAAAGATTGCACTGTTGCACTCTAGCCTTGGTGACAAGAGGATAATTCTACGTAATAAAGAAGGCGGTTCTGGGGGTGGAGTATCCGGAAACCTCGTTTAGTTTCAATTGCACACCGTCATCAGTCTGATTACCTTCTTTTTTTTCTTTTTTATTACATGAGGTTGGTTTTCACCGGAATGCACAGGTTGAACACGAACTCGTGACCGCAGGAAACCCGCCCACCTCGGCCTTTGAAAGTGCTCAGATTGCTTCCGTGAGTGGCAGCGCGCGGCAGAGTCTCTCTGATTTGTTTCTCAACAAAACGTTATAACAGCACGCCATGGTGGCTCACGGCAGCCTGTCATTCAGTAGCCTCCAAAATCAACGCGGGCGGATCAGGAGAAGTTACTCTTTCCAGACCCGCCCGACCAACATGATGAAACCCCGTCTTAAAAACAAAAAGACAATTTGGTTGGGCTCCGCTGCTCAAGCCTGTAATCCCAGGACAAAAAATGCCGAGGCAGGTGGATCATTAGGTCACAAGTTCGAGACTGCTCTCGGAGGACACAGCGTAGCCCGCTTTATATAAAAATTAAAAATAAAACAGAAAAAAATAAAAAAGATGAGCTGAGCTTGGCAAGTGCTCACTTCGGCAGCACCTACTGTAAAATAGGAACTCTAAACAGAAGGCCGGCATGGTTGTAGTGTAAAAATGATACGCACAGGTGTGCAGCTTTTTGTATTTTATTTCTTCATTCCGACTGCTTTGTGGAAATCAAATAAAGATAGACTGAAGGTACAGAAAAATAAAAATAGAAAGTTAGCTGGACCTGGTGGTGTGGACACCTGCAATTACAGCTACTTGAATGGCATTGGGATGACAATCACTTGAACTTAAAAGGAAGGTGTTGCAATAAGCAAAGATCGCACTGTTGCACTCCAGCCTTGGTGACAAGAGGAAAAATCTACATAATAAAAGAAGGCGGTTCTGGGGGTGGAGTATCCGGGAACCTCGTTTAGTTTCAATTGCACACAGTCATCAGTCTCATTACCTTCCTTTTTTTTCTCTTTTATTACGTGAGGTGGGTTTTCACCGGAATGCACAGGTTGAACTCAAACCCGTGACCTCAGGAATCCGGCCCACCTCGGCCTTTGAAAGTGCTCAGGTTGCTTCCGTGAGTGGCAGCGTCTGGCAGAGTCTCTCTGACTTGTTTCGCAACAAAACGTAATAACAGCCCGTCAGGGTGGCTCACGGCAGCCTGTCATTCATCAGCCTCAAAAATCAAGCCGGGCGGATCATGAGAAGTTGCGCTTTTCAGACCCGACAGACCAACATGGTGAAACCCCATCTTTAAAACAAACACAACGTACCAGAATCTCTGGGACACATTTAAAGCAGTCTGTAGAGGAAAATATATAGCAATAAGTGCCCACATGAGAAGAGTGGAGAGATCCAAAATTGACACCCTATCATCAAAATTGAAAGAGCTAGAGGAGCAAGATCAAAAAGCTCAAAACCTAGTCAAGACAAGAAATAACTAAGATCAGAGCAGAACTGAAGGAGATAAAGACAAGAAAAACACTTCAAAAATCAATAAATCTAAGAGCTGGTTTTTCAAAAGATCAACAAAATAGACAGACCACTAGCCAGACTAATAAAAAGAAGAGAGAGAACAACCAAATAGATGCAATAAAAACGATAAAGGGAAATCACCACAGATTCCACAGAAATTCAAACCATCATCAGAGAATACTACAAACAACTCTATGCACATAAACTAGTAAATCAGGAAGAAATGGATAAATTCCTGACGCCTGTGTCCTCCCAAGCCTAAACCAGGAGGAAGCCGAAACTATGAATAGACCAATAACAAGGTCTGAAGTTGAGGCAGCAATTAAGAGCCTACCACACAAAAAGCCCAGGTCCAGATGGGTTCACAGCTGAATTCTACCAGACACACAAAGAGGATCTGGTACCATTCCTTCTGAAACTATTCCAAATAATCCAAAAGAGGAACCCTTCCCAAATCATTTTATGAGACCAACATCATCCTGATACCAAAACCTGGCAGAGACTCAACAAGAAAACAAAACTTCAGGCCAATATCCATGATGAACATAGATGCAAAATCTTCAATAAAATACTGGCAAACCGATTGCAACAGCACATTAAAAACTTATCCATCATGATCAAGTAGGATTCATCCTGGGATGCAAGGCTGGTTCAACATACGCAAGTCTATAAATGTAATTCACCACATAAACAGAAGCAAAACAAAATCACATGATTATCTCAATTGATGCAGAGAAGGCATTTGACAAAATTCAACAGCCCTTTATGCTAAAAACCCTCAATAAACTTGGTATTGATGGAACATATCTCAAAGTAATAAAAGCTATTTATGACAAACCAACAGCCAATATCATACTTAATGGGCAAAACTGGAAGCATTCCCTTTGAACTGGCACTAGACAAGGATGCCCTCTCACCACTTCTATTCAACATAGTACTGGAAGTTCTAGCCAGAGCAATCAGGCAAGAAAAAGAAATAAAGGGTATTCAAATAGGAAAGGTGGAAGCCAAATTGTCTCTATTTGCAGACGACATGATAGTATACCTAGAAGACCACATCACCTCAGCCCAAAAGCTCCTGCAACTGATAAGCAACTTCAGCAAAGTCTCAGGATATAAAATCAATGTTCAAAAATCACAAGCATTCCTATACACCAATAACAGACTTAAAGAGAACCAAATCAAGAACGAACTGCCATTCACAATTGCTACAAAGAAAATAAAATACCTAGGAATACAACTCACTAGGAATGTAAGGGACCTCTTTAAGGAAAACTACAAACAACTGCTCAATGAAATAAGAGAGGACACAAACAGATGGAGAAACATTCCATGTTCGTGGTTAGGAAGAATCAATATCGTGAAAATGGCTATACTGCCCAAAGTAATTTACACAATCAATGCTATCCCCATCAAACTACCATTGAATTTCTTCACAGAACTGGAAAACCACCATGAATTTCATATGGAACCAAAAAGAGCCCATAGCCAAGTCAATTCTAAGCAAAAGAACACAGCGGAGGCATCACGCTACCAGACTTCAAACTATACTACAAGGCTACAGTAATCAAAACAGCATGGTACTGGTACCAAAACAGAGATATAGACCAATGGAACAGAACAGAGGCATCGGAGGCAACACAACACATCTACAACCATATTATCTTTGATAAACCAGACAAAATAGGCAATGGGGAAAGGATTCTATTTAATAAATGGTGTTGGGAAAACTGGCTAGCCATGTGCAGAAAGCAGAAACTGGACCCCTTCCTGACACCTTACACTAAAATTAACTCCAGATGGATTAAAGACTTAAACGTAAGACCTGACACCATAAAAACTCTAGAAGAAAATCTAGGCAAAACCATTCAGGACATAGGAGTAGGCAAGGACTTCATGAACAAACACCAAAAGCATTGGCAACAAAAGCCAAAATAGACAAATGGGACCTAATCAAACTCCACAGCTTCTGCACAGCAAAAGAAACAGTCACTAGAGTGAATCGGCAACCATCAGAATGGGAAAAATCTTTGCAGTTTACACATCTGACAAAGGGTTGATATCCAGAATTTACAAAGAACTCAAACAGATTTACAGGAAAAACAAACAAGCCCATTCAAAATGGGCAAAGGATATGAACAGAAACTTTATAAAAGAAGACATACATGAGGCCAACAAACATATGAAAAAGTGCTCTCATTGGTCATTAGAGAGATGCAAATCAAAACCACATTGAGATACCATCTCACGCCAGTTAGAATGGCGATCATTAAAACCTGGAGACAGCAGATGCTGGAGAGAAAACACTCACACTGTTGGTGGAGTGTAAATTAGTTCAACCATTGTGGAAGACAGTGTGGCATTCTAGAAATTCCATTTGACCCAGCAATCCCATTACTGGGTATCTATCCAAAGGACTATATCGTTTCTACTATCATGCACACGAATGTTCATTGCAGCATGTTTACAATAGCAAAGACCTGAACCAACCCAAATGCCCACCGATGAGACTGAAAATGTGCTATATACACCATGGAATATTATTCAATGATGAGTTTGTGTCCTTTGTAATGACATGGATGAATATGGAGAACATCATTCTCAGCAAACTGACACAAGAACAGAAAAAGAAATACTACCACTCATGGGTGAGAAAATAAGAACACATGGACACAGAGAGGCTCACTATACACTGGGGACTGTTGGGGGAATGGGGAAATCAGCTGACACCTGATGAATACATGGGTGAAGGAGCAGAAAGACCTTCCATGACCTATGCAACTTCGGCTCTGCACATGTACCCCAAACCTATAATGTAATAAAATTTAAAAAATAATACAATAAATAAATAAATAAAAAAAACAAAATAAAAGTAAAGGCAGCCTGTAAAAAATGCAGGAATCGCATGAGTTTGCAGGTTCGAGACTGGCCTCGAACACACAGTGTAGCCCGCTTTTATAAAAATTAAGATTAAAACAGAAAACATAAAAAGCTGAGCTGAGCTTGGCAAGTGCTCGATTCTTCAGCACGCATTTAAGAACTCTAAAGACAAGGCCGGCATTGCCGTAGCTTAAAATGAGAGGCACAGGTGTGCAGCTCATAGATCTTTTATGACTGCTTTGTGGAAATCAAAGATAGACTGGAGGTACAGAAAATAAAATAGAAAGTTATCTGGACCTGGAGGACATGCAACCCCAGCTACTTGAATGGCATTGGGATGACAATACCTTGAACTTAAAAGGCAGGTGTTGTAATAAGCATCGAACGGTTGTTCTCCAGCCTTGGTGACAAGAGAAAAATGCAAGAAAGGTGGTTCTTCAGGGATCCGGGAACCTCGTTTTGTTTCAATTGCACACACATCAATCTGATTTCCTTTCGCTTTTATTACCTGAGGGTTTTACCAGAATGAACAGGCTGACCTCGAACACGTGACTCAGGAGACCCACCCACCTCGGCCTTTGAAAGTGCTCAGATTGCTTCCGTGAGTGGCAGTGCCCGGCAGAGTCTCTCTAATTTGTTTTTTAACAATAGGTTATAACAACCGGCCACGGTGGCTCACGGCAGTCTGTCATTCAGTCGCCTGAAAAATCAAGGCGGGCGGATCACGAGAAGTTGCGCTTTCTAGACATGCCCGACCAACATGGTGAAACCCCGCCTTTAAAACAAAAGCAATTTGGGTTGGGCCCGCTCAGTCTCAGCACAAAGAATGCAGAGGCAGGCAGATCCTGAGCCAGGTTCGAGACTGGCCTCGAAGGACACAGCGTAGACTGCTCCCCATAAAAAAGAAAAACAAAAAAATAAAAATAAAAATAAAAACAGTAATACATTAAAAATCTGAGCTGGGCTTGGCATGTGTTCGATTCCGCAGCACCTACACTAAAATTCAAATACCACAATAAAGGCAGGCGTGGTCTTAGCGTAAAAAATGACACTCACCGCTGTGAGATTTTATTTCTTAATTGTGACTGCTTTGTAAAAATCAAATAAAGATAGACTGGAGGTACAGAAAATACAAATAGAAAGTTAGCTGGACCTGGTGGTGAGGACACATGCAACCCCAGGTACTTGAACGGCATTGGGATGACAATACCTTGAACTTAAAAGGCAGGTGTTGTAATAAGCATCGATTGCAGGGTTGTTCTCCAGCTTTGGTGACAAGAGGGAAACTGTACTTAATAAAAAAAGGTGGTTCTTCAGGTGGAGGATCCGGGAACCTCGTTTTGTTTCAATTGCACACACTCATCAGATTTCTTTCCTTTTTTTTATCGCTTTTATTACCTGAGATGGGTTTTTACCAGAATGAACAGGCTGACCTCGAACACGTGACTTCAGGAGACCCGCCCACCTCGGCCTTTGAAAGTTCCCAGATTGCTTCCGTGAGTGGCAGCGCCTGGCAGAGTCTCTCTAATTTGTTTTTTAACAATACGTTATAACAACCGGCCACGGTGGCTCATGGCAGTCTGTCATTCAGTTGCCTGAAAAATCAAGATGGGCGGATCACGAGAATTTGCACTTTCTAGACATGCCCAACCAACATGGTGAAACCCCGTCTTTAAAACGGAAAGAAAATTTTGGTTAGGCTCCCGGGCTCAAGCCTGTAGTCTGAGCACAAAGATTGCAGAGGCAGACAGATCCTGAAGTCACGGGTTCCAGACTGGCCTCGAAGGACACAGTGTAGACCACTCCCCATCAAAAATAAATAAATAAATAAATAAATAAATAAATAAATAAATATAAACAGTAATACAAAAAAAATCTGAGGTGGTCTTGGCATGTGCTCGATTCCGCAGCACCTACACTAAAATTCGAATGCCACAATGAAGGCAGGCTGTTTGGAGAAAGATCTGCCCCTGTTAGAAAGCTGGCCCAGACAACCAGCCACCCTGGCCACATGGAAAGAATCTAACTTCCCATTGAGGAAGTCCACCCCCTCCCCCACAAGGAGGGCCTCTTATCTCACTCTACATACCGTTCTGGCCTTCCCGACTCGTTACACCCACCTCCCACCTAGCGACCGGCTGAACCAATCACCATCTGCCCCATCAGCTCTCTAGTGAATTCCTGCCTAACAAGCTCTTCCCCCAGAAGACTTCCTGCCCGACAGCTGGCCTGACCAATCACCACCCGCCCAAGTCAGCACACCCCCCAAGCCCTCCCATTCCCACCCCTATAAAAAGCTCTAACCCTCTAGGCTCGGCATGGCCATCTTTCTGCTTTTGCACTTGCCCCCCCAGAGGCTCTCTCTTCTCAATAAAGCCTGAACTTAAAGATTTTCTTCCATCCTGCAATCCGATTTCTTCGAGTGAGCTCTGTCTCTCCGTAGAAGGTTGGTCAGAGAAGTGGTGCTGAAACCCGGGAGCATGGGCCGCTGGCCAGGCCGTGGCCCCCTCCCCCGACCTGCCCAACACAGGCCCTGCCACCGCTACATCTGATTAAGCCCAATTTTTGCTTTACCTTCACGCCCCCACGGCACGGTGCAGCGCTCCTCTGGCGTTCCACACAGACTCCTCGCCTAGAGCTGAGGTAGTCCTCCTTTCTGGCTCCAGGAGCCTTCCAAAGGGTAGCTGCCAGATGGGAGACGCCTCTCTGACCACCTCCCTAACCGTACTCCCGGGAATTTGCAACGAAAGGGGACGCCTTTTCTTTGCATCTACCCGACCGCGCTGGAGGGTCTGTAGCTACAACTGCCATGGGAAATTCGGAGTCCAAAATTCCAACCAACACCCCCCTTGGGTTCTTACTGCGAAATTTTGCAAGATTAGAATATTCTTAAACCCTCAGAAAGAAAAAACTTGTCTTTCTGTCCCAGGTGGCTTAGCCCCAATACAAACTCGATAACCAGTCACATTAGCCCCCGACTGGTACTTTCGATTTCAATACCCTCCAAAACCTCGACAATTTCTGTCGCCGCACAGGCAAGGACAATGAAATTCCTTATGTTCAGGCTTTTTAGGACCTCCGTACCCACCCTGATCTTTGTACTACCTGTTCCACCCACCAAATCCTCTTAGTTCGCACCCCTCGTAAATCTTTCTCCACTACTTCTCCCCCTCCCTACTCTTCACCGGAGGATCTGCCTGAACATCTATCCCCTCCCACCAACCTTGGCAACCAGTTGCCGTCAGCCGCTCACCCTTCTTCCCCCACCCCCTCTAGGCCTCCTTCCTCAGAGGCCGCACTTCCTCTTACCTCGCCAGTAGCAGCCCACACCCGCTCTCACCAACCAACTATCCTAGCCCCTTTCCGAGAAGTAGCAGGCACTGAAGGCTTAGTCAGAGTCCATGTTGCTTTTTCACTCCAAGACCTGTCCCAAATTGAGAAACGTTTAAGATCCTTCTCAGCCGACCCGTCCACCTATATTAAAGAATTCCAATACCTCACTCAGGCATACAGCCTCACTTGGCATGATATTCGAGTTATCTGCACTTCCACCCTCACTGCAGAAGAGCATGAGCGTATCCTTGCTGCAGCCAGACACCAGGCAGATAAAGATCATGCTATAGATAACCAGATCCCCCTGGGCCCCGAAGTAATTCCCAATGAGGATCCCTAATGGGATTATCAGGCAAGCCGGGGTCCAACATACCCCACAGAGACCGCATGGTCTGATACCTCCTCAAAGGCATGGATGTAGTATCTAACAAAGTAGTAAAATATGACAAACTAAGAGAGATCTCCCAATTACCAGATGAAAACCCTGCCCTCTTTCTAACTCGCTTGCAAGAAGCGTTAGTCCACTACGCCCGCCTTGACCCAGCCTCACAAAACAGAGCCACCGTCCTAGCATCACACTTCATCTCCCAATCAGCCCCTGACATCCGAAAAAAACTAAAAAAGCAGAAGACGACCCTGAAACCCCCATACAGGACTTGGTAAAAATGGCTTTTAAAGTCTATAATGCCAGGGAAGATGCAGCTGAGGCAGCCCGCCAAGCGCATATGAAACAAAAGGTCACAGACCCAGCTCTTGTAGCCGCCCTTAGGCCAGCAGGAACCAGAAAAACAGACAACACACACCTCCTGGGGCGTGTTTTAAATGTAGAAAGAAGGGCACTGGTCAAAAGCCTGCCCCAGCCACGGCCTCCTACCAAGCCTGCCCATTTGTCAGCTCGTGGGACACTGGAAGTCTGATTGTCCGAGCTTCCCAGGGCCTCAGTTCCTCCAAACCGACTGGAGAACAGCAAGGTCATTCTTGAAAACCAGACCCCTGCCCATACCAGTCAGAAGTCAGGTGCTCAGGAAAACCCATTCCCAGAGCTACTAGAGTTTATGGACGATTAGTGGTGCCCTGGCTTCCCAACTCCAGTTACCCTGCCAAGCCCAGGGTTAAGCTTCAGGTAGCGGTAAGAGTGTCTCATTTAGACATGGGGCTACCTGTACTTCCTCATATTCAGTCAAACCACTCCTTCCCAAGTCTCTGTTATGGGCATTGATGGGTCTCCCTCCACTCCTTACCAAACTCCACCCTTAACCTGCCTGTTTGGCCCTTCTATTTTTACCCACTCCTTTCTAGTCATCCCCACCTGCCCGGTGCCCCTCCTAGGGCGAGACATCCTTTCAAAGTTAAAAACTGTCATAACTTTCCCCACCACCAGCCCACACTGCCTCTTTCTCCTAGCCCTCACCTCGGATACCGAGCCTCAAAAGGCCCTATCT
Source organism: Saguinus midas (assembly GCA_021498475.1). Classification (NCBI taxonomy): domain Eukaryota; kingdom Metazoa; phylum Chordata; class Mammalia; order Primates; family Cebidae; genus Saguinus; species Saguinus midas. Next base: position 51,112,039 of record CM038410.1, on the reverse strand, counting down.
GAACTACTCCCCGAAATCCACCCCCAAGTCTAGGATAAACATAACCTCCTCATTTTTCCAGAGCAACAACAACACCAAATAATCCAAGACATACACAATTTCCTCCACATCGAGCCCAAAGCCTTATTCCAGTTTCTCAGTCCACTGTTTCACCCACACAACCTCACCCATAGCATCCACAAAGTCCATGCCAATTGCCGAATCTGTGCCAAAGCTAATCCTCAGGGATCTTGTCACCCCTGCAAGCAGCTCCATCAACTGCGGGTCCCTACCAGACAGGACTGGCAAATCGATTTCACCCACATGCCAAAGCATAAACCCGATATCTATTAACTATTGTTGACACTTTTTCAGGCTAGATCGAAGCTACCCCACAGCCTCTGAGTCTGCAGGACGGTAGCCACTCATCTTCAAGACATCATACCACGCTTTAGACTCCCAGCCACCATACAGTCAGACAACAGCCCAGCTTTCATCTCCAAAGTTACTAATGCTGTTTCTACCTCTCTAGAGATTCAGTAGCTACAGGCCTACCATCCTCAGTCCTCTGGTAAGTAGAACGGGCCAATAGCCTCATCAAAGAACATCTAACCAAACTTATGCCTCAATCTTGGGTCACCTTGCTCCCATCGCCTTGCCAGGCTAAGAGCAAGCCTCGGAGCCCATCGCAGCTTAGTCCAGCTGCTGTATAGTTCTTCCTACCTCTCAGCCCCCACCAGAAACCACACCACTAGATAGTTACCTTCCTTTCACTCCTTAAGCCTCTGGAGCACGCAACAGTTCTCTTCCCAACCTACCCAGCCATCCGAAGGTACACAGAAAGTATTCCCTGAGACTCAGTTCTTATCAGGTCCCTCTCCCCAAAACCCTTGCCTCAAGTGGGAAGGACCATACACAATCCTCCTTACCACTCCATCAGCTATAAGAACTGCTGAAGTCCCATCTTGGATTCACCTGTCCTGGGTAAAAGGCCCCCATGGATTCCCATATGCTGGAAAGCTGCTACTGGGTCTCTATCTATCAAATTTACTAAGGCCTAGCAATCCCACTCCTTATGTACGGAGATTCTACCTGACTGAAAACTATACAAAACCACCTTCATTTGTAATACCCCCATACAGAATCATCTTCTTGTAACCTCCGACTGCTGCAGCAGACAGATGCAGCAGCCATATATCTAAACTTCACCAAATTCCACAACGTTCATACTAATAGACCGTCATGCTTCAACCATGACCAGCCATCAGGAGCATGTAATACCTCTTGGCGCTCTGCATGGGTTGTACTTGGATCAGCTGAATACATATAGCTATCGAATCCACAGTACCTGATCAATCTCAGCTCAAAATCATCCCAGACGAGATGAAGAAGGAAACACCATTATCAGTTCTACACAGCATTCTCTTCTCATACCTGACCCCTGGAATAACCGGTGGAAAAGCCCCAGAAAACTGCCATGTATGACCACAAAGACACCAAATATCCTCTTCCCAACTGTACATCTAGCGGCATACATACACAGCCCACCAAATCCACTCCACTATTAACCAGCAAGAACAATCTTAAATACCCAACTGAAACCACACTCCTTTTCTGGCTAACCTTCCTTAAGGAAGGAATCAAATTAGCTAACGTCTCAGGATTGACCGACCTAACCTCATGCCTCATGTGTGCCTCTTTAGGTCAGACCCTTTGTGGCAGTTCCTTCATCCTCTCACCTTCACCCACGACTCCCTTCTCCCCATCAGAGAGAAACTTATACTCCACCTGACTTTACGCAGCTACCAATATGCTATTCTAGGCCGAAACTACCCTAGCTGTAACAGAACCATACTAGTAACCACTAATATAACAGCCCCACGGGGAACATTTTTAGTGTAACAGGACCTTAACAAAAACTCTCTACATTAGCCTATCCTCATCTCTTTTATGCCTCCCAGTAACCCTAGTCCTTGACTCACTATATATTCCCCAGCCGAGTTCCAGATGCTGCAAATTTCCCATTGCCGCACCCAACGAGCTGCCTTCCTACCTATTGCCATCGGAGTCTCCCTTGCTAGCTCAGCACTTGCAGTAATATTAGGAAGAGGGGCACTAACTCACCTCACCTGGCCATAGCCCGACTGACCTCAGAATTTCAAGCTGCTATTGATGACTCTACTGAGTCTTTGGCATCACTCCAACGACAGATCACCTCAGTTACCCAAGCTGCCTTTAAGAACCGAAGAGCCCTAGACCTGCTAACTGGTGAGTGAGGAGGGACCTGTATCTTCCTACAAGAAGAGTGCTGTACATCAATGAATCTGGCCTAGTGGAGACCTGAACCGAAAGCCCAGAAGATCAAAGCTAACCTGCAGAATCAAAATTCTCAGCCGAAGCCACCACGTGGTGGTCTTCCTCCATGTATACCCTCTTGTCCCCACTGCTCGGGCCCCTAATAGCAGTTTATTTAATCTTGCTTATTGCTCCTTGTTTCTTGCAGTTCCTACAACGGCGCTTTCAAGAACTAACTTGAGTCACCATCCACCAACTGCTACCCAACCTTACTCTGAACAAAGAAGCAGATCTTCCCGAACACCGACTCCTTAAGAAGAAAAATCTCTTCAAACCCCCATGACGACTCTTGTCAGCAGGATGTAGCCAGAGAGAGACAACCGACGTCCCTGACCCCTTTTTCTTTCTGGAGTCGGAAATGTTTGGAGAAAGATCTGAGTGGCCCAGACAACCAGCCAGCCTGGCCACATGGAAAGAATCTAACTTCCTGATGAGAAGTCCGCCTCCCCACAAGGAGGGCCTCTTATCTCACTCTACATACAGTTCTGGCATTCCCACCTGGTTACAGCCACCTCAGCCCGGCTGAACCAATCACCATCTGCCCCATCAGCCTAGTGACTTCCTGCCTAACAAGCTCTTCCCGAAGACTTTCTGCCCGACAGCCGCCTGACCAATCACAACCCGCCAAGTCAGCACCCCTCAAGCCCTCCTGTTCATGCCCCTATAAAACCTCTAACCCTCTAGGCTCAGCGTGGTCATCTTCTTTTCGACCAGCCCGCCCAGAGGCTGTTTCTTCTCAATAAAGCCTGACCTTAAAGATTTTCTTCCAGCCTGCAATCCGATTTCCGAGCGAGCTCTGTCTCTCCATAGAGGTGGGTCAGACAGGCGTGGTCAAAAAATGACACTCACCGCTGTGAGACTTTATTTTAATTGTGACTGCTTTGTAAAATCAAAGATAGACTGGAGGTACAGAAAATAAAAATAGAAAGTTAGCTGGACCTGGTGGTGAGG
>CM038410.1:51058625-51108654 GCA_021498475.1 Saguinus midas | reverse complement strand
GCGGCCTCCCAAACTACTTAGATTGCTGGCGGCATCGCAGAACCTGGCACGGTCTCTAATTTTTCTTTAACAATACATTGTAACACACCGACACAGTGGCTCACAGCAGCCTGTCATTCAGACGCCCCAAAGGTCACGGCGGGTAAATCCAGGAGAAGTTGTCTGTTCGAGACCCGCCAATGAACATGGTTAAAGCCCGCTTGACAACGAAAACACGCTGGCGCGAGGGCTCACGATGTCATTCCAGCACTTTGGGAGGCCGAGGCGGGTGGATCACAAGGTAAAGAGATCGATACCATCCTGGTCAACATGGTGAAACCCCGTCTCTACTAAAGATACAAAAATTAGCTGGGCATGGTGGTGCGTGCCTGTAGTCCCAGCAACTCAGGAGGCTGAGGCAGGAGAATTGCCTGAACCCAAGAGGCTGAGGTTGTGCTGAGCCGAGATCTCGCCTTTGCCATCCAGCCTGGGTAAAATCAGGAAAACTCTGCCTCAAAATAAATAAATAAATAAATAAATAAATAAATGAATAAATAAAATAAAACGAGAACACAATTTGGGTTGGGCTCCGCTGGGTAACAGCAGAAAAACTCCGCCTCAAAATAAATAAATAAATAAAATAAAACGAAAACTCAATTTGGCTTGGGCTCCCCTGGGAAACAGCAGGGAGTCTCTGCCTCTAAATAAATAAATAAAAAATAAATAAATAAATATTCTGATTATTGTAGCCTTGTAGTATGTCACACCAGGCCAGTCTTATGTGTAGCATCCCAATTTTAGTGTAGGTGCTGCAGAAGTGAGCCCATGCCAAGCCCAGCTCAAGTTTTGTAAGTTTTCCTAGTTTTCCTGTTTTTTTTTTTGTTTGTTTGTTTGTTTGTTTTTTATTTATTTATTTTTTTATAGGGAGCAGGCTACGCTGTGTCTTTCGAGGCCAGTCTCGAACCTTTGACCTCAGGATCTGCCTACCTCGGCATTCTTTGTGCTGGGACTACAGGCTTGAGTCGCGAAGCCCAACCCATAATGACTTTTTGTTTTAAAGACGGGGTTTCACCATGTTCGTCGGGAGGGTCTAGAAAGCGCAACTTCTCGTGATCCTCCCGCCTTGATTTTTGAGGCGACTGAATAACTGGCTGCCGTGAGCCACAGTGCCAGGCTGTTATAATATATTGAAAAAAAAAAAGAAATCAGAGAGACTCTGGCGGGTGCTGCCACTCACGCAGTAATCTAAGCACATTGCAAGGCCGATGTGGTCGGGTCTTCCGAGGTCACAAGTTTGATGTCAGCCAGTGAATTGTGGTGAAAACCCACCTCACATGATAAACGAAAGAAAAAAAAATAATAATAATGAGACTGATGAGTGTGTGCAATTAAATCAAAATGAGGTGCCCGGAGACTCCACCCAGAACTTTTATTAGTACAGTTTCCCTATTGTCACAAAGGCTGGAGTACAACAGTGCGATCTTTGCTTATTGCAACACCTCTCTTTTAAATTTAAGTGATTGTCATCCCAATGCCCTTCAAGTAGCTGGGGTTGCAGGTGTCCACACGAGGTCCAGCTAACTTTTTATTTTTATTTTTTTCTGAACCTCCAATCTATCTTTATTTGATTTCCGCAAAGCAGTCACAACGAAGAAATAAAAAAAAAAAAAACGCTTCACAGCAGTGCGTGTCATGTTTACACTATGACCACGCCTGCCTTCATTGTGGCATCCCAATTTTAGTGTAGGTGCTGCCGAAGCGAGCACATGCCAAGCCCAGATCAGCTTTTTTATGTTTTTCTGATTTTTGTTTGTTTGTTTTTTATAGGCAGCGGGCTACGCTGTGTCATTCGAGGCCAGTCTCAAACCCGTAACCTCAGGATCCGCCTGCCTCGGCATTCATTGGGCTGAGACTACAGGCTTGAGCCCGGAGCCCAACCCAAGTTGTCATTTTGTTTAAAAGACAGGGTTTCACCATGTTTGGTGGGCGGGTCTCAAAAGCACAACTTCTCGTGATCCGCCCGCCTTGATTTTTGAGGCGACAGAATGACAGGCTGCTGTGAGTCACCGTGCCGGGCTCTTATAATGTATTGTCAAGAAAGAAATCAGAGAGACTCTGGCTGGCGCTGCCACTCACGGAAGCAATCTAAGCACTTTGAAAGGCCAAGCTGGGTGGGTATACTGAGGTCACGAGTCCGAGGTCAGCCTGTGCATTTCTGTGATAACCCACCTCACATAACAAAGAGAAAAAAAAAGAAAGGTAATCAGACTGATGAGTGTGTGCAATTGAAACAAAACGAGGTGCCGGAGATTCCACCTCCAGAAACGCCTATTTTTATTACATACAGTTTCTCACTTGTCACCAAGGCTGGAGTTCAACAGTGCAGTCTTTGCTTAATGCAACACCTGCCTTTTAAGTTCAAGTGATTGTCATCTCAATGCCGTTCAAGTAGCTGGGGTCGCAGGTGTCCACACCACCAGGTCCAGATAACTTTCTATTTTTATTTATCTGTACCTCCAATCTATCTTTATTTGATATCCACAAAGCAGTCACAACGAAGAAATAAAATACAAAAGCTGCACACCTGTGCGTGTCATTTTACACTATGACCACGCCTGCCTTCATTGTGGCATCCCAATTTTAGTGTAGGTGCTGAAGCGAGCACATGCCAAGCTCAGCTCAGCTTTTTATGTTTTCTGTTTTTGTTTTTTTTTTTTGTTTTGTTTTGTTTTTATAGGGAGCGGGCTACGCTTTGTCCTTCGAGGCCAGTCTCGAACCTTTGACCTCAGGATCCGTCTGCCTCGGCATTCTTTGTGCTGTGACTACAGGCTTGAGCCGCGGAGCCCAACCCAAATTGTCTTTTTGTTTTAAGGACGGGGTTTCACCATTTTGGTCGGGCGGGTCTGGAAAGTGCAACTTCTCGTGATCCGCCCGCCTTGATTTTTGAGGCGACTGAATGACAGACTGCCGTGAGCCACCGTGGCCGGTTGTTATAACGTATTGTTAAGAAACAAATCAGAGAGACTCTGCCAGGTGCTGCCACTTACGGAAGCAATCTCAGCGCTTTGAAAGGCCGAGGTGGGCGGGCATCCTGAGGTCTCGTGTTCGAGGTCAGCCTGTGCATTCCGGTGAAATTCACCTCAAGTAATAAAAGCGAAACAAAAGGAAGGTAATCAGACTGATGAGTGTGTGCAATTGAAACAAAACAAGGTTCCCGGATACTCCACCCCAGAACCGGCTTTCTTTATTACGTACAGTTTCCTCTTGTCTCCAAGGCTGGAGAGCAACCATGCGATCTTTGCTTATTACAACATCTGCCTTTTAAGTTCAAGTGATTGTCATCCCAATGCCGTTCAAGTAGCTGTGGTTGAATGTTTCCTTACAACCAGGACTAGCTAAGTTTTTATTTTTATTTTTCTGTACCTCCAGTCTATCTTTATTTGATTTCCACAAAGCAGTCAGAATGAAGAAGTAAAATACAAAAAGATGCACACCTGTGTGTCTCATTTTATGCTACGACCACGCCGGCCTTCTGTGTAGCATCCCAATTTTAGTGTAGGTGCTGCCAAGCGAGCACATGCCAAGCCCAGCTCAGCTTTTTATGTTTTTCTTTTTTTTTTTTTTTTTTATAGGAGCGGGCTACGCTGTGTCCTTCGAGGCCAGTCTCGAACCTGTGACCTCACGATCCGCCTGCCTCGGCATTTTTGTGCTGGGACTACAGGCTTGAGCCACGGAGCCCAACCCAAATTGTCTTTTGTTTTAAAGACGGGTTTCACAATGTTGGTCGGGCGGGTCTGAAAGCGCAACTTCTCGTGATCCGCCGCCTTGATTTTTGAGGCGACTCAATGACAGGCTGCCGTGAGCCACCGTGGCGGGCTGTTATAATGTATTGTTAAAAACAAATCAGAGACTCTGCTGGCGCTGCCACTCACGGAAGCAATCTGAGCACTTTGAAAGGCCGAGGTGGGCGGGTTTCCTGAGGTCACGAGTTCGAGGTCAGCCTGTGCATTCCGGTGAAATTCACCTCAAGTAATAAAAGAGAAAAAAAAGAAGGTAATCAGACTGATGAGTGTGTGCAATTGAAACAAAACGAGGTTCCCGGAGACTCCACCCCAGAACCGCCTTTCTTTATTACGTACAGTTTCCTCTTGTCACCAAGGCTGGAGTGCAACAGTGTGATCTTTGCTTATTGCAACACCTGCCTTTTAAGTTCAAATGATTCATCCCAATACCGCCCAAGTACTCGGGGTTGTAGGTGTCCACACCACCAGGTCCAACTAACTTTCTATTTTTATTTTTCTGTACCTCCACTCTATCTTGATTTGATTTCACAAAGCAGTCAGAACAAAGAAATAAAATACAAAAGCTGCACACCTGTGTGTCATTTTATGCTACGACCACGCCGGCCTTCTGTGTAGCATCCCAATTTTAGTGTAGGTGCTGCCAAAGCGAGCACATGCCAAGCTCAGCTCAGATTTTTATGTTTTTCGTTTCTCTTTTTGTTTTGTATATGGATCGGGCTACGCTGTGTCCTTCGAGGACAGTCTCAAACTTGTGACCTCACGATCTGCCTGCCTCGGCATTTTTTGTCCTGGGACTACAGGCTTGAGCCGCGCAGTTCAACCCAAATTGTCTTTTGTTTTAAAGACGGGTTTCACCATGTTGGTCGGGCGGGTCTGAAAGCGCAACTTCTCGTGATCCGCCGCCTTGATTTTTGAGGCGACTGAATGACAGGCTGCCGTGAGCCACCGTGGCGGGCTGTTATAATGTATTGTTAAAAACAAATCAGAGAGACTCTGCCAGGTGCTGCCACTCACGGAAGCAATCTGAGCACTTTGAAAGGCCGAGGTGGGCGGGTTTCTGAGGTCACGAGTTCGAGGTCAGCCTGTGCATTCGGTGAAAACCCACCTCACATAATAAAAGAAAAAAAAAGAAGGTAATCAGACTGATGAGTGTGCAATTGAAACAAAACGAGGTTCCCGGAGACTCCACCCCAGAACCGCCTTTCTTTATTACGTACAGTTTCTTCTTGTCACCAAGGCTGGAGTGCAACAGTGCGATCTTTGCTTATTGCAACACCTGCCTTTTAAGTTCAAGTGATTGTCATCCCAATGCCGTTCAAGTAGCTGGGGTTGCATGTGTCCACACCACCAGGTCCAACTAACTTTCTATTTTTATTTTTCTGTACCTCCAATCTATCTTTATTTGATTTCACAAAGCAGTCAGAACGAAGAAATAAAATACAAAAGCTGCACACCTGTGTGTCATTTTATGCTACGACCACGCCGGCCTTCTGTTTAGAGTTCCAATTTTAGAGTAGGTGCTGCCAAAGCGAGCACATGCCAAGCTCAGCTCAGCTTTTTATGTTTTCTTTTTTTTTTTTTATAGGGAGCGGGCTACGCTGTGTCCTTGAGGCCAGTCTCGAACCTGTGACCTCACGATCTGCCTGCCTCGGCATTTTTGTGCTGGGACTACAGGCTTGAGCCACGGAGCCCAACCAAAATTGTCTTTTTGTTTTAAAGATGGGGTTTCACAATGTTGGTCGGGCGGGTCTGGAAAGCGCAACTTCTCGTGATCCGCCCGCCTTGATTTTTGAGGCGACTGAATGACAGGCTGCCGAGAGCCACCGTGGCAGGCTCTTGTACCTTATTGTTAGAAACAAATCAGAGAGACTCTGCAGGGCGCTGCCACTCAGGGAAGCAATCTGAGCACTTTGAAAGGCCGAGGTGGGCGGTTTTCCTGAGGTCACGAGTTCGAGGTCAGCCTGTGCATTCGGTGAAAACCCACCTCACATAATAAAAGAGAAAAAAAAAGGTAATCAGACTGATGAGTGTGCCATTGAAACAAAACGTGGTACCGGAGACTCCACCCTCAGAACCGCCGTTTATTATTACGTAGAATTTTCTTCTTGTCACCAAGCCTGGAGTGCAATAGTGTGATCTTTGCTTATTGCAACACCTGCCTTTTAATTTCAAGTGATTGTCATCCCAATGCCATTCAAGTAGCTGGGGTTGCAGGTGTCCACACCACCAGGTCCAGCTAACTTTCTATTTTTATTTTTCTGTACCTCCAATCTATCTTTGTTTGATTTCCACAAAGCAGTCAGAACGAAGAAATAAAATACAAAAGCTGCACACCTGTGTGTCATTTTATGCTACGACCACGCCGGCCTTCTGTTTAGAGTTCCAATTTTAGAGTAGGTGCTGCCAAAGCGAGCACATGCCAAGCTCAGCTCAGCTTTTTATGTTTTTCTGTTTTCTTTGTGTTTTATAAGGAGCGGGCTACGCTGTGTCCTTCGAGGCCAGTCTCGAACCTCTGACCTCACGATCCGCCTGCCTCGGCATTTTTTGTGCTGGGACTACAGGTTTGAACCACGGAGCCCAACCCAAATTGTCTTTTTGTTTTAAAGACGGGGTTTCACAATGTTGGTCGGGCGGGTCTGGAAAGCGCAACTTCTCGTGATCCGCCCACCTTGATTTTTGAGGAGATTGAATGACAGGCTGCCGTGAGCCACCATGGTAGGCTCTTATAATGTATTGTTAAAAAACAGAGAGACTCTGCCGGGCGCTGCCACTCTCGGAAGCAATCGGAGCACTTTGAAAAGCCTAGGTGTGCGGGTTTCCTGAGGTCACGACTTCGAGGTCAGCCTGTGCATTCCGATGAAATCCCACCTCAAGTAATAAAAGAGAAAAAAAAGAAGGTAATCAGACTGATGAGTGTGTGCAATTGAAACAAAACGAGGTTCCGGAGACTCCACCCCAGAACCGCCTTTTTTATTACGTAGAATTTTCTTCTTGTCACCAAGGCTGGAGTGCAACAGTGATCTTTGCTTATTGCAACACCTGCCTTTTAAGTTCAAGTGATTGTCATCCCAATGCCTTCAAGTAGCTGGGGTTGCAGGTGTCCACCACCAGGTCCAACTAACTTTCTATTTTTATTTTTCTGTAACTCCAATCTATCTTTATTTGGTTTGCACAAAGCAGTCAGAACGAAGAAATAAAATACAAAAAGCTGCACACCTGTCTGTGTAATTTTGACGCTACGACCACGCCGGCCTTCTGTGTAGCATCTTAATTTTAAAGTAGGTGCTGCCAAAGCGAGCACATGCCAAGCTCAGCTCAGCTTTTTATGTTTTTCTGTTTTCTTTGTGTTTTATAAGGAGCGGGCTACGCTGTGTCCTTCGAGGCCAGTCTCGAACCTCTGACCTCACGATCCGCCTGCCTCGGCATTTTTTTGTGCTGGGACTACAGGTTTGAACCACGGAGCCCAACCCAAATTGTCTTTTTGTTTTAAAGACGGGGTTTCACAATGTTGGTCGGGCGGGTCTGGAAAGCGCAACTTCTCGTGATCCGCCCGCCTTGATTTTTCAGGCGACTGAATGACAGGCTGCCGTGAGCCACCGTGGCGGGCTGTTATAACGTATTGTTAAAAACAAATCAGAGAGACTCTGCTGGCGCTGCCACTCACAAGCAATCTAAGCACTTTGAAAGGCCGAGGTGGGCGGTTTCTGAGGTCACGAGTTCGAGGTCAGCCTGTGCATTCTGGTGAAAACCCACCTCACATAATAAAAGAGAAAAAAAAAAAGAAGGTAATCAGACTGATGAGTGTGTGCAATTGAAACAAAAGAAGGTTCCGGAGACTCCACCAGCCAAACAGCCTTTTTTCATTACGTGGAAATTCTCTCTTGTCACCAAGGCTGGAGTGCAACAGTGCGATCTTTGCTTATTGCAACACCTGCCTTTTAAGTTCAAGTGATTCATCTCAATGCCATTCAAGTAGCTGGGGTTGCAGGTGTCCTCACCACCAGGTCCAGCTAAATTTCTATTTTTATTTTTCTGTACCTCCAATCTATCTTTGTTTGATTTCCACAAAGCAGTCAGAACGAAGAAATAAAATACAAAAGCTGCACACTTCTGCGTGTCATTTTGACGCTACGACCACGCCGGCCTTGTGTGTAGCGTCTTAATTTTAAAGTAGGTGCTGCCAAAGCGAGCACATGCCAAGCTCAGCTCAGCTTTTTTATGTTTTTTTTTTTTTGTGTGTGTTTTATATGGATCGGGCTACGCTGTGTCCTTCGAGGCCAGTCTCGAACCTCTGACCTCACGATCCGCCTGCCTCGGCATTTTTTGTGCTGGGACTACAGGCTTGAGCCACGGAGCCCAACCCAAATTGTCTTTTTGTTTTAAAGACGGGGTTTCACAATGTTGGTCGGGCGGGTCTGGAAAGCGCAACTTCTCGTGATCCGCCCGCCTTGATTTTTGAGGCGACTCAATGACAGGCTGCCGTGAGCCACCGTGGCGGGCTGTTATAACGTATTGTTAAGAAACAAATCAGAGAGACTCTGCTGGGCGCTGCCACTCACGGAAGCAATCTGAGCACTTTGAAAGGCCGAGGTGGGCGGGTTTCCTGAGGTCATGACTTCGAGGTCAGCCTGTGCATTCCGATGAAATCCCACCTCAAGTAATAAAAGAGAAAAAAAAAGAAGGTAATCAGACTGATGAGTGTGTGCAATTGAAACAAAACGAGGTTCCCGGAGACTCCACCCCAGAACCGCCTTTTTTTATTAAGTAGAATTTTCTTCTTGTCACCAAGGCTGGAGCGCAACAGTGTGATCTTTGCTTATTGCAACACCTGCCTTTTAAGTTCAAGTGATTCATCCCAATACCGTTCAAGTACCCGGGGTTGCATGTGTCCACACCACCAGGTCCAACTAACTTTTTATTTTTATTTTTCTGTACCTCCACTCTATCTTGATTTGATTTGCACAAAGCAGTCAGAACGAAGAAATAAAATACGAAAAGCTGCACACTTCTGCGTGTAATTTTGACGCTACGACCACGCCGGCCTTGTGTGTAGCGTCTTAATTTTAAAGTAGGTGCTGCCAAAGCGAGCACATGCCAAGCTCAGCTCAGCTTTTTATGTTTTCTTTTTTTTTTTTTTTTATATTGAGCTGGCTATGCTGTGTCCTTCGAGGCCAGTCTCGAACCTCTGACCTCAGGATCCGCCTGCCTCGGCATTTTTGTGCTGGGACTACAGGCTTGAGCCACGGAGCCCAACCCAAATTGTCTTTTTGTTTTAAAGACGGGGTTTCACAATGTTGGTCGGGCGGGTCTGGAAAGCGCAACTTCTCGTGATCCGCCCGCCTTGATTTTTGAGGCGACTGAATGACAGGCTGCCGTGAGCCACCGTGGCGGGCTTTTATAACGTATTGTTAAAAACAAATCAGAGAGACTCTGCTGGGCGCTGCCACTCACGGAAGCAATCTAAGCACTTTGAAAGGCCGAGGTGGGCGGTTTCTGAGGTCACGAGTTCGAGGTCAGCCTGTGCATTCTGGTGAAAACCCACCTCACATAATAAAAGAGAAAAAAAGAAGGTAATCAGACTGATGAGTGTGTAATTGAAACAAAACGAGGTTCCGGAGACTCCACCCTCAGAACCGCCTTTTTTATTACGTAGAATTTTCTTCTTGTCACCAAGGCTGGAGTGCAACAGTGATCTTTGCTTATTGTAACACCTGCCTTTTAAGTTCAAGTGATTGTCATCCCAATGCCATTCAAGTAGCTGGGGTTGCAGGTGTCCTCACCACCAGGTCCAGCTAACTTTCTATTTTTATTTTTCTGTACCTCCAGTCTATCTTGATTTGATTTCCACAAAGCAGTCAGAACGAAGAAATATAATACAAAAAGCTGTACACCTGTGCCTGTAATTTTGACGCTACGACAATGCTGTGTAGCGTCTTAATTTTAAAGTAGGTGCTGCCAAAGCGAGAACATGCCAAGCTCAGCTCAGGTTTTTTACGTTTTTTTTTCTTTGTGTTTTATAATGAGCGGGCTATGCTGTGTCCTTCGAGGCCAGTCTCGAACTTCTGACCTCACGATCCGCCTGCCTCGGCATTTTTTGTGCTGGGACTACAGGTTTGAACCACGGAGCCCAACCCAAATTGTCTTTTTGTTTTAAAGACGGGGTTTCACAATGTTGGTCGGGCGGGTCTGGAAAGCGCAACTTCTCGTGATCCACCCACCTTGATTTTTGAGGCGACTCAATGACAGGCTGCCGTGAGCCACCGTGGCGGGCTGTTATAACGTATTGTTAAAAAACAAATCAGAGAGACTCTGCTGGGCGCTGCCGCTAACCGAAGCAATCTGAGCACTTTGAAAGGCCTAAGTGGGCGGGTTTCCTGAGGTCACGACTTCGAGGTCAGCCTGTGCATTCCGATGAAATCTCACCTCATGTAATAAAAGAGAGAAAAAAAGAAGGTAATCAGACTGATGAGTGTGTGCTATTGAAACAAAACGAGGTTACCGGAGACTCCACCCCCAGAACCGCCTTTTTTATTACGTAGAATTTTCTCTTGTCACCAGGCTGGAGTGCAACAGTGTGATCTTTGCTTATTGCAACTCCTGCCTTTTAAGTTCAAGTGATTGTCATCCAATGCCTTCAAGTAGCTGGGGTTGCAGGTGTCCACACCACCAGGTCCAACTAACTTTCTATTTTTATTTTTCTGTACCTCCACTCTATCTTGATTTGATTTGCACAAAGCAGTCAGAACGAAGAAATAAAATACAAAAGCTGGACACCTGTGCATGTAATTTTTATGCTACGACAAAGCCGGCCTTCTGTTTAGAGTTCCAATTTTAGAGTAGGTGATGCTGAAGAGAGCACTTGCCAAGCTCAGCTCAGATTTTTCTGTTTTTTGTTTTTCTTTTTGTTTTGTATATGGATCGGGCTACGCTATGTCCTTCGAGGTCAGTCTCGAGACTGTGACCTCACGATCTGCCTGCCTCGGCATTTTTGTGCTGGGACTACAGGTTTGAACCACGGAGCCCAACCCAAATTGTCTTTTGTTTTAAAGACGGGGTTTCACAATTTTGGTCGGGCGAGTCTAAAAAGCGCAAATTTTCGTGATCCGCCTGCTTTCATTTTTCAGGCGACTGAATGACAGGCTGCCCTGAGCCACCTTGGCGGGCTCTTATTATGTATTGTAAAGAAACAAATCAGAGAGACTCTGCCGGCCGCTGCCACTCACGGAAGTAATCTGAGCACTTTGAAAGGCCGAGGAGGGCGGTTTCCTGAGGTCACGTGTTCGAGGTCAGCCTGTGCATTCTGGTGAAAACCCACCTCACATAATAAAAGAGAAAAAAAGAAGGTAATCAGACTGTTGAGTGGGTGCAATTGAAACAAAACGTGGTACCCGGAGACTCCACCCTCAGAACCGCCTTTTATTATTACGTAGAATTTTCTTCTTGTCACCAAGGCTGGATTGCAACAGTGCGATCTTTCCTTACTGAAACCCCTGCCTTATAAGTTCAAGTGATTGTCATTCTTATGCCATTCAAGTAGCTGGGGTTGGAGGTGTCCTCACCATCAGGTTCAGCTAACGATTTTTTTTATTTTTCTGTACCTCCAATCTATCTTGATTTGATTTCCACAAAGCAGTCAGAACGAAGAAATAAAATACGAAAAGCTGGACACCTGTGCATGTAATTTTGATGCTACGACTATGCCGGCCTTCTGTGTAGCATCTTAATTTGAAAGTAGGTGCTGCCAAAGCGAGCACATGCGAAGCTCAGCTCAGCTTTTTATGTTTTTCTTTTTTTTTTTTGTTTTTATATTGAGCTGGCTACGCTGTGTCCTTCGAGGCCAGTCTCGAACCTCTGACCTCACGATCTGCCTGCCTCGGCATTCTTTGTGCTGGGACTACAGGCTTGAGCCACAGAGCCCAACCCAAATTGTCTTTTGTTTTAAAGACGGGTTTCACAATGTTGGTCGGGCGGGTCTGAAAGCGCAACTTCTCGTGATCCACCCGCCTTGATTTCTGAGGCGACTAAATGACAGGATGCCGTGAGCCACCGTGGCGGGCTGTTATAATGTATTGTTAAAAATAAATCAGAGACTCTGCTGGGGGCTGCCACTCACGGAAGCAATCTGAGCACTTTGAAAGGCCGAGGTGGGCGGCTCTCCTGAGGTCTCGAGTTCGAGGTCAGCCTGTGCATTCCGGTGAAAACCCACCTCACATAATAAAAGAGAAAAAAAAGAAGGTAATCAGACTGTTGAGTGGGTGCAATTGAAACAAAACGAGGTTCCCAGAGACTCCACCCCAAGAACCGCCTTTTTTTATTACGTAGAAATTCTCTCTTTTCACCAAGGCTGGAGGGCAACAGTGCGATCTTTGCTTATTGCAACACCTGCCTTTTAAGTTCAAGTGATTCATCCCAATGCCGTTCAAGTACCCGGGGTTGCAGGTGTCCAGACCACCAGGTCCAACTAACTTTCTATTTTTATTTTTCTGTACCTCCACTCTATCTTGATTTAATTTTCACAAAGCAGTCAGAACGAAGAAATAAAATACAAAAACCTGCATACCTGTGCATCTCATTTTTATGCTCGGAACAAGCGGGCCTTCTGTTTAGAGTTACAATTTTAGAGTAGGTGCTGCCGAAGCGAGCACTTGCCAAGCTCAGCTCAGATTTTTATGTTTTCTTTTTCTTTTGTTTTCATAAGGATCGGGCTACGCTGTGTCCTTCGAGGCCAGTCTCCA
Organism: Saguinus midas; assembly: GCA_021498475.1. Classification (NCBI taxonomy): domain Eukaryota; kingdom Metazoa; phylum Chordata; class Mammalia; order Primates; family Cebidae; genus Saguinus; species Saguinus midas. The sequence continues at coordinate 51,096,137 of CM038410.1, read as the reverse complement.
ACCTGTGACCTCACGTTGTGACTGCCTCGGCATTCTTTGTTCTCAGACTACAGGCTTGAGCCGCGGAGCCCAACCCAAATAGTCTTTTTGTTTGAAAGACAGGGTTTCACCTTGTTGGCGGGGCGGGTCTTGAAAGCACAAATTCTCATGATCCGCCCACCTTGATTTTTCAAGCGACTGAACGACAGGATGCCGTGAGCCACCGTGGCGGGCTGTTATAACGTATTGTTAAAAAACAAATCAGAGAGACTCTGCAGGGCATTGCCAGTCATAAAAGCAATCTGAGCACTTTGAAAGGCCCAGGTGGGCAGGTTTCCTGAGGTAACGAGTTCGAGGTCAGCCTGTGCATTCTGGTGAAAACCCACCTCACATAATAAAAGAGAAAAAAAAGAAGGTAATCAGACAGATGAGTGTGTGCAATTGAAACAAAACGAGGTTCCGGAGACTCCACCCCAGAACCGCCTTTTTTATTACGTAGAATTTTCTCTTGTCACCAAGGCTGGAGTGCAACAGTGTGATCTTTGCTTATTGCAACACCTGCCTTTTAAGTTCAAGTGATTCATCCCAATGCTGTTCAAGTTCCTGGGGTTGCAGGTCTCCACACCACCAGGTCCAATGAACTTTCTATTTTTATTTTTCTGTACCTCCACTCCATCTTAATTTAATTTCCACAAATGAGTCAGAACGAAGAAATAAAATATGAACACTGCATACCTGTGCATCTCATTTTTATGCTCGGAACAAGCGGGCCTTCTGTTTAGAGTTACAATTTTAGAGTAGGTGCTGCTGAAGCGAGCACATGCCAAGCTCAGCTCAGCTTTTTATGTTTTTCTTTTTTTTTTTTTTTTTTTTTTTATAAGGATCAGGCTACACTGTGTCCTTCGAGGCCAGTCTCGAACCTGTGACCTCACGATCTGCCTGCCTCGGCATTCTTTGTGCTGGGACTACAGGCTTGAGCCACAGAGCCCAACCCAAATTGTCTTTTGTTTTAAAGACAGGGTTTCACAATGTTGGTCGGGCGGGTCTGGAAAGCGCAACTTCTCGTGATCCGCCCACCTTGATTTTTCAGGCGACTGAATAACAGGCTGCCGTGAGCCACCGTGGCAGGATGTTATAACGTATTGTTAAAAACAAATCAGAGAGACTCTGCCGGCCGCTGCCACTCACGGAAGCAATCTGAGCACTTTGAAAGGCCGAGGTGGGTGGGTTTCCTGAGGTCACGAGTTCGAGGTCAGCCTGAGCATTCCGGTGAAAACCCACCTCACATAATAAAACAGAAAAGACAAGAAGAAAGGTAATCAGACTGATGAGTGTGTGCAATTGAAACAAAACGAGGTGCTGGGAGACTCCACCCACAGCCCCGCCTTTCTTTATTAGGTACTGTTTTCTCTTGTCACCAAGGCTGGAGTGCAACAGTGATCTTTGCTTATTGAAACACCTGCCTTTTAAGTTCAAGTGATTGTCATCCCAATGCCTTCAAGTAGCTGGGGTTGCAGGTGTCCACACCACCAGGTCCAGCTAACTTTCTATTTTTATTTTCTTTACCTCCAGTCTATCTTAATTTGATTTCCACAGTAATCCCACCACAAAGAAAAAATATGTGGAAGGCTGCAACCCTGTGTGTCATTTTTTCACTGCGACCACGCCGGCCTTCCTTGTAGCATCTCAATTTTAGTGTAGGTGCTTCGAAGCAAGCACATGCCAAGCCCGGCTTAGCTATTCTTTGTATTTTGTTTCTTTGTTTTTATATTGAGCTGGCTACGCTGTGTTTCTCGAGTTCTATATCCAACCTGTGACCTCACGATCTGCCTGCCTCGGCATTCTTTGTGCTGGGACTACAGGCTTGAGCCACAGAGCCCAACCCAACTTGTGTTTTTCTTGTAAGGACAGGGTTTCAGGTGCTGCGAAGGAGCACATGCCAAGCCCAGCTCAGCTTTCTTGTTTTTTTTTTTTTTTTTTTTTATTGAGCTGGCTACGCTGTGTCCTTCGAGGCCAGTATCGAACCTGTGACCTCACGATCTGCCTGCCTCGGCATTCTTTGTGCTGGGACTACAGGCTTGAGCCACAGAGCCCAACCCAAATTGTGTTTTTGTTTTAAAGAAAGGGTTTCAGGTGCTTCCAAAGCGAGCACATGCCAATCCCGGCTCAGCCTTTCTTTGTATTTTGTTTCTTTGTTTTTATATTGAGCTGGCTACACTGTGTCCTTCGAGGCCAGTATCGAATCTTTGACCTCACGATCCTCCGCCTCGGCAATCTAAGTGCTGGTATTACAGGCCTGAGCCACCCAGCCCAACACAAATTGTGTTTTTGTTTTAAGGACAGGGTTTCAGGTGCTGCGAAGGAGCACATGCCAATCCCGGCTCAGCCTTTCTTTGTATTTTGTTTCTTTGTTTTTATATTGAGCTGGCTTTGCTGTGTTTTCGAGGCCAGTATCGAATCTTTGACCTCACGATCTGCCTGCCTCGGCATTCTTTGTGCTGGGACTACAGGCTTGAGCCACAGAGCCCAACCCAAATTGTGTTTTTGTTTTAAGGAAAGGGTTTCAGGTGCTTCCAAAGCGAGCACATGCCAAGGCCGGCTCAACCTTTCTTTGTATTTTGTTTCTTTGTTTTTTATATTGAGCTGGCTACGCTGTGTTTTTCGAGGCCAGTATCGAATATTTGACCTCACGATCCTCCGCCGTCGGCAATCTAAGTGCTGGTATTACAGGCCTGAACCACCCAGCCCAACACAAATTGTGTTTTTGTTTTAAGGACAGGGTATCACAATGTTGGTCGGGCGGTCTAGAACCCCAACTTCTCGTTTCCGCCCACCTTGGTTTTCTAGGCGCCTGGATGACAGGCTGCAGTGAGCCACCCTTTCCGGCAGACTTAATTTATTGTTAAAAAGAAATCAGAGAGACTGTGCCAGGCGCTGTGACTTACTCCAGCAATCTGAGCACTTTGGGAGACCGAGGTGGGCGGCTCTCCTGAAATCTCGAGTTCGAGGTCAGCCTGAGCATTCCGGTGAAAACAGACCTCACATAAAAAAAGAAAAAAAAACAAGAAAAGAAATCAGACAGATGAGTGTGTGCAATTGTAACAAAATGAGGTGCTGGAGACTACACCCACAGCCCCGCCTTTCTTTATTAGGTACTGTTTTCCTTTTGTCACCCAGGCTGGAGTGCAACAGTGCACTCTTTGCTTATTGCAACACCTGCCTTTTGGGTTCAAGCGATTTTTCTGAAAATGCCCTTCAAGTTGCTGAAATTGCAGGTTTCCACACCACCACGTTTAGCTAACTTTCTATTTTATTTTTGTGTACCTCCAGTCTATCTTTATTTGATTTCCACAATACAGCCACAACCAAGAAAAAATATGTGGAAGGCTGCAACCCTGTGTGTCATTTTTTCACTACGACCACGCCGGCCTTCTTTGTAGCGTCCCAATTTTAGTGTAGGTGCTTCCGAAGGGAGCACAAGCCAAGCCCGGCTCAGCTTTTCTTTGTTTTTCTGTTTTTTTGTTTTTATATTGAGCTGGCTACGCTGTGTCCTTCGAGGCCAGTATCGAACCTGTGACCTCACGATCCTCCCGCCTCTGCATTCTAAGTGCTGGTCTTACAGGCCTGAGCCACCCAGCCCAACCCAAATTGTGTTTTCATTTTAAAGACAGGGTTTCACAATGTTGGTCGGGCGGGTCTCCAATCTCCAACTTTGCGTTTCCGCCCACCTTGGTTTTCTAGACCCCTGGATGACGGGCTGCGGTGAGCCACCCTTTCCGGCCGACTTAATTTATTGTTAAAAAAGAAATCAGAGAGACTGTGCTGGGCGCTGTGACTCACGCCAGCAATCTTAGCACTTTGGGAGACCGAGGTGGGCGGCTCTCCTGAGGTCTCGAGTTTGAGGTCAGCCTGAGCATTTCGGTGAAAACCCACCTCACATAAAAAAACAGAAAAGACAACAAGAAAAGTAATCAGACAGATGAGTGTGTGCAATTGTAACAAAACGAGGTGCTGGGAGAGTCCACCCACAGCCCCGCCTTTCTCTATTAGGTACTGTTTTCTCTTGTCACCCAGGCTGGAGTGCAACAGTGTGCTCTTTGCTTATTGCAACACCTGCCTTTTGGGTTCAAGCGAGTTTCTGGCCTATGCCCTTCAAATAGCTGGGATTGCAGGTGTCCACACTACCACGTCCAGGTAACTTTCTGTTGTTATTTTTCTGTACCTCCAGTCTATCTTAATTTGATTTCCACAATAAAGACACCACGAATAAAAAATATGTGGAACCATGCACCCCTGTGTGTGTCATTTTTTCACTAGGACCATGCCGGCCTTCCCTGTAGTGTCTCAATTTTAGTGTACGTGCTTCCAAAACCTGCACATGCCAAGCCCAGCTCAGCCTTTCTTTGTAATTTGTTTCTTTGTTTTTTATATTGAGCTGGCTACGCTGTGTCATTCGAGGCCAGAATCGAACCTGTGACCTCACGATCCTCCTTCCTCGTCATTCTAAGTGCTGGTATTACAGGCCTGAGCCACCGACCCCAACCCAAATTTTGTTTTTGTTTTAAAGAAAGGGTTTCAGGTGCTTCCGAAGTGAGCACATGCCAATCCCGGCTCAGCCTTTCTTTGTATTTTGTTTCTTTGTTTTTATATTGAGCTGGCTACGCTGTGTTTTTCGAGGCCAGTATCGAAACTTTGACCTCATGATCCTCCCCTCGCCAATCTAATTGCTGGTATTACAGGCCTGAGCCGCCGAACCCAACCCAAGTTGTGTTTTTGTTTTAAGGACAGAGTTTCATAATGTTGGTCGGGCGGGTCTGGAACCCCCAACTTCCCGTTTCCGCCCGCCTTGGTTTTCTAGGCGCCTGTATGACAGGCTGCCGTGAGCCACCCTTTCCAGCCGACTTAATTTATTGTTAAAAAAGAAATCAGAGAGACTGTGCCGGGCACTGTGACTCATGCCAGCAATCTTAGCACTTTGGGAGACCGAGGTGGGCGGCTCTCCTGAGGTCTCGAGTTCGAGGTCAGCCTGAGCATTCCAGTGAAAACCCACCTCACATAAAAAAAAAAAACAAGAAAAGAAATCAGAGAGATGAGTGTGTGCAATTGTAACAAAATGAGGTGCTGGGAGACTCCACCCACAGCCCCGCCTTTCTCTATTAGGTACTGTTTTCCTTTTGTCACCCAGGCTGGAGTGCAACTGTGCACTCTTTGCTTATTGCAACACCTGCCTTTTGGGTTCAAGCTATTTTTCTGAAAATGCCCTTCAAGTAGCTGCGATTGCAGGTGTCCACACTACCACGTCCAGGTAACTTTCTGTTTTATTTTTTGTACCTCCAGTATATCTTTATTTGATTTCCACAATACAGAAACAACGAAGAAAAAATATGTGGAAGGCTGCAACCCTGTGCGTGTCATTTTTTTTGCTACGACCATGCTGGCCTTCTTTGTAGAGTCCCAATTTTAGTGTAGGTGCTTCCGAAGTGAGCACAATCCAAGCCCGGCTCCGCTTTTGTTGGTTTTTCTGTTTTTGTTTTTATATTGAGCTGGCTACACTGTGTCCTTCGAGGCCAGTATCGAACGTGTGACCTCAGGATTCTCCCGCCTCCACATTCTAAGTGCTGGTCTTACAGGCCTAAGCCATCCAGCCCAACCCACATTGTTTTGTTTTAAAAACAGGGTTTCACAATGTTGGTCGGGCGGGTCTCCAATCACCAACTTCACGTTTCCGCCCACCTTTGTTTTCTAGACGCCTGGATGACAGGCTGCGGTGAGCCACAGTTTCCGGGCGACTTAATTTACTGTTAAAAAAGCAGTAAGAGAGACGGTGCCGGTGCTGTGACTCACGCCAGCAATCTTAGCACTTTGGGAGACCGAGGTGGGCGGCTCTCCTGAGGTCTCGAGTTCGAGGTCAGCCTCAGCATTCTGGTGAAAACCCACCTCACATAAAAAACAGAAAAAAAAAAAAAAGAAAAGAAATCAGACAGATGAGTGTGTGCAATCGTAACAAAACGAGGTGCTGGGATAGTCCACCCACAGCCCCGCCTTTCTCTATTAGGACTGTTTCCTCTTGTCACCCAGGCTGAAGTGCAACAGTGTGCTCTGTGCTTATTGCAACACCTGACTCCTGGGTTCAAGTAATTTTCCTGCCTATGCCCTTCAAGTAGCTGGGATGGCAGGTGTCCACACTACCACGTCCAGGTAACTTTCTGTTTTTATTTTTTTGTACCTCAAGTCTATCTTCATTTGATTTCCCCAATAAAGCCACTATGAAGAAAAAGTATGTGGAATGATGCACCCCTGTGTGTGTCATTATTTCGCTAGGACCATGCTGGACTTCCGTGTAGTGTCTCAATTTCAGTGTAGGTGCTTTCGAAGCGAGCACAAGCCAAGCCTGGCTCAGCTTTTCTTTGTTTTTCTGTTTTATTGTATTTTTATAATGAGCTGGGTTCTCTGTGTCATTCGAGGCCAGAATCGAATCTGTGACCTCACGATCCTCCTTCCTCGGCATTTTACGAGCTGGTATTACAGGCCTGAGCCACCGACCCCAACCCAAATTGTGTTTCTGTTTTAAAGAAAGGGTTTCAGGTGCGGTGGCTCAAGCCTGTAATCCCAGCACTTTGGGAGACCGAGGTGGGCGGCTCTCCTGAGGTCTCGAGTTCGAGGTCAGCCTGAGCATTCTGGTGAAAACCCACCTCACATAAATAAATAGAAAAGACAACAAGAAAAGAAATCAGACAGATGAGTGTGCAATTGTAACAAAATGAGGTGCTGGGATAGTCCACCCACAGCCCCGCCTTTCTCTATTAGGTACTGTTTTTCTTTGTCACCCAGGCTGGAGTGCAACAGTGTGCTCTTTGCTTATTGCAACACCTGCCTTTTGGGTTCAAGCGATTTTTCTGAAAATGCCCTTCAAGTAGCTGGGGTTGCAGGTGTCCACACCACCAGGTCCAGCTAACTTTCTATTTTTATTTTGTACCTCCAGTCTATCTTTATTTGATAGTGGGTGGTTCTCCTGAGGTCTCGAGTTCGAGGTCAGCCTGAGCATTCCAGTGAAAACACACCTCACATAAATAAATAGAAAAGACAACAAGAAAAGAAATCAGAGAGACTGTGCCTGGTGCTGTGACTCACGCCAGCAATCTTAGCACTTTGGGAGACCGAGGTGGGCGGCTCTCCTGAGGTCTCGAGTTCGAGGTCAGCCTGAGCATTCCAGTGAAAACCCACCTCACATAAAAAAATAGAAAAAACAACAAGAAAAGAAATCAGACAGATGAGTGTGTGCAATTGTAACAAAATGAGGTGCTGGGAGACTCCACCCACAGCCCCGCCTTTCTTTATTAGGTACTGTTTTCTTGTCACCCAGGCTGGAGTGCAACAGTGTGCTCTTTGCTTATTGCAACACCTGCCTTTTGGGTTCAAGCGATTTTTCTGAAAATGCCCTTCAAGTAGCTGAAATTGCAGGTTTCCACACCACCACGTTTAGCTAACTTTCTATTTTCATTATTTTGTACCTCCAGTCTATCTTTATTTGATTTCCACAATACAGCCACAACGAAGAAAAAATATGTGGAATGATGCACCCTGTGTGTGTCATTTTTTCACGACCACGGTGGCCTTTTGTAGCCTCCCAATTTTAGTGTAGGTGCTTCTGAAGTGAGCACAAGCCAAGCCCGGCTCAGCTTTTCTTTGTTTTCTGTTTTTTTTTTTTTTTTATATTGAGCTGGCTACGCTGTGTCCTTCGAGGCCAGTATCGAACCTGTGACCTCACGATCCTCCCCTGGGCAATCTAAGTGCTGGTATTACAGGCCTGAGCCACCCAGCCCAACCCAAATTGTGTTTTGTTTTAAAGACAGGGTTTCAGGTGCGGTGGCTCAAGCCTGTAATCCCAGCACTTTGGGAGGCCGAGGCAGGTGGATCACGAGGTCAAGAGATCGAGACCACCCTGGTCAACATGGTGAAACCCCGTTTCTATTAAAAATACAAAAAATTACCTGGGCATGGTGGCATGTGCCTGTAATCCCAGCTACTCAGGAGGCTGAGGAAGGAGAATTGCCTGAACCCAGGAGGTGGAGGTTGCAGTGAGCTGAGATCACGCCATTGAACTCCAGCCTGGGTAACAAGAGCAAAACTCCGTCTAAAAAAATAATAATAAAAAATTAAAAAATATAAAGACAAGGTTTCACAATGTTGGTCGATCTGGTCTCTAATCTCCAGCTTCGCATTTCCGCTTGCCTTGGTTTTGTAGGCTCCTGTATGAAAGGCTGCGGTGAGCAACCCTTTCCGGCCGACTTAAGGTATTGTTAAAAAAGCAATCAGAGAGACGGTGCTGGGTGCTGTGACTCACGCCAGCAATCTTAGCACTTTGGGAGACCGAGGTGGGCGGCTCTCCTGAGGTCTCGAGTTCGAGGTCAGCCTGAGCATTCCGGTGAAAACCCTCCTCACGTAAAAAAACAGAAAAGAAAACAAGAAAAGAAATCAGACAGATGAGTGTGTGCAATTGTAACAAAATGAGGTGCTGGGAGACTCCACCCACAGCCCCGCCTTTCTTTATTAGGTACTGTTTTCCTTTTGTCACCCAGGCTGGAGTGCAACAGTGTGCTCTTTGCTTATTGCAACACCTGCCTTTTGGGTTCAAGCGATTTTTCTGAAAATGCCCTTCAAGTAGCTGAAATTGCAGGTTTCCACCACCACGTTTAGCTAACTTTCTATTTTCATTATTTTGTACCTCCAGTCTATCTTTATTTGATTTCCACAATACAGCCACAACGAAGAAAAATATGTGGAAGGCTGCAACCCTGTGCGTGTCATTTTTTCGCTACGACCACGGTGGCCTTTTTGTAGTGTCCCAATTTTAGTGTAGGTGCTTCCGAAATGAGAACAAGGTAAGCCCGGCTCAGCTTTTCTTTGTTTTTCTGTTTTTTTTTTTTACATTGAGCTGGCTATGCTGTGTCCTTCGAGGCCAGTATCGAACCTGTGACCTCACGATCCTCCCGCCTCTGAATTCTAAGTGCTGGTATTACAGGCCTGAGCCACCCAGCCCAACCCAAATTGTGTTTTCGTTTTAAAGACAGGGTTGGCCGGGTGCGGTGGCTCAAGCCTGTAATCCCAGCACTTTGGGAGGCCGAGGCAGGTGGATCACGAGGTCAAGAGATCTAGACCACCCTGGTCAACATGGTGAAACCCCGTTTCTATTAAAAATACAAAAAATTACCTGGGCATGGTGGCATGTGCCTGTAATCCCAGCTACTCAGGAGGCTGAGGAAGGAGAATTGCCTGAACCCAGGAGGCGGAGGTTGCGGTGAGCTGAGATCACGCCATTGAACTCCAGCCTGGGTAACAAGAGCAAAACTCCGTCTAAAAAAATAATAATAAAAAAATAAAAAATATAAAGACAGGGTTTCACAATGTTGGTCGATCTGGTCTCTAATCTCCAGCTTCGCGTTTCCGCTTGCCTTGGTTTTGTAGGCTCCTGTATGAAAGGCTGCGGTGAGCAACCCTTTCCGGCCGACTTAAGGTATTGTTAAAAAAGCAATCAGAGAGACGGTGCCGGGTGCTGTGACTCACGCCAGCAATCTTAGCACTTTGGGAGACCGAGGTGGGCGGCTCTCCTGAGGTCTCGAGTTCGAGGTCAGCCTGAGCATTCCGGTGAAAACCCTCCTCACATAAAAAAACAGAAAAGGAAACAAGAAAAGTAATCAGACAGATGAGTGTGTGGAATTGTAACAAAACGAGGTGCCGGGAGACTCCACCCACAGCCTCGCCTTTCTTTATTAGGTACTGTTTTCCTTTTGTCACCCAGGCTGGAGTGCAACAGTGTGCTGTTTGCTTATTGCAACACCTGCCTTTTGGGTTTAAGCGATTTTTTTTTTTTTTCTAGATGCTGTGGGGGGAATGTAGGGTTGTGAAAAGGCAGGATTTTCTTTTTTTTTTTTTTTTTTTTCTGTTTTGGAAAGGAAAAGAGAGGAAGAAAAAGAGGGAGAGATAACAGAAATATTGCTTTATTCTATAAATGGCTATTAATAATGGCCGATCATTATTTTATGTATTTAAAATGGAGAATGTATATTTTATTTATCTAAAGTGGAGAGTTTGCTTATTAAGTTTGCTTGTTACTGATCTTAGTTCAGATTCTGGATATCCTTATTAATTTTCTGTTTCGTTGAGTCTGAATCTCTTTATGGGTCTTATGTATCTGGGTGTTGATGCATTGATCCTTATACCCTCTATCTTTTTGTTTGAAATCTGTTTTATCAAATGCATGAATTGCAACTCCTTTTTGTTTATTTATTTGTTTTTTCTCTATTTGGTTGGTAAATCTTTCTCCAACCCTTTGTTTTAGTCTATGTATATCTTTGGATATGGAATAGGTCTGGATATAGTATACCGTTAGCTTTTGGCTGTGTCTTTTAATTAGAAAATTTAGTCGATTTCAATTTAAGATTACTGCCATTTGATGTTAACTGGCTATTTTATCCATTTGTTGATGTAAATTCTTCTTTCTGTTGATGTTCTTTACTTTTTGGTATGTTTTACAAAGGCTAATACTGGTTGTTCCTTTCTGTGTGTAATGCTTCTTTCAGAAGTCTTTGTAAAGCAGGCCTGGTAGTAATAAAATCTCTGAGTACTTGCTTGTTCATAAAAGATTTTATTTTTCCTTCAATTGTGAAGCTTAGTTTGGCAGGATATGAAATTCTGGGATGAAAGTTCTGTTCTTTGAGGATGTTAAATATCGGCCCCCACTCTCTTCTGGCTTGTAGGGTTTCTACTGAGAGATCTGCTGTAAGTCTAATAGGCTTCCCTTTGTGGGTAACCTGACCTTTCTCTCTGGCTGCCCTTAGTATTTTCTCCTTTGTTTCTACCCTGGTGAATCTAATGATTATGTGTCTTGGGGTTGCTCTTCTTAAGGAATATCTTTGTGGTGTTCTCTGTATTACCTGAGGTTGAATGGTATCCTGCTTTGCTAGATTGGGAAAATTCTCCTGGATAATATCCTGAAGAATATTTTCCAGCTGGGATTCATTCTCTCCATCACATTCAGGTACACCTATCAAACGTAGATTAGGTCTTTTCACATAGTCCCATAATTCTTGGAGACTTTGCTCATTCCGTTTTATCCCTTTTTTTCTCTATTCTTGTCTTCTCGTTCCATTTCATTAAGTCGGTCTTTGACCTCTGATATCCTTTCTTCTGCTTGATCAATTCGGCTATACAAACTTGTGCATATTTCACTAAGTTCTCGTGTTGTATTTTTTAACTCCATTAGTACATTTATATTCCTTTCTATATTGTCCATTCATTTTAACATTTCGTCTAACGTTTTTTCAAAGTTCTTAGTTTCTTTACATTGGTTTAGAACAATTTGTTTCAATTTCCAGAGGTTTTTTTACCATCCACCTTCTAAAACCTCCTTCAGATACTGGAACACAGTCCTCTTCCATTAGGGCTTGTTCTGTTGCTGATGAGGAATTACTATCTTCTGTAGAGGAAGAGGGGTTCTGACTTTCAGTTTTCTCGGCCTTTTTAGGCTGTTTTTTTTCCTTTATTGTAATTTTATCCATCTGATATTTTTACAATTAGCGCCTTTCTGATTAAGTTCCTGAGAGGATGTCCAATTTATTGATTCCCAGTGCTGGAATCTGAGCAACCCACTGCACCGGCCAAAACAACAGCGATAAGACTGATGGTGCTCTTCTGCCTGGGAATCTCTGGTCTGGCTTCCTTCTTGAGTCTGCAACAAGTGGCTCTACCTTCCCGGAGCTCCAAACACCAGTCAGTAGAAAGTCACTGTGAAGAGCTGCCGCCGTGACATAATGTGCAACAGAAATCGCTGTGACCAGGGCTCCTCCACAAATCTTCTGGTCCGTGGGTGACGAAAATTCCTCTGAAAATGTGGCATCCTCACATTCTCTGAGCTTTCACTGGGAACTACAATCCCGAGCTGTTAGCGATCAGCCATCTTGGATCTCTCTCCGGGTTTAAGGGATTTTTCTGAAAATGCCCTTCAAGTAGGTGAAATTGCAGGTTTCCACACCACCACGTTTAGCTAACTTTCTATTTTCATTATTTTGTACCCCCAGTCTATCTTTATTTGCTTTCCACAATAAAGCCACCACGAAGAAAAAATATGTGGAACGATGCACCCCTGTGTGTGTCATTTTTTTGCTAGGACCACGCCAGCCTTCCGTTTTGTGTCTCAATTTTAGTGTATGTGCTTTTGAAGCGAGCACAGGCCAAGCTCGGCTCAGCCTTTCTTTGTATTTTGTTTCTTTGTTTTGTATCTTGAGCTAGCTATGCTGTGTTTTTTTTTTTTTTTTGAGGCCAGTATCGAACATGTGACCTTACATTCTTCCCACTCAGTATTCCAAGTGCTGGTATTACAGACCTAAGCTGCTGAACCCAAACCAAATTGTGTTTTTGTTTTAAGGACAGGGTTTCAGGTGCTTCCAATGTGATGAGAACATAACAAGCCCGGTTCAGCCTTTCTTTGTATTTTGTTTCTTTGTTTTTTATATTGAACTGGCTATGCTGTGGTTTTTGAGGCCAGTATCAAAGCTGGACCCTAACGATTTTTCCCGCTCAGCATTCTAAGTGCTGCTATTACAGGCCTAAGCTGCCGACCCCAACCCAAATTGTGTTTTTATTTTAAAAAAAGGGTTTCAGCTGCTTTTGAAACGAACACATGCCAATCCTGGCTCAGCCTTTCTTTGTATTTTGTTTCTTTGTTTTTTATATTGAGCTGGCTACGCTGTGATTTTCGAGGCCAGTATCCATCTTTTGACCTTACGGTCCTCCCTGCTCGGCAATCAAAGTGCTGGTATTACAGGCCTGAGCACGAACCCAAACCAAATTGTGTTTTTGTTTTAAAGACAGGGTTTCACAATGTTGGTCAGGTTCTCGAACCCCAAACTCTCGTTTCCACCCACCTTGTTTTCTAGGCGCCTGTATGACAGGCTGCCGTGAGCCACTGTTCGGCTGGCTGAATTCATTGATAAACGAAATCAGAGAGACTGTGCCAGTGCTGTGACTCATGCCAGCAATCTTAGCACTTTGGGAGACCGAGGTTGGGCGGCTCTTCTGAGGTCTCAAGTTCGAGGTCAGCCTGTGAATTTTGGTGATAACCCACCTCATGAAATAAAATAGAAAGAAAAAGAAAGGTAATCAGACTGATGAGTGTGTGCAATTGAAACAAAACGAGGTGCCAGAGACTCCACCCAGAACCGCCTTTTTTATTACGTACAGTTTCCTCTTGTCACCAAGGCTGGAGTGCAACAGTGCAATCTTTGCTTAATGCAACACCTGCCTTTTAAGTTCAAGTGATTGTCATCTCAATGCCCTTCAAGTAGCTGGGGTTGCAGGTGTCCACACCACCAGGTACAGCTAACTTTCTATTTTTATTTTCTGTACCTCCAGTCTATCTTTATTTGATATCCACAAAGCAGTCACAACGAAAATCTAAAATACAAAAGCTGCACACCTGTGTGTCATTTATGCTATGACCACGCCAGTCTTTGTGTAGCATCCCAATTTTAGTGTAGGTGCTGAAGAGAGCATGCCAAGCCCAGCTCAGGTTTCTATGTTTTTCTGTTTTGTTTTTGCTTTTGTTTTTATATTGAGCTGGCTACGCTGTGTTTTCGAGGCCAGTCTCGAACCTGTGACCTCACGATCCTCCTGCCTCGGCATTCTTTGTGCTGGGACTACAGGCTTGAGTCGTGGAGCCCAACCCATATTGGCTTTTTCTTTTAAAGACAGGGTTTCACCATGTTGCTCTGTCAGGTCTCAAAAGCGCAACTTCTCGTGATCCACCCGCCTTGATTTTTGAGGCGACTGAATGACTGGCTGCCATGAGCCACAGTGCCGGGCTGTTATAACGTATTGTCCAAAAATAAATCACAGAGGCTCTGCCTGGCGCTTTCACTCAGGTGAGCAATCTAAGCACTTTGAAAGGCCGAGGTTGGCAGGTATCCTGATGTCACCATTTCGTGGTCAGCCTGTATATTTTGGTGATAACCCACCTTACGAAATAAAATAGAAAAAAAAAGAAAGGTAATCAGACTGAGGAGTGTGTGCAATTGAAACAAAACCGGGTGCCCAGAGACTCCACCCCCAGATCCGCCTTTTTGTATTACGTACAGTTTCCCTCTTGTCACCAAGGCTGGAGTGCAACAGTGCAATCTTTGCTTATTGCAACACCTGCCTTTTGGGTTCAACTGATTTTCTTTCTTTTTTTTGGAAAGGAAAAGAGAGGAAGTAAAAGAGGGAGAGAGAACAGGAATATTGCTTTATTCTATAAGTGGGTATTAATAATGGCCAATCATTATTTTGTGTATTTAAAATAGAGAATGTATATTTTATTTATCTAAAGTGGAGAGTTCTACAAGTGCTTATTAAGTTTACTTGTTACTGATCTGAGTTCAGATTCTGGATATCCTTATTAATTTACTGTTTCATTGAGTCTGAATCTCTTTATGGGTCTTATGTATCTGGGTGTTAGGATGCATTGATCCTTATTCCACTCTATATATATTTTTTTGGTTTGAAATCTGTTTTATCAAATGCATGAATTGCAACTCCTTTTTGTTTATTTGTTTGTTTTTGTTCTCTATTTGGTTGGTAAATCTTACTCCAACCCTTTGTTTTTAGTCTTTGTGTATCTTTGGATATAAAATGGGTCTGGATATAGTATACCATTAGGTTTTGGCTGTATCTTTTAATTAGAAAATTTAGTCGATTTCAATTTAAGATAACTGCCATTTGATGTTAACTGGCTATTTTATCCATTTGTTGATGTAAATTCTTCTTTCTGTTGATGCTCTTTACTTTTTGGTATATTTTTAGAAAGGCTAATACTGGTTGTTCCTTTCTGTGTGTAATGCTTCTTTCAGAAGTTTTTGTAAAGCAGGCCTGGTGGTAATAAAATCTCTGAGTACTTGCTTGTTCATAAAAGATTTTATTTTTCCTTCAATTGTGAAGCTTAGTTTGGCAGGATATGAAATTCTGGGATGAAAGTTCTGTTCTTTGAGGATGTTAAATATCGGCCCCCACTCTCTTCTGGCTTGTAGGGTTTCTGCTGAGAGATCTGCTGTAAGTCTAATAGGTTTCCCTTTGTGGGTAACCTGACCTTTCTCTCTGGCTGCCCTTAGTATTTTCTCCTTCATTTCAACCCTGGTGAATCTAATGATTATGTGTCTTGGGGTTGCTCTTCTTAAGGAATATCTTTGTGGTGTTCTCTGTATTACCTGAGGTTGAATGGTATCCTGCTTTGCTAGATTGGGAAAATACTCCTGGATAATATCCTGAAGAGTATTTTCCAGCTGATTCATTCTTCCATCACATTCAGGTACACCTATCAAACGTAGATTAGGTCTTTTCACATAGTCCCATAATTCTTGGAGACTTTGCTCATTCCTTTTTATCCCTTTTTTTCTATTCTTGTCTTCTCATTCCATTTCATTAAGTCGGTCTTTGACCTCTGATATCCTTTCTTCTGCTTGATTAATTCGGCTATTCAAACTTGTGCATATTTCACTAAATTCTCGTGTTGTATTTTTCAACTTTATTAGTTCATTTATATTCCTTTCTATATTGTCCATTCATTTTAACATTTCGTCTAACCTTTTTTCAAAGTTCTTAGTTTCTTTACATTGGGTTAGAACAAGTTGTTTCAATTCCCAGAAGTTTTTTACCATCCACCTTCTAAAGCCTCCTTCAGATACTGGAACACAGTCCTCTTCCATTAGGGCTTGTTCTGTTGCTGATGAGGAATTACTATCCCCTGTAGAGGGAGAGGGGTTCTGATTTTTGTTCTCTCGGCCTTTTTAGGCTGTTTTTTTCCTTTTATTGTGTATTTATTCATCTGATGTCCTTACAATTAGCGCCTTTCTGATTAAGTTCCTGAGAGGATGTCCAATTTATTGATTCCCAGTGCTGGAATTCGAGCAACCCACTGCATCAGCCAAAACAACAGCGATAAGACTGATGGTGCTCTTCTGCCTGGGAATCTCCGCTCTGACTTTCTTCTTGAGTCTGCCACAAGCGGCTCTGCCTTCCCAGAGCTCCAAACACCAGTCAGTAGGGGAACCAATCCCGCTCACTGTGCACGAAGAGCTGCTGTGCCGAGGCGACGACAAAACCGCTGCACTGGCCACAGAAGTCACGCTGGAGACTCGCGGGGCTCCTCCACTGGAAATCTTCTGGTCCGTGGGCGACGAAAATTCCTCTGAGAATGTGGTGTCCTCACGTTTTTTGAGCTTTCACTGAGAGCTACAATCAGGAGCAGTTAGAGATCAGCCACCATGGATCTCTCTCGGGTTCAACAGATTTTCATCCCAATGCCCTTCATGTATCTGGGGTTGCAGGTGTACACACGACCAGGTCCAGCTACCTTTCTATTTTATTGTTCTGTAACTCCAATCTATCTTTATATCATTTCCAGAAAACCATCACAATGAAGAAATAAAATACGAAAAGCAGCACACCTGTGCCTGTCATTTTTATGCTACGACCATGCCGGTTTTCTGTGTAGCACCGCAATTTTAGTGTAGGTGCTGCCAAAGCGAGAACATGCCACGCCCAGCTCTACTTTTTTATGTTTTTCTTTTGTTTTTAATAGAGCTACTGTGTCTTCGAGGCGAGTCTCGAACCCGTGACCTCAGGATCCTCCTGCCTCAGCATTCTTTGTGCTGGGAATACAGACTTGAGCCTTGAAGCCCAACCCAAATTGTCTTTTTGTTTTAAGGATGGAGTTTCATCATTTTGTAGGGCGGGTCTCAAAAGTGCAACTTCCCCTGATCCGCCCGCCTTGATTATTGAGGCGACTGAATGAGGATGCTGTGAGCCACCGTGCCGGGCTCCTGTAACGTATTGTCAAAATAGACATCAGAGAAACCAGGGGAGCTGCCACTCACGCAAGCAATCTAAGCACTTTGAAAGGCCGAGGTGGGTGGGTTCTGAGGTCACGATTTCCAGGTCAGCCTGTGCATTTCTGTGATAACCCACCTCACATAAAAAAGAGAAAAAAATAAAGAAAGGTAATCAGACTGATGAGTGTGTGCAATTGAAACAAAACGAGGTGCCGGAGACTCCACCCCAGAACCGCCTTTTTTATTATGTACAGTTTCCCTTGTCACCAAGGCTGGAGTGCAACAGTGCAATCTTTGCTTATGCAACACCTGCCTTTTAATTTCAAGTGATTGTCATCTCAATGCCCTTCAAGTATCTGGGGTTGCAGGTGTCCACACCACCAGGTCCAGCTAACTTTCTATTTTATTTTCTGTACCTCCAGTCTATCTTTATTTGATTTCCACAAAGCAGTCACAATGAAGAAATAAAATACAAAAAGCTGCACAGGTGTGCATGTCATTTTACGCTACGACCATGCCTTTTCTGTGTAGCATCCCAATTTTAGTGTAGGTGCTGCAAGCGAGCCCATGCCAAGCCCAGCTCAGGATTTCTATGTTTTTTTTTTTTTTTTTTTTTTTTTTTATAGGAGCGGGCTACGCTGTGTTTATCCAGGCCAGTCTCGAACCTTTGACCTCGGTATCTGCCTGCCTCGGCATTCTTTGTGCTGGGACTACAGGCTTGAGTCGCAGAGCCCAACCCATATTGGCTTTTTGTTTAAAAGACAGGATTTCACCACGTTGCTCGGGCGGGTCGCAAAAGCGCAACTTCTCCTGATCTGCCCGCCTTGATTTTTGAGGCGACTGAATGGCTGCCGTGAGCCACATGCCGGGCTGTTATAATGTATTGTCCAAAAATAAATCAGAGAGGCTCTGCCTGGCGCTGCCACTCAGGTGAGCAATCTAAGCACTTTTAAAGGCCGAGGTTGGCACGTATTCTGACGTCACCAGTTTGAGGTCAGCCTGTGCATTTTGGTGATAACCCACCTCACGAAATAAAATAGAAAAAAAAAGAAAGGTAATCAGACTGATGAGTGTGTGCAATTGAAACAAAATGAGGTGCCCGGAGACTCCAGCCCTAGAACCGCCTTTCTTTATTACCTACAGTTTTCCTCTTGTCACCAAGGCTGGAGTGCACCAGTGCGATCTTTGCTTATTGCAACACCTGCCTTTTGGGTTCAACTGATTTTCATCCCAATGCCCTTCAAGTAGCTGGGGTTGCAGGTGTACACACACCAGGTCCAGCTAACTTTCTATTTTATTTTCTGTACCTCCAATCTATCTTTATTTGATTTCCAGAAAGCAGTCAAAACAAAGAAATAAAATAAAAAGCAGCACACCTGTGCCTGTCATTTTACACTACGACCATGCCAGTGTTCTGTGTAGCATCCCAATTTTAGTGTAGGTGCTGCCAAGCGAGCACATGCCAACCCAGCTCTGCTTTTTATTTTTTTTTTTTTTTTTATAGGAGCGGCTACGCTGTGTCTTCGAGGCCAGTCTCGAACCTGTGACCTCAGGATCTCCTGCCTCGGCATTCTTTGTGCTGGGACTACAGGCTTGAGCCACGGAGCCCAACCCAAATTGTCTTTTGTTTTAAGGACGGAGTTTCACCATGTTGGTCGGGTCTCAAAAGCGCAACTTCTCGTGATCCACCCGCCTTGATTTTGAGGCGAATGACAGACTGCCGTGAGCCACCCTGGCCAGTTGTTATAATGTATTGTTAAAAACAAATTAGAGAGACTCTGCCTGGCGCTGCCACTCACGGAAGCAATCTAGCACTTTGAAAGGCCGGTGGGCGGGTATCCTGAGGTCACGTGTTCGAGGTCAGCCTGTGCATTCGGTGAAAACCCACCTCATAATAAAAGAAAAAAGGTAATCAGACTGATGAGTGTGTGCAATTGAAACAAAACGAGGTTCCCGGAGACTCCACCCAGAACCGCCTTTCTTTATTACAGTTTCCTCTTGTCACCAAGGCTGGAGTGCAACAGTGCAATCTTTGCTTATTGCAACACCTGCCTTTTAAGTTCAAGTGATTGTCATCCCAATGTTCAAGTAGCTGGGGTTGCAGTGTCCACACCACCAGGTCCAGCTAACTTTCTATTTTATTTTCTGTACCTCCAATCTATCTTTATTTGATTTCCACAAAGCAGTAATAATAAAGAAATAAAATTTCACAGCTGCGTGTCATTTTTACGCTATGACCACGCCTACCTTCATTGTGGCATCCCAATTTTAGTGTAGGTGCTGCGAGCACATGCCAAGCCAGCTCAGCTTTTTATGTTTTTTTTTTTTTTTATTTTTTTTTTTTATAGGAGCGGCTACGCTGTGTCCTTCGAGGCCAGTCTCGAACCTGTGACCTCAGGATCTTCCTGCCTCTGCATTCTTTGTGCTGAGACTACAGGCTTGAGCCACGGAGCCCAACCCAAATTGTCTTTTGTTTTAAAGACGGGTTTCACCATGTTGGTCGGGTCTGAAAGCGCAACTTCTCGTGATCCGCGCCTTGATTTTGAGGCGACTGAATGACAGGCTGCCGTGAGCCACCGTGGCTGTTGTTATAATGTATTGTTAAAAACAATCAGAGACTCTGCTGGGCGCTGCCACTCACGGAAGCAATCTAGCACTTTGAAAGGCCGAGGTGGGCGGGTCTCCTGAGGTCACGTGTTCGAGGTCAGCCTGCATTGGTGAAAACCACCTCATAATAAAAGAAAAAAGAAGGTAATCAGACTGATGAGTGTGTGCAATTGAAACAAAACGAGGTGCCGGAGACTCCACCCCAGAACCGCCTTTCTTTATTACGCAGTTTCCTCTTGTCACCAAGGCTGGAGTGCAACAGTGCAATCTTTGCTTATTGCAACACCTGCCTTTTGTTCAAGTGATTGTCATCCCAATGCCGTTCAAGTAGCTGGGGTTGCAGGTGTCCACACCACCAGGTCCAGCTAACTTTCTATTTTTATTTTTCTGTACCTCCAATCTATCTTTATTTGATTTCACAAAGCAGTCACAAAAGAAATAAAATTTCACAGCTGCGTGTCATTTTTACGCTATGACCACGCCTGCCTTCATTGTGGCATCCCAATTTTAGTGTAGGTGCTGCAAGCGAGCACATGCCAAGCCAGCTCAGATTTTTATGTTTTTTTATTTTTTTTTTTTTTTTTTTAGGGAGCGGGCTACGCTGTGTCCTTCGAGGCCAGTCTCGAACCTGTGACCTCAGGATCTGCCTGCCTCGGCATTCTTTGTGCTGGGACTACAGGCTTGAGCCCGGAGCCCAACCCAAATTGTCTTTTGTTTTAAAGAGGGTTTCACCATGTTGGTCGGGTCTGAAAGCAACTTCTCGTGATCCCGCCTTGATTTTTGAGGCGACTGAATGACTGCCGTGAGCCACCATGGCCGGCTGTTATAACGTATTGTTAAAAAAGAAATCACAGAGACTCTGCCGGCACTGCCACTCATGCAAGCAATATAAGCACTTTGACAGGCCGAGGTTGGCGGGTTTGCTGAGGTCACAAGTTCAAGGTCAGCCTGTGCATTCCAGTGAAAACCCACCTCATAATAAAAGAAAAAAAGAAGGTAATCAGACTGATGAGTGTGCAATTGAAACAAAACGAGGTTCCCGGACTCCACCCCAGAACCGCCTTTCTTTATTACATACAGTTTCCTCTTGTCACCAAGGCTGGAATGCATCAGTGTGATCTTTGCTTATTGTAATACCTGCCTTTTAAGTTTAAGTGATTTTCATTCCAATGCCATTCAAGTACCTGGGGTTACAGTTGTCCACACAACCAGGTCCAGCTAACTTTCTATTTTTATTTTTCTATACCTCCAAACTATCTTTATTTGATTTCCACAAAGCAGTCACAAAAGAAATAAAATTTCACAGCTGCATGTCATTTTACACTATTACCACGCCTGCCTTCATTGTGGCATCCCAATTTTAGTGTAGGTGCTGAAGCGAGCACATGCCAAGCCCAGCTCAGATTTTTATGTTTTTTTTTTTTTTTTTTTTTTTTTTTTTTATAGGAGTGGGCTACGCTGTGTCTTCGAGGCCAGTCTCGAACCTGTGACCTCAGATCTGCCTGCCTCTGCATTCTTTGTGCTGGGACTACAGGCTTGAGCCCGGAGCCCAACCCAAATTGTCTTTTGTTTTAAAGACGGGTTTCACCATGTTGGTCGGGCGGGTCTGAAAGCAACTTCTCGTGATCCGCCTTGATTTTTGAGGCGACTGAATGACAGGCTGCCGTGAGCCACCATGGCGGTTGTTATAACGTATTGTTAAAAACAAATCAGAGAGACTCTGCCGGGCTGCCACTCAGGAAGCAATCTAGCACTTTGAAAGGCCGAGGTGGGCGGGTCTCCTGAGGTCACGTTCGAGGTCAGCCTGTTCATGCAGGTGAAAACCCACCTCATAATAAAAGAAAAAAAGAAGGTAATCAGACTGATGAGTGTGCAATTGAAACAAAACGAGGTGCCGGAGACTCCACCCACAGAACTGCCTTTCTTTATTACATACAGTTTCCTCTTGTCACCAAGGCTGGAGTGCAACAGTG
Organism: Saguinus midas; assembly: GCA_021498475.1. Lineage (NCBI taxonomy): Eukaryota > Metazoa > Chordata > Mammalia > Primates > Cebidae > Saguinus > Saguinus midas. The sequence goes on along the minus strand of CM038410.1, from coordinate 51,074,719 downwards.
ATCTTTGCTTATTGCAACACCTGCCTTTTAAGTTCAAGTGATTGTCATCCAATGCCTTCAAGTAGCTGGGGTTGCATGTGTCCTCACCACCAGTCCAGCTAACTTTCTATTTTTATTTTTCTATACCTCCAGTCTATCTTTATTTGATTTCCACAAAGCAGTCAGAATTAAGAAATACAATTTCACAGCGGTGCATGTCATTTTTTACACTATTACCACGCCTCCCTTCATTGTGGCATCCCAATTTTAGTGTAGGTTCTGTCAGAGCGAGCACATGCCAAGCCCAGCTCAGATTTTTTATGTGTTACTGTTTTATTTTTATTTTTTATTTTTTTTTTTATAGAAAGTGGGCTACGCTGTGTTCTTCAAAGCCAGTCTCGAACCCGTGACCTCAGGATCTGCCTGCCTCTGCATTTTTTTTTTGTGTGCTGAGACTACAGGCTTGAGCCCTGGAGCCCAACCCAAATTTTCTTTCAGTTTTAAAGACAGGGTTTCACCATGTTGGTCGGGCGGTCTGAAAGCAACTTCTCGTGATCCCGCCTTGATTTTTGAGGCGACTGAATGACAGGCTGCCGTGAGCCACCGTGCCGGGCTGTTATAATGTATTGTTAAAAACAAATCAGAGAGACTCTGCCGGGCTGCCACTCACGGAAGCAATCTGAGCACTTTGAAAGGCCGAGGTGGGCGGGTCTCCTGAGGTCACGAGTTCGAGGTCAGCCTGTTCATTCTGGAAAAACCCACCTCATAATAAAAGAAAAAAAAAAGGTAATCAGACTGATGAGTGTGTGCAATTGAAACAAAACGAGGTTCCTGGACTCCACCAGAACCGCCTTTCTTTATTACGTAGTTTCCTCTTGTCACCAAGGCTGGAGTGCAACAGTGCGATCTTTGCTTATTGCAACACCTGCCTTTTAAGTTCAAGGATTGTCATCCCAATGCCATTTAAGTAGCTGGGGTTGCATGTGTCCTCACCACCAGGTCCAGCTAACTTTCTATTTTTATTTTTCTGTACCTCCAATCTATCTTTATTTGATTTCCACAAAGCAGTCAGAACAAAGAATAAAATAAAAAGCTGCACACCTGTGCTCATTTTACTGCAACGCCGCCTTGTCTTTAGAGTTCAATTTTAGTGTAGGTGCTGCAGAAGCGAGCACATGCCAAGCTCAGCTCAGCTTTTTATGTTTTTCTGTTTTATTTTTTTTTTATAGGAGTGGGCTACGCTGTGTCCTCGAGGCCAGTCTCGAACCTGTGACCTCACGATCCGCCTGCCTCAGCATTTTTGTGCTGGGACTACAGGCTTGAGCCACGGAGCCCAACCCAAATTGTCTTTTGTTTTAAAGACGGTTTCACCATTGGTCGGGCGGTCTTGAAAGCAACTTCGTGATCTCCGCCTTGATTTTTGAGGCGACTGAATGACAGGCTGCCGTGAGCCACCGTGGCGGCTGTTATAATGTATTGTTAAAAACAAATCAGAGACTCTGCCGGGCGCTGCCACTCACGGAAGCAATCTAAGCACTTTGAAAGGCCGAGGTGGGCGGGTCTCCTGAGGTCACGTGTTCGAGGTCAGCCTGTGCATTTGGTGAAAACCCACCTCATAATAAAAGAAAAAAAAAGGTAATCAGACTGATGAGTGTGTAATTGAAACAAAACGAGGTGCGGAGACTCCACCCTCAGAACGGCCTTTCTTTATCACGAACACTTTCCTCTTGTCACCAGGCCTGGAGAGCAGCCGTGCAATCTTTGCTTATTGCAACACCTGCCTTTTAAGTTCAAGGGATTGTCATTTCAATGCCGTTCAAGTAGCTGGGGTTGCATGTGTCCTCACCACCAGGTCCAGCTAACTTTCTATTTTTATTTTTCTGTACCTCCAGTCTATCTTTATTTGATTTCTTCAAAGCAGTCACAATTAAGAAATAAAATTTCACAGCAGTGCGTGTCATTTTTTAAACTATTACCACGCCTGCATTCACTGTGGCATCCCAATTTTAGTGTAGGTTCTGTCGGAGCGAGCACATGCCAAGCCCAGCTCAGATTTTTTATGTATTACTGTTTTAATTTTAATTTTAATTTTTTTTATAGGGTGTGGGCTGCGCTGTGTCCTTCGAGGTCAGTCTCGAACCGTGACCTCAGGATCTGCCTGCCTCTGCATTCTTTGTGCTGAGAATACAGGCTTGACCCCGAAGCCCAACCCAAATTTTCTTTCTGTTTTAAAGACGGGGTTTCACCATGTTGGTCGGGCATGTCTGGAAAGCGCAATTTCTCGTGATCCGCTCGCCTTGATTTTTGAGGCGACTAAATGACAGACTGCCATGAGCCACCGTGGCCGGTTGTTATAACGTATTGTAAAAAACAAATTAGAGAGACTCTGCCGGGCGCTTCCACTCAGGGAAGCAATCTGAGCACTTTCAAAGGCCGAGGTGGGCGGGTCTCCTGAGGTCACGTGTTCGAGGTCAGCCTGTGCATTCTGGTGAAAACCCACCTCACATAATAAAAGAGAAAAAAAAGAAGGTAATCAGACTGATGAGTGTGTGCAATTGAAACAAAACGAGGTTCCCGGAGACTCCACCCCAGAACCGCCTTTCTTTATTATACAGTTTCCTCTTGTCACCAAGGCTGGAGTGCAACAGTGCAATCTTTGCTTATTACAACACCTGCCTTTTAAGTTCAAGGATTGTCATCCCAATGCCTTCAAGTAGCTGGGGTTGCATGTGTCCTCACCACCAGGTCCAGCTAACTTTCTATTTTATTTTTCTGTACCTCCAATCTATCTTTATTTGATTTCCACAAAGCAGTCAGAACAAGAAATAAAATACAAAAGCTGCACACCTGTGTCATTTTTACGACCAACCTTCTTTAGAGTTCCAATTTTAGTGTAGGTGCTGCAGAAGCGAGCACATGCCAAGCTCAGCTCAGCTTTTTATGTTTTTCTGTTTTATTTTTTTTTTTTATAGTGGGCTACGCTGTGTCCTTCGAGGCCAGTCTCGAACCTGACCTCAGGATCCGCCTGCCTCGGCATTTTTTGTGCTGGGACTACAGGCTTGAGCCACGGAGCCCAACCCAAATTGTCTTTTGTTTTAAAGACGGGTTTCACCATGTTGGTCGGCGGGTCTGAAAGCAACTTCTCGTGATCCGCCGCCTTGATTTTTGAGGCGACTGAATGACAGGCTGCCATGAGCCACCGTGGCGGTTATAACGTATTGTTAAAAACAAATCAGAGAGACTCTGCCGGGCGCTGCCACTCAGGGAAGCAATCTAAGCACTTTGAAAGGCCGAGGTGGGCGGGTTTCCTGAGGTCACGTGTTCGAGGTCAGCCTGTGCATTCTGGTGAAAACCCACCTCATAATAAAAGAAAAAAAAGAAGGTAATCAGACTGATGAGTGTGCAATTGAAACAAAACGAGGTGCGGAGACTCCACCCCAGAACCGCCTTTCTTTATTATACAGTTTCCTCTTGTCACCAAGGCTGGAGTGCAACAGTGTGATCTTTGCTTATTGCAACACCTGCCTTTTAAGTTCAAGTGATTGTCATCCCAATGCCTTCAAGTAGCTGGGGTTGCAGGTGTCCACACCACCAGGTCCAGCTAACTTTCTATTTTATTTTTCTGTACCTCCAATCTATCTTTATTTGATTTCCACAAAGCAGTCAAAGAAAGAATAAAATACAAAAGCTGCACACCTGTGTCTCATTTTTAAGCTACCACCATTTGTCTTTAGAGTTCAATTTTAGTGTAGGTGCTGCGAAGCGAGCACATGCCAAGCTCAGCTCAGCTTTTTATGTTTTTCTGTTTTATTTTATTTTTTTTTTTTATAGTGGGCTACGCTGTGTCCTCGAGGCCAGTCTCGAACCTGTGACCTCAGGATCCGCCTGCCTCAGCATTTTTTGTGCTGGGACTACAGGCTTGAGCCACGGAGCCCAACCCAAATTGTCTTTTGTTTTAAAGACGGGTTTCACCATTGGTCGGGCGGGTCTGGAAAGCGCAACTTCTCGTGATCTCCGCCTTGATTTTTGAGGCGACTGAATGACAGGCTGCCGTGAGCCACCGTGGCGGCTGTTATAATGTATTGTTAAAAACAAATCAGAGAGACTCTGCCGGGCGCTGCCACTCACGGAAGCAATCTGAGCACTTTGAAAGGCCGAGGTGGGCGGGTCTCCTGAGGTCACGTGTTCGAGGTCAGCCTGTGCATTGTGAAAACCACCTCATAATAAAAGAAAAAAAGAAGGTAATCAGACTGATGAGTGTGTAATTGAAACAAAACGAGGTTCCCGGAGACTCCACCCCAGAACCGCCTTTCTTTATTACAGTTTCCTCTTGTCACCAAGGCTGGAGTGCAACAGTGCAATCTTTGCTTATTGCAACACCTGCCTTTTAGTTCAAGTGATTGTCATCCCAATGCCTTCAAGTAGCTGGGGTTGCAGTGTCCTCACCACCAGGTCCAGCTAACTTTCTATTTTATTTTTCTGTACCTCAATCTATCTTTATTTGATTTCCACAAAGCAGTCACAATGAAGAAATAAAATTTCACAGCGGTGTGTCATTTTTACGCTACCACGCCTGCCATTGTGGCATCCCAATTTTAGTGTAGGTGCTGAAGCGAGCACATGCCAAGCTCAGCTCAGCTTTTTATGTTTTCTGTTTTTTTTTTTTTTTATAGAGCAGGCTATGCTGTGTCTTCGAGGCCAGTCTCGAACCTGTGACCTCAGGATCTTCCTGCCTCGGCATTCTTTGTGCTGGGACTACAGGCTTGAGCCACGGAGCCCAACCCAAATTGTCTTTTGTTTTAAAGACGGGTTTCACCATGTTGGTCGGCGGGTCTGAAAGCGCAACTTCTCGTGATCCGCCGCCTTGATTTTGAGGCGACTGAATGACAGGCTGCCGTGAGCCACCATGGCGGCTGTTATAATATTGTTAAAAAAATCAGAGAGACTCTGCCGGGCGCTGCCACTCAAAGCAATCTAAGCACTTTGAAAGGCCGAGGTGGGCGGGTTTCCTGAGGTCACGTGTTCGAGGTCAGCCTGTTCATTCTGGTGAAAACCCACCTCATAATAAAAGAAAAAAAGAAGGTAATCAGACTGATGAGTGTGCAATTGAAACAAAACGAGGTTCCCGGAGACTCCACCCCAGAACCGCCTTTCTTTATTACATACAGTTTCCTCTTGTCACAAGGCTGGAGTGCAACAGTGCGATCTTTGCTTATTGCAACACCTGCCTTTTAAGTTCAAGTGATTGTCATCCAATGCCTTCAAGTAGCTGGGGTTGCAGTGTCCACACCACCAGGTCCAGCTAACTTTCTATTTTTATTTTCTGTACCTCCAATCTATCTTTATTTGATTTCCACAAAGCAGTCACAATGAAGAAAAAATTTCACAGCTGCGTGTCATTTTTATGCTATGACCACACCGCCTTCTTAGGCATTCCAATTTTAGTGTAGGTGCTGAAGCGAGCACATGCCAAGCTCAGCTCAGCTTTTTATGTTTCTGTTTTTTTTTTTTTTTTTTTATAGGGCTATGCTGTGTCTTCGAGGCCAGTCTCGAACCTGTGACCTCAGGATCTGCCTGCCTCGGCATTCTTTGTGCTGGGACTACAGGCTTGAGCCCAACCCAAATTTTCTTTTGTTTTAAAGACAGGGTTTCACCATGTTGGTCGGGCATGTCTGGAAAGCTCAACTTCTCGTGATCCGCCGCCTTGATTTTGAGGCGACTGAATGACAGGCTGCCGTGAGCCGTGACCTGTTGTTATAACGTATTGTTAAAAACAAATTAGAGAGACTCTGCCGGGCGCTGCCACTCACGGAAGCAATCTAAGCACTTTGAAAGGCCGAGGTGGGCGGGTTTCCTGAGGTCACGTGTTCGAGGTCAGCCTGTTCATTCTGGTGAAAACCCACCTCATAATAAAAGAAAAAAAGAAGGTAATCAGACTGATGAGTGTGTGTAATTGAAACAAAACGAGGTTCCGGAGACTCCACCCCAGAACCGCCTTTCTTTATTACATACAGTTTCCTCTTGTCACCAAGGCTGGAGTGCAGTGCGATCTTTGCTTATTGCAACACCTGCCTTTTAAGTTCAAGTGATTGTCATCCCAATGCCTTCAAGTAGCTGGGGTTGCAGGTGTCCACACCACCAGGTCCAGCTAACTTTCTATTTTATTTTCTGTACCTCAATCTATCTTTATTTGATTTCCACAAAGCAGTCACAATGAAGAAATAAAACACAGCGCCTGTCATTTTTATGCTATGACCATGCCTTCATTGTGGCGTCCCAATTTTAGTGTAGGTGCTGAAGCGAGCACATGCCAAGCTCAGCTCAGCTTTTTATGTTTTTTTTTTTTTTTTTTTTATAGGGCTATGCTGTGTCTTTCGAGGCCAGTCTCGAACCCGTGACCTCAGGATCTGCCTGCCTCTGCATTTTTGTGCTGGGACTACAGGCTTGAGCCCCGGAGCCCAACCCAAATTGTCTTTTGTTTTAAAGACGGGTTTCACCATGTTGGTCGGGCGGGTCTGAAAGCGCAACTTCTCGTGATCCGCCCGCCTTGATTTTGAGGCGACTGAATGACAGGCTGCCGTGAGCCATGTGCCGGCTGTTATAATGTATTGTTAAAAACAAATCAGAGAGACTCGGCGCTGCCACTCACGGAAGCAATCTGAGCACTTTCAAAGGCCGAGGTGGGCGGGTTTCCTGAGGTCAGTGTTCGAGGTCAGCCTGTGCATTCTGAAAAACCCACCTCACGTAATAAAAGAGAAAAAAAAGAAGGTAATCAGACTGATGAGTGTGCAATTGAAACAAAACGAGGTTCCCCGAGACTCCACCCAGAACCGCCTTTCTTTATTACATACAGTTTCCTCTTGTCACAAGGCTGGAGTGCAACAGTGCGATCTTTGCTTATTGCAACACCTGCCTTTTAAGTTCAAGTGATTGTCATCCCAATGCCGTTCAAGTAGCTGGGGTTGCAGGTGTCCTCACCACCAGGTCCAGCTAACTTTCTATTTTATTTTTCTGTACCTCAATCTATCTTTATTTGATTTCCAAAGCAGTCACAATTAAGAAATAAATTTCACTGTGCGTGTCATTTTTATGCTATGACCACGCCTGCCTTCATTGTGGCGTCCCAATTTTAGTGTAGGTGCTGAAGCAAGCACATGCCAGCCAGCTCAGATTTTTATATATTACTGCTTATTTTATTTTATTTTATTTTATTTTATTTTATTTATTTATTTTTTCATGAGTTAGATCACTCTCTGAGTATAAACACAGTGTATTATCAAACGAAGATGAGCAAGGTGCTAAACTGTAGGTGTGTTCCCATTTGTATTTTTTTTCGTTCAAGTGATTGTCATCCCAATGCCGTTCAAGTAGCTGGGGTTGCAGGTGTCCACACCACCAGGTCCAACGACCTTTCTTTTTTTTTTTTGGAAAGGAAAGAGAGGAAGAAAAGAGGAGATAACAGAAATATTGCTTTATTCTATAAATGGCTATTAATAATGGCGATCATTATTTTATGTATTTAAAATGGAGAATGTATATTTTATTTATCCAAAGTGGAAAGTTTGCTTATTAAGTTTACTTGTTACTGATCTGAGTTCAGATTCTGGATATCCTTATTAATTTTCTGTTTCGTTGAGTCTGAATCTCTTTATGGGTCTTGTGTATCTGGGTGTTAGAATGCATTGATCCTTATACCACTCTATCGTTTTTGGTTTGAAATCTGTTTTATCAAATGCATGAATTGCAACTCCTTTTTGTTTATTTATTTATTTTTTTCTCTATTTGGTTGGTAAATCTTTCTCCAACCCTTTGTTTTTAGTCTATGTATATCTTTGGATATGGAATAGGTCTGGATATAGTATACCGTTAGATTTTGGCTGTATCTTTTAATTAGAAAATTTAGTCGATTTCAATTTAAGATTACTGCCATTTGATGTTAACTGGCTATTTTATCCATTTGTTGATGTAAATTCTTCTTTCTGTTGATGCTCTTTACTTTTTGGTATATTTTTAGAAAGGCTAATACTGGTTGTTCCTTTCTGTGTGTAATGCTTCTTTCAGAAGTTTTTGTAAAGCAGGCCTGGTGGTAATAAAATCTCTGAGTACTTGCTTGTTCATAAAAGATTTTATTTTTCCTTCAATTGTGAAGCTTAGTTTGGCAGGATATGAAATTCTGGGCTGAAATTTCTGTTCTTTGAGGATGTTAAATATCGGCCCCACTCTCTTCTGGCTTTTAGGGTTTCTACTGAGAGATCTGCTGTAAGTCTAATAGGCTTCCCTTTGTGGGTAACCTGACCTTTCTCTCTGGCTGCCCTTAGAATTTTCTCCTTTGTTTCAACACTGGTGAATCTAATGATTATGTGTCTTGGGGTTGCTCTTCTTAAGGAATATCTTTGTGGTGTTCTCTGTATTACCTGAGGTTGAATGGTATCCTGCTTTGATAGATTGGGAAAATTCTCCTGGATAATATCCTGAAGAATATTTTCCAGCTGGGATTCATTCTTCCATCACATTCAGGTACACCTATCAAACGTAGATTAGGTCTTTTCACATAGTCCCATAATTCTTGGAGACTTTGCTCATTCCTTTTATCCTTTTTCTCTATTCTTGTCTTCTCGTTCCATTTCATTAAGTCGGTCTTCGACCTCTGATATCCTTTCTTCTGCTTGATCAATTCGGCTATTCAAACTTGTGCATATTTCACTAAGTTCTCGTGTTGTATTTTTCAACTCCATTAGTTCATTTATATTCCTTTCTATATTGTCCATTCTTTTTAACATTTCATCTAACCTTTTTCAAAGTTCTTAGTTTCTTTACATTGGGTTAGAACAATTGTTTCAATTCCCAGAGTTTTTACCATCCACCTTCTAAAACCTCCTTCAGATACTGGAACACAGTCCTCTTCCATTAGGGCTTGTTCTGTTGCTGATGAGGAATTACTATCCCTGTAGAGGGAGAGGGTTCTGACTTTCAGTTTTCTCAGCCTTTTAGGCTGTTTTTTCCTTTATTGTGATTTTATCCATCTGATATCTTTACAATTAGCGCCTTTCTGATTAGGTTCCTGAGAGGATGTCCAATTTATTGATTCCCAGTGCTGGAATCCGAGCAACCCACTGCGCCGGCCAAAACAACAGCGATAAGACCGATGGTGCTCTTCTGCCTGGGAATCTCCGGTCTGGCTTCCTCCTTGAGTCCGCAACAAGCGGCTCTGCCTTCCCGGAGCTCCAAACGCCAGTCAGTAGGGGAAACAGTCCCGCTCACTGTGCACGAAGAGCTGCCGCGCCGAGGCAACGAAAAAACCGCTGCGCCGGCCACAGAAGTCGCGCTGGCGACCCACGGGGCTCCTCCACTGGAAATCTTCTGGTCCGTGGGCGACGAAAATTCCTCTGAAAATGTGGCGTCCTCACGTTCTCTGAGCTTTCACTGGGAGCTACAATCCCGAGCTGTTAGCGATCAGCCATCTTGGATCCATTTACTGTTTTTATTTTTATTATTTTTTTATTTTTTATTTTTTTAGGGAGCAGGCTATGCTGTGTCTTTTGAGGCCAGTCTCGAACCCGTGACCTCAGTATCTGCCTGCCTCTGCATTCTTTGTGCTGAGACTACAGGCTTGAGCCCCGGAGCCCAATCCAAATTTTCTTTCTGTTTTAAAGACGGGGTTTCACCATGTTGGTCGGCCATGTCTGGAAAGCGCAACTGCTCGTGATCCGCCCGCCTTGATTTTTTAGGCAACTGAATGACAGACTGCCGTGTGCCACCGTGACCTGTTGTTATAACGTATTGTTAGAAAACAAATTAGAGAGACTCTGCCGGGCGCTGAAACTCACGGAAGCAATCTCAGCACTTTCAAAGGCCAAGGTGGCCTGGTCTCCTGAGGTCACCTGTTCGAGGTAAGCCTGTTCATTCTGGTAAAAACCGATTTCAGGTAATAAAAGCGATAAAAAAAAACAAAGGTTATCAGACTGATGAGTGTGTGCAGTTGAAACAAAACGAGGTTCCCGGATCCTCCACCTGCAGAATTGCCTTTCTTTACTATGTACAGTTTCCCTCTGTCACTAAAGGTGGAGAGCAACCGTGCGATGGATGATTATGTGTCTTGGGGTTGCTCTTCTTAAGGAATATCTTTGTGGTGTTCTCTGTATTACCTGAGGTTGAATGGTATCCTGCTTTGCTAGATTGGGAAAATTCTCCTGGATAATATCCTGAAGAATATTTTCCAGCTGGGATTCATTCTTCCATCACATTCAGGTACACCTATCAAACGTAGATTAGGTCTTTTCACATAGTCCCATAATTCTTGGAGACTTTGCTCATTCCTTTTATCCTTTTTCTCTATTCTTGTCTTCTCGCTCCATTTCATTAAGTCGGTCTTCGACCTCTGATATCCTTTCTTCTGCTTGATCAATTCGGCTATTCAAACTTGTGCATATTTCACTAAGTTCTCGTGTTGTATTTTTCAACTCCATTAGTTCATTTATATTCCTTTCTATATTGTCCATTCTTTTAACATTTCATCTAACCTTTTTCAAAGTTCTTAGTTTCTTTGCATTGGTTTAGAACAATTGTTTCAATTCCCAGATTTTTACCATCCACCTTCTAAAACCTCCTTCAGATACTGGAACACAGTCCTCTTCCATTAGGGCTTGTTCTGTTGCTGATGAGGAATTACTATCCCCTGTAGAGGGAGAGGGTTCTGACTTTCAGTTTTCTCGGCCTTTTAGGCTGTTTTTTCCTTTATTGTGATTTTATCCATCTGATATCTTTACAATTAGCGCCTTTCTGATTAAGTTCCTGAGAGGATGTCCAATTTATTGATTCCCAGTGCTGGAATCCGAGCAACCCACTGCGCCGCCAAAACAACAGCGATAAGACTGATGGTGCTCTTCTGCCTGGGAATCTCCGGTCTGGCTTCCTTCTTGAGTCCGCAACAAGCGGCTCTGCCTTCCCGGAGCTCCAAACGCCAGTCAGTAGGGGAAACAGTCCCGCTCACTGTGCACGAAGAGCTGCCGCGCCGAGGCAACGAAAAAACCGCTGCGCCGGCCACAGAAGTCGCGCTGGCGACCCACGGGGCTCCTCCACTGGAAATCTTCTGGTCCGTGGGCGACGAAAATTCCTCTGAAAATGTGGCGTCCTCACGTTCTCTGAGCTTTCACTGGGAGCTACAATCCCGAGCTGTTAGCGATCAGCCATCTTGGATCCATTTACTGTTTTTATTTTTATTATTTTTTATTTTTTATTTTTAGGGAGCAGGCTATGCTGTGTCTTTTGAGGCCAGTCTCGAACCCGTGACCTCAGTATCTGCCTGCCTCTGCATTCTTTGTGCTGAGACTACAGGCTTGAGCCGGGCCCAATCCAAATTTTCTTTCTGTTTTAAAGACGGGTTTCACCATGTTGGTCGGCCATGTCTGGAAAGCGCAACTGCTCGTGATCCGCCCGCCTTGATTTTTAGGCAACTGAATGACAGACTGCCGTGTGCCACCGTGACCTGTTGTTATAACGTATTGTTAGAAAACAAATTAGAGAGACTCTGCGGGCGCTGAAACTCACGGAAGCAATCTCAGCACTTTCAAAGGCCAAGGTGGCCTGGTCTCCTGAGGTCACCTGTTCGAGGTAAGCCTGTTCATTCTGGTAAAACCGATTTCAGGTAATAAAAGCGATAAAAAACAAAGGTTATCAGACTGATGAGTGTGTGCAGTTGAAACAAAACGAGGTTCCCGGATCCTCCACCTGCAGAATTGCCTTTCTTTACTATGTACAGTTTCCCTCTGTCACTAAAGGTGGAGAGCAACCGTGCGATGGATGCTTATGACAACACCTGACTTTTAAGTTCAAGGGATTGTCATCCCAATGCCGTTCAAGTAGCTGGGGTTGCATGTGTCCTCACCACCAAGTCCAGATAACTTTCTATTTTTATTTTTCTGTACCTCCAGTTTATCTTTATTTGATTTCCACAAAGCAGTCAGAACAAAGAACTAAAATACGAAAAGCTGCACACCTTTGCGTCTCATTTTTAAGCTACGGCAACGCCGGCCTTGACTTTGGCGTTCTAATTATAGAGTACGTGCTGCAGAAGCGATCACTTGCCAAGCTCAGCTCAGCTTCTTTATGTTTTTCTGTTTTATTTTTAATTTTTACCAAAAGTTGGCTAAGCCGTGTCCTCAGAGGCCAGTCTTGAACCTGTGACTTCATGATCCGCCTGCGTCAGCAAGTTTTCTGCTGCGACTACAGGCTTGAGCCACGGAGCCCAACCTAAATTGTCTTTTTGTTTTCAAGACGCGGTTTCACCGTATTTGTCGGGTGGGTCTGGAAAGCGCAACTTCTCGAGATCTACCGCCTTTATTTTTGAGGTGGCAGAATGAGAGACTGCCATGAGCCACAGTGGCCGGTTGTTATAACGTATTGTTAAAAACAAATCAGAGAAACTCTGGCGGGGCTGCCACACTGAAGCAATCTGAGCGCTTTGAAAGGCCGAGGTGGGTGGGTTTCCTGAGGTCACCTGTTCGAGGTCAGCCTGTGCATTATGGTGAAAAACCACCTCTGGTAGTAAAAGCAAAAAAATAAGAAGGTAATCAGACTGATGAGTGTGTGCAATTGAAACTAAACGAGGTTTCCGAATACTACACCTCCAGAACCGCCTTTCTGTATTACCTACAGTTTTCCTCTTGTCACAAAGCCTGGAGAGCAGCGGTGCAATCTTTTCTTATTAGAACACCTTCCTTTAAAGTTCAAGGGATTGTCTTCCCAATGCTGATCAAGTAGCTGGGGTTGCATGTGTCCTCACCACCAGGTCCAGATAATTTTCTATTTTTATTTTTCTGTACCTCCAGTTTATCTTTATTTGATTTCCACAAAGCAGTCAGAACAAAGAAATAAAATACGAAAAGCTGCACACCTGTGCATCTCATTTTTAAGCTATGGCAACGCCGGCCTTGTCTTTAGAGTTCTAATTATAGAGTAAGTGCTGCAGAAGTGAGCACTTTCCAAGCTCAGCTTAGCTTCTTTGTGTTTATTTGTTTTATTTTTAATTTTTATCAAAAGTGGGCTAAGCTGTGTCCTCAGAGGCCATTCTCGAACCTGTGATCTCACAATCCGCCTGCGTCAGCATTTTTTCTGCTGGGACTACAGGCTTGAGCCGCGGAGCCCAACCCAAATTGTCTTTTTGTTTTCAAGACTCGGTTTCACCGTATTGGTCGGGAGGGTCTGGAAAGCGCAACTTCTTGTGATCTACCGCCTTTATTTTTGACGCGGCAGAATGAGAGACTGCCGTGAGCCACAGTGGCCGGTGGTTATAACGTATTGTTAGAAAACAAATTGGAGAGACTCTGCCGGTCGCTGTGTGATATAGCTGGCCTAAAGTTAGAACCTGTACAATGTCATTTTGTAAAGAACAAAACTGTTTCCATTCTCCTCACAGTGACTGCTAACCTTGGTTTCTGTAAACTAATTTACTTTGCAAAAAGGTAAAAACTGCATACTTCCCCTTATCTGTGACTGCCAGAATTGCTGGCCTTTAATCACCAGCAATAACTAGAGTAAATACCCTCGGACAATTCCATTCTGGCACCAAGTAACTCCTACCCAGATAGGTGCAAGCAAATGGTTATCTCAAGTTCTGTAAATCTCTTAAAGTGTCAAGCACAGCCCCCAGCCATCTGGATGTCTGGAAACCATCACCCTCCTCTCTACCCTAGAGGTGATTTACAGCCCACCAAAATCTCTGAACACTTTCATCTCTTCTCTGCCCCTCACCCCAACTCCAAAAGCTCTCAAGGTGGTTTAGTGGGTATAAAAAGTTCTTGCCTCTCTTCTTTCGGGGCCACGGGTTGGAGAGACGTGAGTCTTCCGTGGTCGCCGGCAACAAACCCTGCAATTTGGCATACTTTTGTCTTGGTGTTGATTTTCTGTGCTCGGTTCGATACAACATTTTGGAGGCCCCAGTGATATCTTTTATTTTTCAGCACCAGACAAAAGCCATTTCAGAGCCTCGCCCGGGTGGCTGCTCCCTCCTCAGGAGCCTCTAGGGGAGGCACCCCCTGAGCTGTCTCAGGGCCCCGGAGTGCCACTGCGGAAGAGCGCCCACCCGGCCGACATTCACCCAAAAATTCTTCAGGGTCCTAAAAGCCTCCGGAGGTAGGTTTGGTTTGGAATCTGGGAACTAGTTCAAGGGAAAAGGGCCTGTGTCGGGGGACTGACGAGTCACTGCAACTCTGACCTGGCAAGCCTCACCGAGACATCGCTTGAGGCTTCTGGTAGCTGGCATAGTGGATGCCAGCGTTCAGGTAGCTGGCAGAGTGGATGCCAGTGTTCGGGTGGCTGGCATAGTGGGTGGCAGCCTTCTGGTAGCTGGCATAGTGGACGTCAGCGTTCGATTGTTTTCCGTAGCCTCTGTGTGAGTGAGAGAGTGTGTGTGTATTTATGTAGTCCCACGGCTGAAAGCTACGGGGCTTGAGTGGGCCTCCACCCGTGGTTCCACGGGAGTGTCATAAGGCATAATGGTGATTCACCTCAGAGCTGTCCTACTCGGACTTCCATCCTGAGGTGACCAGGCCCGGGGTTATACTGGGTACACCTTAGCCAAGACGCACCTGAAAGACCCCTTCGGGGCGTGGCCGGGCAGGCAACTGAGTGGTCTCTCTGGGAGGCTCCCATCCTTTGTTTGTCACTCTTTTATGTGGTCCTGTCTCGTCTGTAGATTTGTTAGTTTTATTAGACTCCTGCTAGCAGACATACACTGGTTCAGACCATCTTCCCTTGAGGTAGGAGATATTTTACAGTGGTTGACGAACCACTGGATGCAGGAACTTTCATTGATTATACCCCTGCAGAGATTACTCTTCTTCTTTCTCATGTTTTTCTTCTATCACTGAGGCCTCATTCTGTCTTCTTCCGCCATGTGGCAAATAGTCTTAACTAGAGTTGTTTTAATTCTCTTCCTTGTTATGATTATTGTGGCCTGTAAATTCTCCCAGCCACCTCCACCAGGAAAGGAATATTTTGCCCGTGCTGGGTCTGAGTCCATGTTGGGAAGGCAGTTGTGCCTTCGGCACCTCGGAAATACTTGCTTTGAGGTTGTAGGAAACAAAGTCCTAGATCAGGGTCTATGAGTGCTTTTTGCCAAGCTAAAATGGAAAACTAGTGACTGCCTATTCTGTCAGAAAAGTGTCCCATGTTATGGGCAGTGCCCAGTAGTGTATCACAGGAGGCCCTACTAAAACCTGCTTTTGAGAGGGCAAAATTTGAATTAGAGACTTTCCAAAATTGGCTATACCACCACAGAAAGAGAAAGACACAAGTAGTAAGCAAAAGTGCAGAAGAAAGGAAATAAGGAAAGAGAGAGGAGAGAGGAAATAGGAAGAGAAAGTAGGAGAGAGGAGAGAAAAGCAAGAGAGAGAGAGAGAAAAAGCAAGTGAGAAGAGAAGAAAAGAAATAGAGAGAGAGAGACAAAAAAAGAGAGAGACAGGAATTAAATGCTTTTCAGGGTCCCTGTGTCAAGGTGACCAAAAGCTGCAGGGGCGGGGAACTCGCAGCCGGCCCAGCGGCTTGGAGCTCAGTTTTAAACTGACAAAAAGCATTTTTTCTCCCTCTCTGCTGGCTGCCAGCCCCACCCGGCTTTCAGGCAGGCCACACTGCCTCAGAGTGTAGCATTTACATCTAAAACTGGCTTTAAGAACAGCTTTCTAACTCTTTGTAGTGCAAATTATTTATTAGCACAGTAATTAAGGTAGGGAGGGGAGCAGGCAGCAAGATTGTTAGTTCAAGTCCTCAATAAAGCCAGTCTTAAACTAGTAAAATCTCTCAAGAAAAAATTTAAAACTGAAAGAAAATGACCAAATGGGCTCATCACAGTCCTGACCATGCACCCCTCCGATGCATGACGGAAAACTTCAAATTAGGTTCTCTGGCCAGTATAGTGTTAAGCTAACCCCAAAGAGGCTTCGGACCCTAGAGCTGGAGTGGCCAGCTTTGGGGTAGGCTGGCCAGATACGGGACATATGACCCCAAGATAACTCAGGCAGTCTGGAACATAGTGTCAGGATCCCCAGGCCACCCTGATCAATTTCCATACATCAATCAATGGCGGAGCCTGAACAGCACCCCTCCTTGGCTTGAAAATG
>CM038410.1:51043047-51058525 GCA_021498475.1 Saguinus midas | reverse complement strand
TTGCTCTGTCACCCAGAGCTAAAGTGCAGTAGCACAATCTCGGCTCACTGCAACCTCCCTCCGCCTCCTGAGTTCAAGCAATTCTCCTGCCTCAGCCTCCTGAGTAACTGAGATAACAGGCATGTGCCACCACCCCCAGCTATGAATGTAATAGAATATCTGTTAGGACAAAAAGTAAAATCAACGTTTTATATTTTACTTTATGAGATTTATTTTTATTTTTTTAAGACAGGGTTTTACCATATTGGTCAGGCTGGTCTTGAACTCCCGACCTCAGCTGATCCACCTGCCTTGGCCTCCAAAGTGCTTGGATTACAGGTGTGAGCCACCACACCCAGCCCATACTTTATGAGATTTATTTTTATTTTTTAAGACAGGGTTTTACCATATTGGTCAGGCTGGTCTTGAACTCCTGACCTCAGCTGATCCACCTGCCTTGGCCTCCAAAGTGCTTGGATTACAGGTGTGAGCCACCACACCCAGCCCATACTTTATGAGATTTATTTTTATTTTTTTAAGACAGGGTTTTACCATATTGGTCAGGCTGGTCTTGAACTCCTGACCTCAGCTGATCCACCTGCCTTGGCCTCCAAAGTGCTTGGATTACAGGTGTGAGCCACCACACCCAGCCCATACTTTATGAGATTTATTTTTATTTTTTTTAAGACAGGGTTTTACCATATTGGTCAGGCTGGTCTTGAACTCCCGACCTCAGCTGATCCACCTGCCTTGGCCTCCAAAGTGCTTGGATTACAGGTGTGAGCCACCACACCCAGCCCATACTTTATGAGATTTATTATGCCATGTCATTTAAATTATCAATTATTGGAAATTATTTTTAATGGAATTTTGTCTCACTTGGCATAGGGGTAATCAATCAGATGTTAGCAACTACTTTTATTTTATAATATTTGAATCAGAACTGATTTTTTTTTCTTAGTGAAAGGAGAAAGAGCAACCACATAAACCATGTAAGTAAATAGTCACAAAGTTAAGAAATTCAGTTTGCTGTAAAATATTGATTCCTTAAGAATAAAATGAGAGGCCCAGCATGGTGGCTCATGCCTGTAATCCCAGCACTTTGGGAGGCTGAGGCAGGCAGATCACAAGGTCAAGAGATCGAGCCCATCCTGGCCAACATGGTGAAACCCCATCTCTATTAAAAATACAAAAATTAGCTGGGGTGGTGGTGTGCACTTGTAGTCCCAGCTACTCGGGAGGCTGAGGCAGGAGAAATGCTTGAACCCGGGAGGCAGAGGTTGCAGTGAGCCAAGATCATGCCACTGAATTTCAGCCTGGTGACAGAGTGAGACTCCGTCTCAAAAAATAAAATAAGATTAAAAAATAATAAAATAATAAAAAATAATAAAATAAAATGAGGACTCAATGCTGTTAGAATAGAACTGTTTTTGTGGACTTTGTAAATCTCTTCTATCTTTCCAAGTATCAAATTTATGCAGTAAACTCCTTAGCTTAGTATGTCCACTTTTTCAAGGATCTGACTTGTAAGCTAAATTTTAAGAATCTGGTTATGGTATAAAAATTCTTATTTAATCTTAAAATAAATCAAACAACAAAATTAGAATAGCTAAGTTAATTTGCAGCACTGTCTATGGACTTTTTGCCATAGCAGGTAACAGCACAGCTTTCTGGCTACACCGTGACCTTATTTTTCCCCCACTGTTTTCTCCAATTGCAGCACGTTTTCACTAAATCAGTAATATTTACATGATTCTGGTTATGCCAGCATTATGTACTGCTAAGTCATACTGTGTTTCAGCTGTGCCTCTACATTACATATCCTTCATTGTCTTAAACAGTTCTGACATCTGAGCCCTTCTATTCTTCTCTCGGATTATCCTTTCCCAGCCTATGTTAGTTTACTTAGCCAAATTCAATAAGTAGCCCCTGGCTGGTCTCTTTATTTTCACATCCTGTATTTTTCAGCATAGAATGAACTGTCTGACTACATTCATTTGCCTGTTCTCTGTTATTCTTATACCAAGTGTTATCACACTTTTTACATGCCTATCAAAAATATTTTTTATCTGCTCAAATACATCTGTCTCATATTTCTCTTGGGGCAATTTTCCTTGGCCTTTGTTATCCTAGTTCAGTGTAGAGTGATCTTCCTTAGATGTGCTCCATGCTTGCTTTTCTAAGTTATCTCTTGAAAGTCTTCTGAGATCTCACATAACTTCCCTCTTGTGTGAGATTCCCTGAGTCCTAGATTTTGTGTTTTCTTCTGCAGAATGAATGAGAAATTTTTTGAGACAGGGTCTCACTTTGTTGCCCAGGCTGGAGTGCAGTAACACAATCATAGCTAACAGCAGCCTCAAACTCCTGGGCTCAAGTCATCCTCTGCCTAAGCCTGATGGGTAGGTGAGACTACAGGTACATGCTACTAGCATGTGCTCTAGTACATTTTCTGGAAAAGGGCACATGGGAAGACATATTTAGAGATTAGCTAGTCTTAAACCCCTCCTATTTGATCCAGTATAAATATTTAGGTTGATCTAATTAAACTCCAGAGCTTCTGTATAGCAAAAGAAACCATTATTAGAGTGAATTGGCAACCAACAGAATGAGAAAAAACTTTTGCAATCTGCCCATCTGACAAAGGGCTAATATCCAGAATCTACATAGAACTAAAACAGATATACAAGAAAAAAACAAACAACCCCATTCAAATGTGGGCAAAGGATATGAACAGACACTTTTCAAAAGAGGACATATATGAGGCCAACAAACATATGAAAAAATGCTCATCATCACTGGTCATTAGAGAAATGCAAATCAAAACCACACTGTGACATCATCTCATGCCAGTTAGAATGGTGATCATTTTAAACTTGGGAGACAACAGGTGCTGGAGAGGATGTGGAGAAATAGGAACACTCTTACACTGTTGGTGGGAGTGTAAATTAGTTCAACCATTGTGGAAGACAGTGTGGCGATTTTCAAGGATCTGGAAATAGAAATTCCATTTGACCCAGCAATCCCATTATTGGGTATATACCCAAAGAACCATAAATCATTCTACTATAAAGACACATGCACATGTATGTTCATTGCAGCCCTGTGTACAATAGCAAAGACCTGGAACCAACACAAATGCCCATCAATGATAGACTAGACAAAGAAAATGTGGTACATATACACCATGGAATACTATGCAGAAATAAAAAACAATGAGTTTGTGTCCTTTGTAGAGACTTGGATGAATCTGAAACCATCATTATCAGCAAACTGACACAAGAACAGAAAGCCAAGCATCGTATGTTCTCACTCATTGGTGGGTGTTGAACAACAAGAACATATGGACTCAGAAAGAGGAGCATCACACACAGGGGACAGTTGAGGGGCCTAGGGGAGAGACGATGGTGGTGGGAGGGAGAGGAGGGTGGGAGGGATAACAAGGGGAGAAATGCCAGATACAGTCTGTACCTAAAGTAAAATAAATAAATTTAAAAAATTAGGTTGAAACTAAATTTTATGGTTCTAAAGGTGTTTTGTAATTGTGTTCTCATTATAGTATTGCTTTAGCATCTGTGGCCATTGTGTGATATATTATTTGTAAGCATGCTTCACGTAACTCTACAAGTTTTTAGAACCTTCTTTATCTCTGGGATTCTGAAATGTTATAATACAGGTTGGTGTGAGTATCTTTTTCTTTTACTGAGGCTACTAAGTCTCCAGATTATCTTTTCTAGAGAATTTCTTTTCTTCTCTATTTGTTACTTTTTTCTGATATTCTTGTTATTCAGATGCTGGACTTCTTAGACTGGTATATCTGCATTCATTTTTAATCCCCCCTCCTATCTTCCAATTTGTCTTCTTATTCTACTTCTTGAATATTTCATTACTTTAATATTTCTCTTGTGTTTCTTGTTGAGGGTATAATTTTTTAAAGTTTTGCTGCTAAATTTTTACCAGTCCCTTGAATTCTTTCTCCTGTTGTTTTGATCTCTCTTGTTGGAGGCTTCCCTCAAATGTATGGTGGTCTCTGGCTTTCAATGGAAGCAGGACTTCTGTTCACTAGTGAGACTCACTGTGAGATTATGGAAACCAAGCCAGCATTTCATTTTGGGACTTCAGTGTATTATCTGGGGATTTTCACTCTGGCACCATTCAGTTCCTTCTGTGAAGGATCTCCCAATGTTCTGCCTGGGATGTAAAAGCATGGCTACTTGCTTTCCAGAAGCAGAGCTTAGGAAGGAAGTGAAGTGCCACCTCTTGGTGCACATGTTTTTCCATCTCTCAGGTTTTAGCCATGGTATCTCTGAGCCCAGAAATTCTCAGCTTTTATATATCCAGAGAACACACATTTAAATTCTTGTAAGATAGGAGGACAGGTGGACTTGGGGGTCTAACCACAATTTTCAACTGACCTCACTGGCTTTTATGTCTCACCCTACTTTCCAAGGTGCCATTTCCCTCTAAGTTGAAGCATGCCTTGGGCTCTGGAAGACAAACTGGCTGCTTGTTTCTGTTCCAGTCACTTCCTGTAGGCACCAATATTGTGCTACCATGTCAGTTACCACTCCATTATCTACTTTTTGTAATTCAGCATTTGCATATATGTGTGTGTATGGATATATATATATATATATACACACACACACATATATATATATATATATATATATATATACACACACACACACACACATATATATTTTAAAGTTTTGCTCCTGTCACCAGGCGCCAGACTGGAGTGCAGTGGTGCGATCTCGGTTCACTGCAATCTCTGCCTCCTGGGTTCAAGCAATTCTCCTGCCTCAGCCTCCGGAGTAGCTGGGACTACAGGCGCGCACCACCACGCCCAGCTAATTTTTGTATTTTTTTAGTAGAGAGGGGGTTTTACCATGTTGGCCAGGATGGTCTCGATCTCTTGACCTCGTGATCCACCCACCTCGGCCTCAAAGAGTGCTGGGATTACAGGTGTGGTCCACTGTGCCTGGTCAATTCAGCATTTATTAAAAATCATCACTGTCAATCTTCTCTCCTGGTCCTGTATACAACTTTTATGAGTAATTCTAATGAGATTTCAGGAGGGAGAGGAAGGAAATTTACAGTCAATCTATTATATTTAACCCAAATGTAGGACCTCTATTTAAATTGTAAATTACAATTTAATTTAAATATAATTAATATTAATCCAGAGAATTTTACTTGTATATTTATAATAAACTTTTGTACTTTTCTACTAAGGCCTTTTTAAAATTTTTTTTTCTGAGATGGTCTCACTCTGTCATCCAGGATGGAGTGCAGTGGTGAAATCTCACCTCACTGAAACATCCGCATCCCAGGTTCAAGCAATTCTTCCACCTCAGCCTCCCGAGTGACTGGGATTGTAGGTGCCCACCACCATACCTGGCTAATTTTGTATTTTTAGTAAGATGGGGTTTCACCATGTTGGCCAGGCTTGTCTCAAACTCCTGACCCCAAGTGATCTGCCCGCCTTGGCCTCTCAAAGTGCTGGGATTATTGATGTTAGCCACTGTGGCGAGCCCTTGTTTAGTATTCCAATTGAAAGTTTACACCCTGCCATATTGTTTCATTACTTCACAATATAGATGGAGCTGTTTTCATTAACGTCCAAAGTATTAGAAATATTTAATTAAAACGTGTTCCTTTTTAGCCCTGCCAATATAGCAAGAGAGAATCTCTGCAAAACTTTAAAAAAAAAAATCAGCCAGGCATGGTAGCATGTACCTGTAGTCTCAACTGCCCAGCAGGCTAAGGCAGGGGATGACTTGAGCCCAGGAGTTTGAGGCTGCTGTTAACTATGATTGTGTTACTGCACTCCAGCCTGGGCAACAAAGTGAGACCCTGTCTCAAAAAAAATTTAATTCTTTAAAAACATAAATAAAATTTGTCCTCTGAAAAAGGAAAGAGTCAAAAGTGAACTTTAGAATTTTAAGTGGGCTAAAACAAAAGGCAGCAGGCACAATGAAAAAAAAAAAAGCCAATATAGAAGTCCAGCAGGGGCCAGATGCGGTGGCTCACGCCTGTAATCCCAGCACTTTGGGAGGCCAAGGTGGGTGGATCACGAGGTCAGGAGATCAAGATCATCCTTGTCAACAAGGTGAAACCCCATCTCTACTAAAAATAGTATTAGTATTTTTAGTAGTAATATTAGTAGTAGTATTTTAGAAAAATAGTAATACAAAAATTAGCTGGGCATGGTGGTGCATGCCTGTATTCCCAGCTACTCAGGAGGCTGAGGCAGGAGAATTGCTTGAACCCAGGAGGTGGAGGTTGCGGTGAGCCAAGATTGTTCCATGGCACTCCAGTCTGGGTAACAGCAGCAAAACTCGGTCTCAAAAAAAAAAGAAGAAGTCCAGCAGGTACTGAACCTTTGATGGTAATGTTTGGTTTGGCATCCTAAACTATAAGATAGGATTATTTTCTAGTCTTTTTATTCAACCTTAAGACTACTAAGTAACACCTTTCACTTTTTGTTAAATATTGTAAAATTGTATACTCTTGATATTTATGCTGACTGAATGAAGATAATTTGTTCCTTTCTAATTTTGACTACCTGAAATATACCTGTAAATGGTAAATTGTTAGTAGTGTTTTGATATAATTAAATGTAGTAAGATTAATCTTACAAATTGGAATTGATTTAATTAATTTGTCAAACACTTGTTGAAATTTTAAACTTGTCCAAAATTCTATGCTCAGTATCTCGAGGTAAGAGAAGAAAGGACTCTCTCTTCCCTGGAAAGACCTACTTTCTTATGAGAGGAGTGTGCTTCAAGAATTGGTATCACATAACAAGTCTTGAATTAGACTGACTTGTTCACAAAAATGGAAATATTTTGTGGTGTTGTGGCTGGCAAAAGAATCCCAGAGGGCAGGTAGGGTCAAGGTTGCTCAGAAGAAAAAAGGAATCCTAGGCAGAGAGCAGCAGAAAAATCTGTGGCAGGAAAATGCCTCTGTGCAGGTCAAATGACTTGAGGAATAAAATGAATCAACTTCTGAAATGAATGGAAAATATTCTTCAAGAGTCTCATTTGAGCGATGTCCTGGCAGTTATTGAAACATGAAGTGAAAGTTAAATTCCTAGAGTTGTCTTTGTTATCCATTTTCAGGGTGTGAGAGAATATTAAAGTGATAGTTTTTTTTTTTTGAGACAGAATTTTA
The DNA here is from genome assembly GCA_021498475.1 of Saguinus midas. Lineage (NCBI taxonomy): Eukaryota > Metazoa > Chordata > Mammalia > Primates > Cebidae > Saguinus > Saguinus midas. The sequence goes on along the minus strand of CM038410.1, from coordinate 51,051,370 downwards.
CTCTGTTGCCAGGCAACAGGCTGGAGTGCAGTGGCGCATTCTTGGCTCACTGCAACCTCCGCCTCCCGGGTTCAAGCAATTCACCTGCTTCAGCCTCCGGAGTAGCTGAGACTACAGGTGCACGCCACCACACCCAGCTAATTTTTGTATTTTTAGTAGAGACGGGGTTTCACCATGTTGGCCAGGATGGGCTCGATCTCTTGACCTCGTGATCTGCCTGTCTTGGCCTCTTAAAGTACTGGGGTTACAGGCTTGAGCCACCACACCTGGCCTAAAGTGATAGTTTTTTTTTTTTTAATCTTTCACATAAGAAAACAGGATTAGAGAATCCTATGGCTTTCTCTAGGTTGGTGATGCAGCAGTGTTGGCACACAGAGCCTCTGAATCTGAAACACTTGTTTCATTCCACTGTCTCCTGAAAGATGACATTTAGGATTAGTAACTTAGTCATTGTAATGTTAGTCTTCATTCATTGTAATAAAGTGCTCTTGTGCCAATATTATTTTATGCACTACATTTTATTGTAGTCAGTAAATAATAGAAACAGAAAAACTCAGCTTTTTTATGTTGCTTTAAAAAACACCGAAATCTTCTTTTAAACATTTTTCATTATTTATAAAGGGAATTCAAAATAGATGCTTACCAGGTCTGATGATGGTACCATATTAAGTGCAGTTTTTTATAAACCCATTTCACAAACATCCTTTGCAGAATTTAAGAATCTTCAAAGGGTTTCCCATGGAGTGCATATGATTCCACACTCAGACAGTTCACAAAGTGTAAGAAATACCTTAGCGCTTTGTCATTTGATATTTTAACCAATGGAAAAAAGTACACTTTTATAGGTTTAACTGAATGTGATTTTTTTCTATTTCCTTCTACTTCAGGTATCTACTAATCATTTTACTAAGGACTTTACTAAAAAGTACGGCTCATGTTCAACCGTATACCTAGGTGACAGCCCAGCCAGCCTCATCGTACAACCACAGTAAAATCGTGAGTACAACTGTAATGTTAAGGGACAGAGCCCCTTATTCTAAAATCATCTCAGCCATCCTCAGTGATTTCACCCATTTGATTGTTCTGTTCAGCAACCAGTTTAAGAAATTGGTGTCAACTATATGTGAACTTTCAGCTTCTAAATATTAATTTTCAAAAACTATGTTAATTTTCAGTTTCTCCTCTAGCTTTAGACTTCATGGTTGAAGGGAAAATTAGTTAGTAAATACTCAGTCCTGGAAAAGTGTAGTTATTTATCTGATGCCTTTATGCCTTATGACAATGTTGAATACAATTGGAGAGATAGATGTTCTTTATTGGATGTTTTTCAAAAAAGATGTTTTCATTTTTTATGAGTTATAGGCCTAAATCTATCAATGCATACTACTTCTGACATTAATCTTGGAAGAAAGAACAACTTTTTCTCCACTAGCAACATAGTGTATCTGCATTTGACTTTCCTTCATTTTGCATGAACACCTCTTAGGGCATAATTGAAGATGCACTTTTAGAATAAACTGAGATGAGCCTTTCAAGTTTATTTTAAAAGCAACAACACCAGCTTTGTTGGGGTTGTCTAGAGAACACCATTATCATATTCTTGGATTATGAGTGTTTAATTTCCACAACATGGTACACAGTTCACAAAGGGCTAATTTAGAATATTAATGTCTTTATCTTTTTTGTCTTTATAAAGGATGTATGTCAATTTTATTCTTCATTCTATAAAAGTAACTAGCTTATAAACAACTTTATTTCTGATTCACTAGCTTTTCTAGCCAAACCAATTGTTAGTAACTTCTATTTTAATTAAAAGAAGGAAGTTTACACTCATATTAATGTCACTTTTTTCTCTCACTTCTAACAATAGTTGAGATAAAATTGTGTTTCACCAAAAATGTGACTCAAACTCTGTTTAAACTCCTAAGCTTTGTGATCTATTGAGTAATAATTAAATTTCTGTATTCAGCCAAATCTGTAAATTCTTGAGGAAAAAAAAAATCACTGTACCTCAGCTAGAGTCCTGGGCTTCTATTCAAAAGATTATAATGTGTTAGTATATGATTCAAACGTGTTTTAAAGATTAATATTGCTCAAACCAGTATTAATACATTTTATGTTTTTTTCCTCCATCATTCTAAGTTTTAGAATTCTACTTTTGGAAATACAGTAAGTTTTAATTTCCTGTTAGCAAGTTTGAGAAATGACCACTTGGTATATTCGCTATGAGTAAAATAAAGATTTATTGTGCAAATTGATAGGGCAAGTGGTTTTATGAACACATTTTGGAAAATATTTTCATAGGTGAGTAGTACATTTTTCTCAATGGAATGCATGGACCACATTTGATTACTTATGCAAGTTTTCTTATTTTAAGCATGTCTGCAATCACATGTTTCTTCTTACCTCCACCTCTCCTTCAACTAGGCACTCAGAAGCCTTTTTGGGAAATAGGGATGAATGTGAGGCATCTTTATATGGATAAAAGCATCTCAGAAGATTCCGACTTTAACCCAAATCAATCATTCCCAAACCTTGGTGTACAGTGGAATGACTTAGAAAATTTTAACAACAACCCTGATGTCCAAAGTTATAAACAATGCTAATTAAATCAAAATGTCTCATGTTAAAAGAAAGGCAGTGTTTAAAGCTCCTCAGGTGATTCCAATGTGCAGCAAAATTTGAGAGCCGCTGCCTGATTTCAGTTTAGGATGACAAGCGGCTCCCATTTGGTGGGATCTTGGGCAAGTCAATTTTCAGCTTTGTTTTTCTTATCTGTAAAATGATGTTGGATTACATTTCAGTTAGATCATTGGTCCTTTTCAGCAGGTAACTTCAAATTCTGTGATTTTAAAATTATTTTAGAGAGGAAATCTTCTTGAAGCACTATAGACATAGCCATCCTAGATACTAATGTTACAGGCTTTTTAAAAAGTGCAAATACTCCGTAGACCTACTGTTAAAATTTAGATTTGCCTCCCCTCAATTACTTGAGCCTCATTTTAGATGCTGTGGGCAGATTGGAAGAATGTAACTTATGTAAGATAACTTCTTGTTTTCTGATACACAGTGTCTGAGGATAACCTAAGAATACAATAATGTATATCTGAAGTTTTATCTGTTCATAAATATTTCATTTAAACCAATTGAGAGTACCTGCCATTGATAATACACCGTGTAGTGTTAATGCTGCATTGTTCTTAGCACTGCGTATTTTCATAGAGCTATCATTGATTTTGTGGGTACTTAGGTTTGCTAACAAATTTCTAATTATGCAAAAGTGATTTCATTTATTTATTTTTTTTTTTTTTTTGAGACGGAGTTTCGCTCTTGTTACCCAGGCTGGAGTGCAATGGCACAAACTCGGCTCACCACAACCTCCGCCTCCTGGGTTCAGGCAATTCTCCTGCCTCAGCCTCCCGAGTAGCTGGGATTACAGACTCGTGCCACCATGCCCAGCTAATTTTTTTTTTATCTTTAGTAGAGACGGGGTTTCACCATGTTGACCAGGATGGTCTCGATCTCTTGACCTCGTGATCCACCCGCCTCAGCCTCCCAAAGTGCTGGGATTACAGGCTTGAGCCACTGCGCCCAGCAAAAGTGATTTTAAATGATTTAATTTGTATAAAACACTTTGATTGTTAATTTAAAAAAAAATAATAAAATGTGGATGGGCAGGAGAGAGTTAATTAAATAAACTAAAATGCAGGGCATAACAACTTCAAAAAACCCTACTGTATGGCTTAAATTTAAGCATATGTACATAGAGGTATAACTGCATGGGATGAAAGGTTTTGTGGGCAGAAGAGCATCTAAAGGGAAATAGGTTATATTTATATGTTATAATCATCAACAGAAATGTGTCTTCTAACAGTATATTGCCTAAAATTTTGGTCCTCCTATTTTTGTTAAAAGTCAAAAAACTAAAACAAGAATATAATGCCTTAATGGTAGTGTTCCGAAGTAGAAGATTTAAACTTCAGGGCCACTGGGTAATTTCTTCCTCCCCCTTTTAAAAAAAGTCTTTAGGCCCAACAAATGATGAAATCTATTGTTTTGGGTTCTTTTTCTTTCTATAGTGTGGCCTTAGTGATATATTATCACATGAAGAAAAGGTGAGCTCTTTTAAAACCTTTCTTGTTATTCCAGGTAATTACTGTTTATAATATCAGGCTCAGCATTAGTTCACAGCTATAGACGTCATAAGCTGTATTGTGTCTACTAAAATATTAAAGCAAATTATTTGTGTTTTCATTCACTCTCAAGACTCTTTTAAGTTCTAAAGTATTGAGAATCCCAAAGAATCTGTATTTATATTTACTGTCTTAGAAATTAGAATCGAGATCTTTAAAAAAAAATCGGATTCTGGTTTAGATTTTACAACCTTAGCACTATTGATATTTTGAGCCAGATAATGCTTTGTTGTGACGAAAAAAAAGCTTGGTGTGTGCATTGCAGAAAGTTTAGCAGCATGGATGGCCTCTACCCGCTAGATGTCAGTAGCGAGCAGAAACCCAGGCTGTGACAATAAAAAGTATTTTTTGAGAAATGTATCATTGAGCTCCGGCCGCGGGAGGAGTGGCAGCGGCCAGGCAGACCAGCTTCGCAAAGGCACCTGGCACGTGCCTCCCCGCCGCCAGGATGCCCAAAAGGAAGGTCAGCTCCGCCGAAGGGGCAGCCAAAATGGAGCCCAAGAGAAGATCTGGGCGGTTATCAGTGAAACCGCCTTAAAAGTGGAAGCGAAGCCAAAAAAGGCAGCAGCGAAGGATAAATCTTCAGACAAAAGAGTGCAAACCAAAGGGAAAAGAGGAGCAAAGGGAAAACAGGGTGAAGTGGCTAACCAAGAAACTAAAGAAGATTGACCTGCAGAAAACAAGGAAATGAAAACTGAAGAGAGTCCAGCTTCTAATGAAGCAGGAGAGAAAGAAGCCAAGTCTGGGCTGGGCGCGGTGGCTCACGCCTATAATCCCAGCACTTTGGGAGGCCGAGGCGGGTGGATCACAAGGTCAAGAGATCGAGACCATCCTAGTCAACATGGTGAAACCCCGTCTCTACTAAAAATACAAAAATTAGCTGGGCATGGTGGTGCGCGCCTGTAGTCCCAGCTACTCGGGAGGCTGAGGCAGGGGAGTAGCTTGAACCCAGGAGGCGGAGGTTGCGGTGAGCCGAGATCGCGCCATTGCACTCCAGCCTGGGTAACAAGAGCAAAACTCCGTTTCCAAAAAAAAAAAAAAGCGAAGTCTGATTAATACCATGTATCGTGTCTTAGCAGTGGTCCCTGTCTCCCTTCCTGTACAATCCAGAGGAATATTTTTATCAACTGTTTTGTAAATGCAAGTTATTCAGTAGCTCTAGAGACAGTTTTAAGAAGGAGAGAATCCCACCTCATCCCATTTTTTAAGTGTAAATGCTTTTTTTTTTTTTTTAAGAGGTGAAATTATTTTCTGGTTGTTTATTTTTTGGCACAATCAGAAAATAGTGTGGAATATTGAATTATGAGAGGCTTTCACTGACTCAGGTGTCAGCTTAACATTCCACAGATGGGGGGTTAGTTTTTATATACTATAATACAAAGCATATTAAATGGCAATATGGAGCCAGTCCTGCATGTAATGTCTTGAACATTTTAAATTACTTCTATTCCCATGTTTTTTAGTAGAATTCTTTCCTAAAGAAAACCACTCTGATCGAGCTGTCCCTGTCAGAATTGTGTGCACTCTGTAACATCTTTGGTGTGATAGTCCTGCTTTCCTAACAACTTTGTTACTGTGCTGTGAACGATTAAAAGTTTGAATATGTAGTGTCCATGCTATTCAGTTGTTAATTGTTTTATTTTTTATTGCATTTTAGGTTTTGGGGTACATGTGAAGAACATGCAAGATAGTTGCATAGGTACACATGTGGCAGTGTGATTTGCTGCCTTCCTCCCCATCACCTATATCTGGCATTTCTCCCCATGCTCTCTCTCCCTAACTCCACACCCCCCACTGTCCCTCCCCTATTTCCCCCAACAGACCCCAGTGTGTAGTGGTCCCCTCCCTGTGTCCATGTGTCCTCATTGTTCAACACCCGCCTATGAGCGAGAACATGTGGTATTTCATTTTCTGTTCTTGTGTCGGTTTGCTGAGAATGATGTTCTCCAGGTTCACCCATGTTCCTACAAAAGACACGAACTTATTGTTTTTGATGGCTGCATAACATTCCATGGTGTATATGTGCCATATTTTCCTTGTCCAGTCTATCATCGATGAGCATTTGGGTTAATTCTAGGTTTTTGCTATTGTAAACAGTGCTGCAATGAATATTCGTGTGTGTGTGTCCTTATAGTGGCATGATTTATACTCCTTTGGATATATACCCAGTAATGGGATTGCTGGGTCAAACGGAATTTCTGTTTCTAGGTCCGTGAGGAATCGTCACACTGTCTTCCACAGTGGTTGAACTAATTTACAGTCCCACCAGCAGTGTAAAAGTGTTCCTATTTCTCCACATCCTCTCCAGCATCTGTTGTCTCCAGATTTTTAATGATCGCCATTCTAACTGGCGTGAGATGGTATCTCAATGTAGTTTTGATTTGCATTTCTCTAATGACCAGTGACGATGAGCATTTTTTCATATGTTTTTGGCCTTATGTATGTCTTCTTTTGTAAAGTGTCTGTTCATATCCTTTGCCCACTTTTGAATGGGTTTGTTTCTTTGTTTCTTGTAAATCTGTTTTAGTTCTTTGTAAATTCTGGATATCAGTCCTTTGTCAGACGGTAAACTGCAAAATTTTTTCCCATTCTGTTGGTTGCTGATTCACTCTAATGACTGTTTCTTTTGCCATGAAGAAGTGGAGTTTGATTAGGTCCCATTTGTCTATTTTGGCTTTTGTTGCCAATACTTTTGGTGTTTTGGTCATGAAGTCCTTGCCTACTCCTATGTCCTGAATGGTTTTGCCTAGATTTTCTTCTAGGGTTTTTATGGTGTTAGGTCTTATGTTTAAGTCTTTAATCCATCTGGAGTTTATTAGTTGTGAATTGTTAGGATGTTTGTAACAGCTTATCAACCTGTGAAGAAGATCCAGGTACTTGATAGCCTCTTAAGAAAAATTTGCTTCCAAGTTTTAAGCTGGAAAGTCACTGAAATAACTAAAAAAGAATTACAATACATGGATTTTTAGATTTTTAAAAAAATTTTTATTGCATTATAGGTTTTGGGGTACATGTGCAGAACGTGCAAGATAGTTGCATAGGTACACACATGGCAGTGTGTTTTACTGCCTTCCTCCCCTTCACCCACACTTGGCATTCATCCCCAGGCTATCCTTCCCCAGCCCCCCCTCGCTGTCCCTTCCCCATTCCCCCCAATAGACCCCAGTGTGTAGTAGACCCCCTCCCTGTGTCCAAGTGTTCTCATTTTTCTCACCCGCCTATGAGTGAGAATATGCGGTATTTCTTTTTCTGTTCTTGTGTCAGTTTGCTGAGGGATTTTTAGATTTTTGTTACGTATGTTAAGAATTGTGTACAGGGCCGGGCATGGTGGCTCAATCCTGTAATCCCAGGACTTTGGGAGGCCAAGGCGGGTGAATCACAAGGTCAAGGGATTGAGACCACCCTGGTCAACATGGCGAAACCCCGTCTCTACTAAAAATGCAAAAATTAGTTTTATACTTAAAAGTTAGAAAAATGTACACGGAGTTCTCTTATATCCCCCACTGCACTTCCCCAATGTGAACATCGTATGTAACCATAATACAGTGATCAAGAACAGGAAGTTAACATTTGTGCAATATCATTAACTAAACCTTAGAACTTATTTGAAATTCACCAGTTTTCTCACTAACGTCCACTTTCTGTTCCCTGGTTTTATCCATAATTACACAGTGCATTTAGTATTTATTTCTCCTTAATCCCCAGTCTGTACCAGCCCCTCCGGCTTTCCTTATCTTTCATGACCATGACATTTTGGAAGAGCACTGTGATAGGCAGAATTCTAAGATGATCCCTAAGGTTTCCACTGCTGAATATACACACCTTGTATGCACTCCAAGTACAGGCAGAACCTGTGAATGTAATGAGATATCACTCCTGTGATGACATTACTTATCAGTTGACTTTGACTTATCAAAAGAGAGATTATCTGGGTGGGCCTGGCCTAATCAGGTGAACCCTTTAAAATAACCAGGCCCTTTCTAAAGTCAGAGAGCTTCCTTGCAGGTTTGAGAGAATCTAAGGAAGAAAAAGAAAGAGAAAAAAGAAAAAAAATTAACAGAATCTAAGGAAGTGGTTACATGGCAAAGAGCTGAGAGTAGCTTCCAGGAGCTGAGAGAGTTCTCAGCTGC
>CM038410.1:50946515-51030386 GCA_021498475.1 Saguinus midas | reverse complement strand
TTGTCAATGTGTGCATTCAACTTACACAGATAAACTCGTGTGTTGAAGGGAAGTCTCTCTGGATTTGCCTTGCCTGAATTTTCTGTGTCTGGATTTCCCTTACCTGGATTTGCTTTGCCTTGCATTGCCTGGATTTGTCTTTCCTGGACTTGCATTTTCTTGCTTTACCTGGATTTTCCCTTCCTTGCCTTGCCTGGATTTGCCTTGCCTTACCTTGCCTAAATTTTTCTTTCCTGCAGTTTCCTTGCTTTGCCTTGCTAGATTTGCCTGTCTGGTTTGGCCTTGCCTTCCTTTGCCTGGATTTGCCTTGCTTGGATTTTTATTGGCTTGTCGTGCCTGGATTTGCTTTTCCTGGAGATTCCTTGGCTTACCTTGCCTGGATTTGCTTTGCCTGAATTTTCCTTGCCTTGCCTTGCCTGGATCTGCCTTGCTTTGCTTTGCCTGTATTTGCCTTCTTTTTTCTTGCCTGGATTAGCCATGCCTGGATTTGCCTTTCCAAAATTTTTTTTTGCCTTTTATTGCCTTGATTTTCCTTGCCTTGCCTTGCATTGCCTGGATTGGTCTTGCCTGGTTTTGCCTTCCCTGGATTTGCCTTTTCTTGATTGGACTGTATTTGCCTTGCCAGAATTTGACTAGCCTTGTCTTGCCTGGATTTCCCTTGCCTTGCCTGTATTTAATTTGCCTTGCCTGGATTTGCCTTGCCTCTCCTGGATTTTCTTTGCCTTCTCTTTCATGGATTTTTCTTAACTTGCCTTGCCTTTAGTAGCCGTTTTTTGTTTTGCCTGGATTTGCCTTGCCCTGCATGGATTATATTTGCCTTTTCTAAATTTTTCTTTCCTTGCCTTGACTGAATTTGTCTTGCATTGTTTTGCTCAGATTACACTTCCCTGGATTTGCCTTGATTTGACTTGCCTGGATTTTCCATGCCTGGATTTTTCTTACCTGGGTTTGCCATGCCTCGATCTTTCTTCTCTGGATTTGCCTTGCCTGGATTTCCCGTGTCTGGATTTCACTTATCTGGATTTGCTTTGCCTTGCATTGCCTTGATTTGCCTCTCCTGGACTTGCCTTCCCTTGCTGTGCCTGGATTTTCCTTTCCTTGCCTTGCCTGGATTTGCCTGGCATTGCATTGCCCATTTGCCTTGTCTGATTTTTCCTTCCTGCACTTTCCTTGCTTTGCCTTGCCTCCTTTTCTTGTTTTGCCTGGATTTGCCTTGCCTGGATTTGTCTGCTCTTTCTTGCCTGGATTTGCCTTGCCTGGTTTTCATTCCAGGATTTTCATGCTTTCATTGCTTTCATTTGCCTTGCCTTGCCTTGCCTTGCGTTGCCTGGATTTGCCTTCTTTTTCTTGCCTGGATTTGCGTTGCCTGGATTTGCCTTTACAGGATTTTTCTTGCCTTCCTTTGCCTTGATTTGCCTTGCCTTGTCTTGAGTTGCCCAGATTTGCCTTGCCTGGTTTTGCATTGCCTGGATTTGTTTTTCCTTGATTGACTGTATTTGCCTTGCCAGAATTTGCCTTGCCTTGTCTAGGCTGGATTTTCCTGCCTTGCCTGGATGTAATTTGCCTTGCCTGGATTTGCCTTACCTATCCTGGGTTTTCTTTCTGTTTGCCTTGTCTTGCATGAATTTTTCTTAACTTGCCTTGCCTTTAATAGCCTTTCTTTGTTTTGCCTGGATTTGCCTTGCCCTGCATGGATTAGACTTGCCTTTTCTGGATTTGCCTTTCCTTGCCTTGACTGAATTTGTCTTGCATTGTTTTGCTCAGATTACACTTCCCTGGATTTGCCTTGATTTGACTTGCCTGGATTTTCCATGCCTGGATTTTTCTTACCTGGGTTTGCCATGCCTCGATCTTTCTTCTCTGGATTTGCCTTGCCTGGATTTCCCGTGTCTGGATTTCACTTATCTGGATTTGCTTTGCCTTGCATTGCCTTGATTTGCCTCTCCTGGACTTGCCTTCCTTGCTGTGCCTGGATTTTCCTTTCCTTGCCTTGCCTGGATTTGCCTGGCATTGCATTGCCCATATTTGCCTTGCCTTGCCTTGTCTGGATTTTCCTTCCCTGCACTTTCCTTGCTTTGCCTTGCCTGAATTTGCCTTTTCTTGTTTTGCCTGGATTTGCCTTGCCTGGATTTGTCTGCTCTTTTCTTGCCTGGATTTGCCTTGCCTGGATTTTCATTTCCAGGATTTTTCATGCTTTTCATTGCTTTCATTTGCCTTGCCTTGCCTTGCCTTGCGTTGCCTGGATTTGCCTTCTTTTTCTTGCCTGGATTTGCGTTGCCTGGATTTGCCTTTACAGGATTTTTCTTGCCTTCCTTTGCCTTGATTTGCCTTGCCTTGTCTTGAGTTGCCCAGATTTGCCTTGCCTGGTTTTGCATTGCCTGGATTTGTTTTTCCTTGATTGGACTGTATTTGCCTTGCCAGAATTTGCCTTGCCTTGTCTAGGCTGGATTTTCCTTGCCTTGCCTGGATTTAATTTGCCTTGCCTGGATTTGCCTTACCTCTCCTGTTTTTTTCTTTCTGTTTGCCTTGTCTTGCATGAAGTTTTCTTAACTTGCCTTGCCTTTAATACCCTTTTTTGTTTTGCCTGGATTTGCCTTGCCCTGCATGGATTAGACTTGACTTTTCTGGATTTGCCTTTCCTTGCTTTGACTGGGTTTGTCTTGCATTGTCTTGCACAGATTTCACTTCCCTGGATTTGCCTCGATTTGACTTGCCTGGATTTGCCATGCCTGGATTCTCTTTGTTTAGATTTTCCTCGCCTAGATTTGCCATGCCTCGATTTTTCTTCTCTGGATTTGCCTTACCTGGATTTCCCGTGTCTGAATTTTTCTTACCTGGATTTGCGTTGCTTTGCGTTACCTGGATTTGCCTTTCCTGCACTTGCCTTTTTTTGCTTTGACTGGATTTTTCTTTCCTTGCCTTGCCTGGATTTGCCTGGCATTGCCTTGCCTTGATTTGTCTTGCCTGAATTTACCTTGTCTTGCCTTGCCTGGATATTTCTTGCCTGCATTTTCCTTACTTTGCCTTGCCTGGATTTGCCTTTCTGGATGGGCCTTGCCTTTTTTTGCCTGGATTTACCTGCGTAGATTTGCCTTTCTTGGATTTTTCTTTATTAGTTTTTCTTTGCCTTGCCTGGATTTGCCTTGCCCTGCTTAAATTAGCCTTGCCTTGCCTGGATATTCCTTGCCTTGCGTTGCCTGGATTTGCCTTGCCTGGATTTGCCTTCTCTTTCCTTGCCTGGATTTGCCTTGCCTGAATTTGCCTTTCCAGATTTTTTTTTGTCTTTCTTTGCCTTGATTTGCCTTGCCTGCATTTGCCTTGCCTGCATTTGCCTTGCCTGGAATTTTTTGCTTTGATTTGACATGGCTGGATTTGCATTCCCTTGCCATTGCAGAGATTTGCCTTGCCTTGCCTGGACTTGCCTTGCCTTGTTTTTCTTGGATTTTCCTTACCTTGCCTTGACTTGGCTTGCCTCACCTTTATTTTCCTTTCCCGAATTTTTCTTGCCTTTCCTTGCCTGGGTTTTTTTTTGGCTGGATTTGTTTTTCCTTGCCGCCTGGATTTGCCTTCCTCTTCTTTCCTGGGTTTGCTTGCCTTGCCTTTCCTGGAATTTTTTTTCCTTGCTTTTTCTGGATTTGCTTCGCCTATATTTGCCTTGCCTTCCCTTGCTTGTATTTGCCATTTCTGGATTTGTCTTGCCTTGTCTTGCCTGTATTTGTCTTGCCTTTTCTTGCCTGGATTTGCCTTGCCTTGCTTTTTCTGGATTTGCCTTGCCTTGTCTTGCCTGGATTTGCATTGCCTTGCCTTGCCTGAATTTGCATTGCCTTGCCTAGCCTGGATTTACCTTTTCTTTTCTTAGTTGTATTTACCTTGCCTGGGTTTTCCTTTACTTGCCTTTACTAGATTTGCCTTGCCTGGATTTGCCTTGCCTTGCTTTGCCTGTATTTGCCTTTTCTTGCCTTGCTTGTATTTACCTTGCCTGGGTTTGCCTTGTCTTACCTTAACTGGATTTGCCTTTCCTGGATTTGCCTTACTCTACCTGGATTTGTCTAGCCTTGCCTTCCCTTGACTGGATTTGCTTGCCTTTCCTTGCCTGGGTTATTCTTGCCTTGCTTTACCTCGATTTACCTTGCCTTGCCTTTTCTGGATTTTCCTTGCCTTTCCTTTTCTGGATTTGCCTTGCTTTGTTTTGCCTTGCCTTGCTTGTATTTTCCATGCCCGAATTTGCCTTGCCATGTCTTGCCTAAATTTGCCCTGAGTATATTTGCCTTTCCTTCTTTGTTTTAAGATGTTACATGCCTTGCTTTACCTTTTTTTTTCTTGCCTAAGTTTGCCTGGCCTGTATTTTACTTGCCTTGCCTTGCCTGCATTCGCCCTGCCATGTCAGGATTTGTCTTGTCTTACCTGAATTTCCACTTTTTGCCTGAATTTGCCTTGTTTTCTTCTGCATTTGCCATGCCTTGCTTCAATTTGTTTTGCCTTGCCTAGATTTGTCTTGCTTTGCCTTCATCTGCCTTGCCTTGCCTGGGTTTTCCTTGCATTGCCTGGAATTGCCTTTTTTTAACCCTGCCTGGATTTGCCTTTCCTTTCCTGGATTTTCCTTGTTCTGCCTTGCCTAAATTTGCCTTGCCTTGATTTGCCTTGCTTGGAACTTTTTTACTTTGATTTGCCTTGCCTGGATTTTCCTTGCCTTGATATTGCCTAGATTTGCTTTGCCTGGATTTGCCTTTCTTTGCCTTGCCTGGAACTTTTTTACTTTGTTTTGCCTTGCCTGGATTTGCCTTGCTTGCTATTGCCTAGATTTGCTTTGCCTGGATTTGCCTTTCTTTGCCTTGCCTGGATTTGCCTTGCCTTGTTTTCCCTGGATTTGCCTTGCCTTGCCTTGCATTGCCTGGATTTTTCTTGCCTTGCTTTCACTGGATTTTTTTTTGGCCGAATTTTTTTTTCCTTGCCTTGCCTGGATTTTCCTTGCCTACATGTTTCTTGCCTTACCATGCCTAGATTTGCCTTGCCTTGTCTTGCCTGGATTTGTCTTGCCTTGATTTGCCTTGCCTTGATTTTTCTGGATTTGCCTTGCCTCGCCTTGCCTTGCCTGGATTTGCATTGCCTTGCCTTGCCTGGATTTGCCTTTTCTTGCGTTGGTTGTGTTTACCTTGCCTGGGTTCGCCTTTCCTTGCCTTGACTGGGTTTGCCTTGCCTGAATTTGCCTTCCTCTACCTGGCTTTGCCTTGTCTTGCCTGGATTTGCCTTGCCTCCTCCTGAATTTGCCTTGCCTTGCTTTGCCTGGATTTGCCTTTTCTTGCCTTGCTTGTATTTACCTTTCCTGAAATTGCCTTTCCTTGTCTTGACTGGTCTTGCCTTGCCTGGATTTGCCTTACTCTACCTGGATTTGCCTTGCCTTGCCTTGCCTGGATTTGCTTTCCTTGCCTTGCCTGAGTTTTTTTTTTTTTTTTGCCTTGCTTTTCCTGAATTTTTCTTGCCTTCCCTTTTCTGGATTTTCCTTGCCTTGCCTTTCCTGGATTTGCCTTGCTTTGTTTTGCCTTGCCTTACTTGTGTTTACCATGCCAAAATTTGCCTTGCCATGGCTTGCTAAATTTGCCCTGAGCATATTTGCCTTTCCTTATTTGTTTTAAGATGTTACATGCCTTGCTTTACCTTTCTTTTTCTTGCCTAAATTGCCTTGCCTGTATTTTACTTGCCTTGCCTTACCTGGATTTGCCCTGCCTTGCCTGAATTTGCCTTGTTTTTTCTGAATTTGCCATGCCTTGCCTCAATTTTCCTTGTGTTGCCTGAATTTGCCTTGCTTTGCCTTCATTTGTCTTGCCTTGCCTGGGTTTCCCCTGCGTTGCTTGGAATTTCCTTTTCTTACCTTGCCTGGATTTGCCTTGCCTTTCCTGGATTTGCCTTGTTCTGCCTTGCCTAAATTTGCCTTGCCTGCATTTGCCTTGCCTGGAACTTTTTTGCTTTGATTTGCCTTGCCAGAATTTGCCTTGCCTTGCCATTGCCTAGATTTGTTTTGCCTGGATTTGCCTTGCCTTGCCTTGCCTGGATATGCTTGCCTTGTTTTTCCTCAATTTCCCTTGCCTTGAGTTGCCTTTCCTGGATTTTTCTTACCTGGATTTTTCTTGCCTTGCCTTGACTGGATTTTTTTTGACTGAATTTGTTTTCCCTTGCCTTGTCTGGATTTGCCTTGCCTACATTTTCCTTGCCTTATCTTGCCTAGATTTTCCTTACCTTGTCTTGCTTAGATTTGTCTTGCCTTGATTTGCCTTGCCTTGATTTTTCTGGATTTGCCTTGCCTTGATTTGCCTCACCTTGCCTTGTCTGGATTTGCATTTTCTTGCATTGGTTGTATTTACCTTGCCTGGGTTTGACTTTCCTTGCCTTGACTGGGTTTGACTTTCCTTGCCTTGTCTGGATTTGCCTTTTCTTGCCTTGCTTGTATTTACCTTGCCTGCGTTTGCCTTTCCTTGACTTGACTGGAATTGCCTTGCATGGATTTGCCTTACTCTCCCTGGACTTGTCTTGCCTTGCCTGGATTTGCTTTTCTTGCCTTGCCTGTGTTTTCTTAGCCTTGCTTTACCTGAATTTTTTTTTTGCCTTGCCTTTTCTAGATTTTCCTTTACTTGTCTTTCCTGGATTTGCCTTCCTTTGCTTTGCCTTGCCTTGCCTGTATTTGCCGTGCCAGAATTTGCCTTGCCATGGCTTGCCTAAATTTGCCTTTCCTTATTTGTTTTTAGATGTTACATGCCTTGCTTTACCTTTCTTTTTCTTGCTTAAATTTGCCTTGCCTGTATTTTACTTGCCTTGCCTTGCTTTGATTTGCCCTCCCTTGTCAGGATTTGTCTTGCCTTACCTGGATTTGCCTTGCCTTGCCTGAATTTGCCTTTTTTTAATTGATTTGCCATGCCTTGCCTCAATTTGCCTTGCCTTGCCTGGGTTTCCCTTGCATTGCCTGGAATTGCCTTTTCTTACCTTGCCTGGATTTGCCTTTCCTTTCCTGGATTTGCCTTGTTCTGCCTTATTTGCCTTCCCTGAATTTGCCTTGCCTTGATTTGCCTTGCCTGCATTTGCTTTGCCTTGATTTGCCTTGCCTGGAATTTTTTTGCTTTGATTTGACTTGCCTGGATTGTCATTGCCTTGCCATTGCCAAGATTTGCCTTGTCTTGCCTTGCCTGGACTTGCCTGGTCTTATTTTTCCTGGATTTTCCTTGCCTTGACTTGCCTTGGCTTGCCTTGCCTGAATTTTCCTTTCCCGAATTTTTCTTGCCTTGCCTTGCCTTAAATTTTTTGGCTGGATTTGTTTTCCCTTGCATTGCCTGCATTTGCCTTGCTTAAATTTTTCTTGCCGGAGAAGGGAGGCAAGATGGCATCAGAGAGGTGACTCAGGATTGCAGCTCTCAGTGAAGGCGCAGAGGGTGAGTCCTAGCCGCATCCTCGGATGTTCCTTTTATGCCCACCTGGCGTTGAAATTTCCAGGTGTGCCTGCTTGCCTTGCTGCCCGCCTGGGCCCGAATCTTTCCAGCGCCAGCGCGCCTGCCTGACTTGCCTCACTGGTCTGGGTGCCCTGTTAAAGCCAATCTGAGATTTGGGCAGATGGCATGCCCATCTGATTTGCAGGACTTGGACAATGAGCCAGACCAGGATTTCCTGGGAAGCGTGATCTGAGCCGGGTAGTGGGCAGCGGCACGGGAGATCGACGGATCCCAGTGCCTATCGGCAGCTCCTGGGGCGCCAGTGAGAGTCAACCTTTCAGCTTGAGGAAGAGAGAGAGGATGGACTCTGAGGCAGGAGCTTTCGGCTCTTGCTTCCCACACTCCTGGACAAGCAGGCTTGACTTGCTTGCTGAGATTTTGCCTGGCATCTGCTTGCAGCCTCAGGGAGGCGTCCATTGATGACGAAGTGCTTTGCTTGCCTGGACTCCTGCCTGAGGCAACCTGCTTAACTGAGAGACTCACCCACAGCAGAAGAGGCCTGGGTCTGCCCCGCTTGGCAAATGGTGAATAGACTGCCATCTAGTGGGCAGGACAGTGCAACAGATACTCATAAAGAAAGCCCCAACTCCTGAGACAGAGCATCTAAGGGTGAAAAAAAAGAGTGGTGTTTTATGAGTTCTATTTCAGCAGATGCCCCTCCCAACAACCCTGAATGAACAACGGAGCTCACAATTTGCACTGAGCTCTTTTGCCTGAACTGTGCCTCAAGCAGCTTTGACCTGTATATCCGAGTCACCCAAAAGGACTAATCAGACTGATTTTTTGGCTGGCATCATTCTGGAACAAGGGCAGCAGAAGAAGAAACTGGTATCATCCTCATTGTTCTGCAGCTGCTGCAGGTACCCCAGACAAGCAGGGCCTGGAGTGGACCTCAGCACTCATACAGCAGAGAGGATAGATCATTAGAGGAAAACTAAGTAACAGAAATACTTCATCATCAACAATCTCAGTGTCCACACAGAGACCCAATTGAAAAATCAGCCAATACTAAGACGACAGGCGGATAAATCCATAAAGATGGGAAGAAACCAGCGCAAAAAGGAGGAAAACACCCAAACCAAAACACCTCACCTCCAAAAAGGAAAAACTCCTCACCAGCAAGGGAACAAAGCTGGACGGAGATGAATGTAAATGTTTGAATCAGACTTCAGAAAGTGGATAATGAGAAACTTCAGTGAGCTAAAGGAACATGTTCTAAACCAGTGCAAAGAAACTAAGAACCTAGAAAAAGATTTGAAAAAGATTCGAGGAATTGATAACGAGAATGGACAACTTAGAGAGGAATATGAATGAATTGAAGGAGCTGAAAACACAACACGAGAACTTCAAGCATGCACAAGTTTCAACAGCCTTTTGCCAAGCAGAAGAAGATATCAGAAGTTGAAGATCAACTCAATGAAATAAATCTTGCCAAGATTAAAGAAAAAGTGCAAAAAGGAATGAACAAAATCTCCAAGAAATGTGGGACTATGTGAAGAGACCCAACCTCGTTTGATAGGTGTACCAGAATGTGCCAAGAGAATGAATCAAGCTGGAAAACACTCTTCAGGATATTATCCAGGAAAATTTCCCCAACCTAGCAAGACAGGTCAATACTCAACTCCAGGAAATACAGAGAACCACAAAGATTTGCCTGCAAGAAGAGCAACGGCACATAATCATCAGATTCACTGTTGAAATGAAGGAGAAAATACTGCGCCAGAAAGGTCAGGTCACCCACGGAAGCCCATCAGACTCACAGCAGATCTCTCCTGAGAGCCTTGCTGCCTGCTTCAGAAGAGTGGGCCAATATTCTCCTTAAGAAAAGAGCTTTCAACTTTCATATCCAGCCAAACTGAGCTTCCTGCCTGGAAAAAATAAAATCCTTCACGAAGCAAGTACTCAGATTTTGTCACCACTGGCCTGCTCTTGCTCCTGAAAGAGGCACTACACATAGAACAACCAGTTGCCATCCTAAAGCATTTGCCTGCTAAAGACCATCAACCTGAAGAATTTACATGAACCAACGGGCAAAACAGCCTTGCATCAAATGCCTTATCAAATTCACCAATATTAACCCTGAATGTAAATGGGCTTGCACCAATCAAAAGACACAGACTGGCAAATTGGATAAAAACCAAAACCCATCGGTGTGCTGTATCCAGAAACCCATTTCCTTGATACAAAGGCTCAAAATAAAGGGATGGAGGAAGATTACCAAATGGCCAAAAAAAGCAGGAGTTGCAATTCTCATCTCTGATAAAATAGACTTTAAAGTAACAAAGATCAAAAGAGACAAAGAAGGTCATTACATAATGGTAAAAGGATCGATACAACAAGAAGAGATAACGATTCCTTATTTGGACCCAATCTTGGAGCGCCCAGATATTGGCAAGTTCTTAATGACTTGGACTTGACTCCCACTAATAGTGGGAGATTTAACCTCTTGTCAATAGCAGACAGATCAAACAGACAGATTAACAAGGATATCCAGGACTTGAACTCTGCACCTGGAACAAGCCTGATGACATTTACGAACTCTCACCCAAATCCACAGAATATACATTCTTCTCAGCACCACATCACCCTACTCAAAATTGACCACATAATTTGCACCCCTCAGCAAATGCAAAACAACGGAAGTCATAACAAACAGTCTCTCAGACCATAGTGCAATCTTTGGAACTCAGAATTCAGAAAATAACTCAGAACCGCACAGCTTCATGGAAACTGAACAACTGGCTCTTGAATGTTGATTGGATAAACAATGAAATGAAGGCAGAAATAAAGTTCTTTGAAACCAACGAGAATGAGACACAACTTACAGAATCTCTGGGACACATTTAAAGCAGTCTGTGAGGAAAATATTTGCCTAAGTGCCTGAGAAGTGAGATCCAAAATTGACACCTATCGTCAAAATTGAAAGAGCTGAGGAGCAAGATCAAAAGCCAAACCTAGCCGAAGACTCTAAGATCAGAGCAGAACTGAAGGATAGAGACCCCTTCAAAAAATCAATGTCTGAGCTGGTTTCGAAAACATCAACAAAATAGACAGACCACTAGCCAGACTGATAAAAAGAGAGCCAAATAGATGCCATAAAAACGATGATCACCACAGATTCCACAGAAATTCAAACCATCATCAGAGAATACTGTCAAACAACTCTATGCACATAAACTAGTAAATCAGGAAGAAATGGATAAATTCCTGACGCCTGTGTCCTCCCAAGCCTAAACCAGGAGGAAGCTGAAACTATGAATAGACCTAACAAGGTCTGAAGTTGAGGCAGCAATTAAGAGCCTACCACACAAAAGCCCTCAGATGGGTTCACAGCTGAATTCTACCAGACACACAAAGAGGATCTGGTACCATTCCTTCTGAAACTATTCCAAATAATCCAAAAGAGAACCTTCCAAATCATTTTATGAGACCAACATCATCCTGATACCAAAACCTGGCAGAGACTCAACAAGAAAAGAAAACTTCAGGCCAATATCCATGATGAACATAGATGCAAAATCTTCAATAAAATACTGGCAAACCGATTGCAACAGCACATTAAAAACTTATCCATCATGATCAAGTAGGATTCATCCTGGGATGCAAGGCTGGTTCAACATACGCAAGTCTATAAATGTAATTCACCACATAAACAGAAGCGCCTGATTATCTTCTTGCAGAGAAGGCATTTGACAAAATTCAACAGCCCTTTATGCTAAAACCCTCAATAAACTTGGTATTGATGGAACATATCTCAAAGTAATAAAAGCTATTTATGACAAACCAACAGCCAATATCATACTTAATGGGCAAAACTGGAAGCATTCCTTTGAAATCCGGCACTAGACAAGGATGCCCTCTCTCACCACTTCTATTCAACATAGTACTGGAAGTTCTAGCCAGAGCAATCAGGCAAGAAAAAGAAATAAAGGGTATTCAATTTGTTGTCTCTATTTGCAGACGACATGATAGTATACCTAGAAGACCCCATCACCTCAGCCCAAAAGCTCCTGCAACTGATAAGCAACTTCAGCAAAGTCTCAGGATATAAAATCGTTTGCCTTGCCTTATACAATAACAGACTTAAAGAGAACCAAATCAAGAACGAACTGCCATTCACAATTGCTGCAAAGAAAATAAAATACCTAGGAATACAACTCACTAGGAATGTAAGGGACCTCTTCTACAAACAACTGCTCAACGAAACAAACAGATGGAGAAACATTCCATGTTCGTGGTTAGGAAGAATCAATATCGTGAAAATGGCTATACTGCCCAAAGTAATTTACACAATCAATGCTATCCCCATCAAACTACCATTGAATTTCTTCACAGAACTGGAAAAACCACCATGAATTTCATATGGAATCAAAAGAGCCCGCATAGCCAAGTCAATTCTAAGCAAAAGAACACAGCGCCAGACTTCACTATACTACAAGGCTACAGTAATCAAAACAGCATGGTACTGGTACCAAAACAGAGATATAGACCAATGGAACAACATCATCTACAACCATATTATCTTTGATAAAGACAAAAACAGGCAATGGAAAGGATTCCCTATTTAATAAATGGTGTTGGGAAAACTGGCTAGCCATGTGCAGAAAGCAGAAACTGGACCCCTTCCTGACACCTTACACTAAAATTAACTCCAGATGGATTAAAGACTTAAACGTAAGACCTGACACCATAAAACCCTAGAAGAAAATCTAGGCAAAACCATTCAGGACATAGGAGTAGGCAAGGACTTCATGGCATTGGCAACAAAGCCTAGACAAATGGGACCTAATCAAACTCCACAGCTTCTGCATGGCAAAAGAAACAGTCACTAGAGTGAATCGGCAACCATCAGAAAAATCTTTGCAGTTTACATCTGACAAAGGATTTGATATCCAGAATTTACAAAGAACTCAAACAGATTTGGGCAAAGGATTTGAACAGAAACTTTACAAAAGAAGACATACATGAGGCCAACAAACATATGAAAAGTGCTCATCATCATTGGTCATTAGAGAGATGCAAATCAAAACCACATTGAGATACCATCTCACGCCAGTTAGAATGGCGATCATTAAAAATCTGGAGACAGCAGATGCTGGAGGATGTGAAATAGGAACACTCTTACACTGTTGGTGGAGGTAAATTGTTCAACCATTGTGGAGATTCCTCAGGGACCTAGAAATAGAAATTCCATTTGACCCAGCAATCCCATTACTGGGTATCTATCCAAAGGACTATAAATCGTTCTACTATAAGGACACATGCACACGAATGTTCATTGCAGCACTGTTTACATGTGGCACCATGGAATATTATGCAGCAATCAAATGATGAGTTTGTGTCCTTTAGAGGCCTTGGATGAATCTGTATCATTCTCAAACTGACACAAGAACAGAAAAGAAATACCGATATACTCACTCATAGGTGGGTGAGAAAAATAAGAACACATGGACACAGAGAGGTCTACTATACACTGGGACTGTTGGGGAAAGGGGAGGGACAGCTGGGGGGCTGGGGGATAGCCTGGGGATGAATGCCAAGTGTGAGGGGAGGAAGGCAGCAAAGCACACTGCCATGTGTGTGCCTATGCAACTATCTTTTCGTTCTGCACATGTACCCCAAACCTATAATGCAATAAAAATTAAAAAAAAAAAAAAAAAAAAAAAAAAAAAAAAAAAGAAACATAAACCTTGAGTTAGTCACCCACTTGGGAAAAAAAAAGAAAGAGCCACCTTTTCTACAGGCTTGCCTGAGATTAATGAGCCAGAGATGAGAGATAGGTAGCCTCTAGTACAGAGTCAGTTGCCTATTCGGAGAAAGAATAAAAAATCAAACGTCTTAAAAGAAACAAAAAGTAGCTGTGAAGATGTCAAGGGCAATGACCTTATGCTAATGACTTAAATGAACCTGGTGATGATGCCTGGATTACATAAGTCAATTCGAAACGCAGTGTATTCCTAATAATGGAGGTAATCTTGCCTGGATTTAAGGCTCTGATTCATGCCAGAGTTTGGGCTTTTAGTCTCAGGATTTTTGAGGCTAAAAAAAAAAAAAAAAACTGGGACTAGTGAGGGCCAAACTAACATGAAACGCGTGGGGTAAAGAGACAGCCAAATGAAGTATTAAGTGCTTAATAAATGCCAACTAAATGGGGAGTAGCAGGTAATGAATACCACACACTAAGTGATTATGAGGAAAGTGCAAGATAAATGGATACCCTCAGTAAGGCTTCATAGATGGAAATCCTGAAATGATTTAGCCTCAATAAGTTAGAATACAGTTGCCTACAATCTGTTGTCAGTGGGTAAAAAGTACATACCGATGCAAGTGGTTGCCTTAAGAAGAAGAACAGTAACAAGGGTTCAATATCCACTAATCCTCCACTCAGTTTGTATCAACTGGATAAAGACCCTGGATTTCTGTATCTTCAGTCAGATCCTGGATTTGCAAAGAACTGATGAATCCAGCCCACTAAGGTAAATACCCCTTAGGAAAATAGCTACAGGAAACGCATGAGTATAGTCGCAAAATACAAATAGTATCTTGCCTGGATTTTCTGCAGGTGCAATTCAGGTCATACAGATACGATGGAGGAAGCGAAATTTGCCAGTAAGCACTAATTAGATTAAATAACAGTAGGTGCCTAAATGTAGCTTTTTGACTGACTGGATTTGATAAACCTGAGAGGGTTGGGGAAAGGCAGAAACTGGTTCTAATGCAGCCAGATAAAGTTTTTCGCTGATTACAATCCTTAGAAGTGACAGGCTGATCAGCAGTACGGTGAGAAGGCGACAATGACCCAGACTAGGAATGTTACACAAGTATCAAATGCCACTTGAGTAACAGGTTGAGCCAACGGTGGGGGCATTTGGGGGAAAGGAACACATTAGGTCGCACAAAGAGGAACTCTGTGGCACATTGGGAGGCACTAAAAGTTATTTTATGGTAACCAGTCATCAAATAGAGCCATTCAAATCTAATCCTCCTGAAAAGACACCTGGTAAAAACTCACGCCTTAGTAGTGCAAAATGAATAGTCCAAGGCATGAGTCCTGTTTGGAGAATACGAAGACGTGAGTATCTGCAAGCTAATGGGCAACCCTTATGAGCTCTTGATCCTCAGAGCCATGGGCAAACCTAAGGTAGGCAAGTTGGGTACGAAGACGGTCCATGAAAAGAGAGTCTTGCCATTGGGAATGCATTTAGATACCAATTAATGTCACAAACTTGTTACTTGCCAGTACAGATTAAAGTAAAACACACCAATTACAGATAGGCCAATCTTCAGGCTGTAGAATTTGCCTATACTAAACCGCATAGTAAAGTTCCACTATAAATTATGGGTAAAGTACAACATTAATATTTGCGCAGATGACTGGTTAACGACACCTGAATTTTGGGGGTAACACACTTAAAACATGCCACTATAGTGGGTCGAGTTAAGACAAATTCAGGTGCCTCAGCTGGGGTGAGATAAGTTTTTTAGGACAACAGCTGATCCCATTAATCAGCGTAACAAGACACTACCTGTCTTGCCTGAAAGAAACAGAAACAGTTGATCTAAGACATGAAATTAGGGACTCACTAAAACAGACAGGTCTGCCTCGGTAAGTTAAAACGTAAAGTACCTTGCCTACTAGAAGGATTAATAGCCTTAATAACTAGAGGTCCTGGAAAATAGGATCGAAACTAAAAAGATTTTTGAATATGGTCTCCAGCTAGTGTGAGAGTCCTGGCGAGAAAGTGTGGCCACTCAAGTAATGAGCCCGTAAATGTACTGCCGCCTAACAAATTTAAAAAATGAAAGTACCATAATTAGAAACATTCCAAATGGACTAACCGTATCTGCTACTCAAGCAGTTTCCAGTAAGATTCCTGTGCCTAGATTCGGGGCAGGCTGATTTGTTTTGCCTTGAATTGCCAAAATTTGCCTTGCCTTGCCTTGCCTTGCCTGCATTGGCCTTGCCTTGATTTGCCTTGTCTTGCCTTGCCTTGGCTTGCCTTGCCTGAATTATCCTTTCCTGGATTTTTCCTGCCTTGCCTTGCCTGGAATTTTTTTTGGCTGGATTTGTTTTCCCTTGCCTTGCCTGGATTGGACTTGCCTAAATTTTCCTTGCCTTACCTTGCCTAGATTTGCCTTGCCTTGTCTTGCCTGGATTTGTCCTGTTTTGATTTGCCTTGCCTTGCTTTTTCTGGATTTGCCTTGCCTTGCATTGCCTGGATTTGCATTGCCTTGCCTTGCCTGGATTTGCCTTTTCTTGCCTGGGTTTGCCTTTACTTGCCTTGACTGGATTTGCCTTGCCTGGATTTGCCTTCCTCTCCCTGGCTTTGCCTTGCCTTTCCTGGATTTGCTTGCCTTTCCTTTCCTGGATTTTTTTTTCCTTGCTTTGCCTCAATTTGCCTCGCCTAGATTCGCCTTGCCTTACCTCCCTGTATTTGCCATTCCTTGATTTGTCTTGCCTTGTCTTGCCTGGATTTGTCTTGTCTGGATTTGCCTTGCCTTTTCTTGCCTGAATTTTTCTTGCCTTGTCTTGCATAGATTTGTGTTGCCTGGATTTGTCTTTCCTTGATTTGACTTGCCTTGCCTTGCCTGGATTTGCATTGCCATGACTTGCCTGGATTTGCCTTTTCTTGCCTTGGTTGTATTTACCTTTCCTGGGTTTGCCTTTACTTTCCTTGACTGGATTTGCCTTCCTCTACCTGGCTTTGCCTTGCCTTGCCTGGAGTTTTTTTTTTGCCTTGTGTAGCCTGGATTTTTTTTTGCCTTGCCTTGTCTGAATTTGCCTCACCTGAGTTTGCCTTGCCTTACCTCGCCTGTAATTGCCTTGCCTGGAATTGTCTTGCCTTGTTCTGCCTGGATTTGTCTTGCCTGGATTTGCCTTTCCTTGCTTTTCCTGGATTTACCTTTCCTTGCCTTGCCTGGATTTGCCTTGCCTTGCTTTGCCTGGATTTGCATTTTCTTGCCTTGCTTGTATTTACCTTAAATGGCTTTGCCTTTCTTTGCGTTGACTGGATTTGCCTTGCCTGGATTTGCTTTCCTTGCCTTGCCTGGGTTTTTCTTGCCTTGCTTTACCTTAATTGTTTTGCCTTGCATTTTCTGGATTTCCCCTGCCTTGTCTTTTCTGGATTTGCCTTGGTTTGTTTGCCTTGCCTTGCCTGTATTTGCCGTGACAGAATTTACCTTGCCATGGCTTGCCTAAATTTGCCCTGACTAAATTTGCCTTTCCTTATTTGTTTATATATGTTACATGCCTTGCTTTACATTTCTTTTTCTTGCCTAAATTTGCCTTGCCTGTATTTTACTTGCCTTGTCTTGCCTGAATTTTCATTGCCTTGCATTTCCTGGATTTGCATTGCCTTTTCATTCCTTGGTTGTATTTACCTTACCTGGGTTTGCCTTTACTTACCTTGACTGGATTTGCCTTGCGTGGATTTGCGTTTCTCTACCTGGCTTTGACTTGCCTCGCCTGGATTTGCTTGCCTTGCCTTGCCTGGATTTTTTTTTGCCTTGTTTTGCCTGGATTTTCCTTGCTTTGCATTGCCTGGATTTTCTTTGCCTTGCTTTGCCTGGATTTGCCTTTCTTGCGTTGCTTGCATTTACCTTCCTGGGTTTGCCTTTCCTTGCCTTGACTGGATTTGCCTTTACTGAATTTACCTTACTCTACCTGGATTTGCCCTACTCTACCTGGATTTTCCTTCCCTTTCCTTGCCTGGGTTTGTCTTGCCTTGATTTACCAGGATTTTTCTTGCCTTGCCATTTCTGGATTAGCCTTGCTTTTTTTTGTCCTTGCCTTGCCTATATTTTCCATGCCAGAATGTGCCTTGTCATGGCTTGCCTAAATTTCTTCTGACTAAATTTGCCTTTCCTTATTTGTTTTTAGACGTTACATGCCTTGCTTTACCTTTGTTTCTCTTGCCTAATTTTGTCTTGCCTGTATTTTACTTGCCTTGCCTTGCCTGGATTCGCCCTGCCTGGTCAGGATTTGCCTTACCTTAACTGGATTTGCCGTTTGCCTGAATTTGACTTTTTTTCTGGATTTGCCATGCCTTGCCTCAATTTGCCTTGCTTTGCCTTAATTTGCCTCGCCCTACCTGTGTTTCCCTTGCATTGCCTGGAATTGCCTTTTCTTACTTTGCCTGTATTTGCCTTGCCTTTCTTGGATTTGCCTTATTCTGCCTTCCCTAAATTTGCCTTGCCTGAAATTTTTTTGCTTTGATTTGCCTTGCCTGGATTTTTAAAAAATGTTTATTGCATTTCAGGTTTTGGGGTACATGTGCAGAACGTGCAAGATAGTTGCATAGGTACACACATGGCAGTGTGTTTTGCTGGCTTCCTCCCCTTAACCCACACTTGACATTTCTCCCCAGGCTATCCCTCCCCAGCTCCCCCCACTGTCCCTCCCTTATTCCCCCCAATAGACCCCAGTGTGTAGTACACCCCTCCCTGTGTCCCTGTGTTCTCATATTTCTCACCCGCCTATGAGTGAGAATATGTGGTATTTCCTTTTCTGTTCTGGTGTCACTTTGTTGAAAATGATGTTCTCCAGATTCATCCATGTCCTAACAAAGGGAATAACTTGTCATTTTTGATTGCTGCATAATATTCCATGGTGTATATGTGCCATATTTTCCCAGTCCAGTCTATCATTGATGGGCATTTGGGTTGGTTCCAGTTCTTTGTTATTGTAAACAGGGCTGCAATGAACATTCGTGTGGATGTGTCCTTATAGTAGATCGATTTATATTCCTTTGGATATATACCCAGTAATGGGATTGCTGGATCAAATAGAATTTCTATTTCTAGGTCCTTGAGGAATCGCCATACTGTCTTCCACACTGGTTAAAATAATTCACACTCCCACCAACAGTGTAAGAATGTTCCTCTTTCTCCACATCCTCTCCAGCATCTGCTGTCTCCAAATTTTTTAATGATCACCATTCTAACTGGCATGCGATGGTATCTCAATGTGGTTTTGATTTGCATCTCTCTAATGACCAGTGCTGATGAGCATTTTTTCATGTGTTTGTTGGCCTCAAGTATGTCTTCTTTTTTTTAATTTTTATTTCATTATAGCTTTTGGAGTACATGTGCAGAACGTGCAAGATAGTTGCAAAAGTATACACATGGCAGTGTGTTTTGCTGCCTTCCTCCCCTTCACCCACACTTGGCATTTATCCCCAGGCTATCCCTCCCCAGCCCCCGCTGTCCCTCCCCATTCCCCAACAGTCCCCAGTGTATAGTAGACCGCCTCCCTGTGTCCCTGTGTTCTCATATTTCTCACCCGCCTATGAGTGAGAATATGCAGTATTTCTTTTTCTGTTCCTGTGTCAGTTTGCTGAGAATGATGTTCTCCAGATTCATCCATGTCCTTACAAAGAACACAAACTCATCATTTTTGATTGCTGAATAATATTCCATGGTGTATATGTGCCACATTTTTCCAGTCCAGTCTATCATCGATGGGCATTTGGGTTGGTTCCAGGTCTTTGCTATTGTAAACAGTGCTGCAATGAACATTCGTGTGCATGTGTCCTTATAGTAGAACGATTTATAGTCCTTGATAGATACCCAGTAATGGGATTGCTGGGTCAAATGGAATTTCTATTTCTAGGTCCCTGAGGAATCGCCACACTGTCTTCCACAATGGTTGAACTAATTTACACTCCCACCAACAGTGTAAGAGTGTTCCTATTTCTCCACATCCTCTCCAGCATCTGCTGTCTCCAGATTTTTAATGATCGCCATTCTAACTGGGAGTGAGATGGTATCTCAATGTGGTTTTGATTTGCATCTCTAATGACCAATGATGATGAGCACTTTTTCATATGTTTGTTGGCCTCATGTATGTCTTCTTTGTAAAGTGTCTGTTCATATCCTTTGCCCATTTTTGAATGGGCTTGTTTGTTTTTTCCTGTAAATCTGTTTGAGTTCTTTGTAAATTCTGGATATCAGCCCTTTGTCAGATGTGTAAACTGCAAAGATTTTTTCCCATTCTGATGGTTGCCGATTCATTCTAGTGACTGTTTCTTTTGCCGTGCAGAAGCTGTGGAGTTTGATTAGGTCCCATTTGTCTATTTTGGCTTTTGTTGCCAATGCTTTTGGTGTTTTTGTCATGAAGTCCTTGCCTACTCCTATGTCCTGAACGATTTTGCCTAGATTTTCTTCTAGGGTTTTTATGGTGTCAGGTCTTATGTCTAAGTCTTTAATCCATCTAAAGTTAATTTTAGTGTAAGGTGTCAGGAAGGGGAGCAGTTTCTGCTTTCTGCACATGGCAAGCCAGTTTTCCCAACACCATTTATTAAATAGGGAATCCTTTCCCCATTGCCTGTTTTTGTCTGGTTTATCAAAGATAATATGGTTGTAGATATGTTGTGTTGCCTCCGATGCCTCTGTTCTGTTCCATTGGTCTATATCTCTGTTTTGGTACCAGTACCATGCTGTTTTGATTACTGTAGCCTTGTAGTATAGTTTGAAGTCTGGTAGCGTGATGCCTCCTGCTGTGTTCTTTTTGCTTAGAATTGACTTGGCTATGCAGGCTCTTCTTTGGTTCCATATGAAATTCATGGTGGTTTTTTCCAGTTCTGTGAAGAAATTCAATGGTAGTTTGATGGGGATAGCATTGATTGTGTAAATTACTTTGGGCAGTATAGCCATTTTCACGATATTGATTCTTCCTAACCACAAACATGGAATGTTTCTCCATCTGTTTGTGTCCTCTTATTTCGTTGAGCAGTTGTTTGTAGTTTTCCTTAAAGAGGTCCCTTACATTCCTAGTGAGTTGTATTCCTAGGTATTTTATTTTCTTTGTAGCAATTGTGAATGGCAGTTCATTCTTGATTTGGTTCTCTTTAAGTCTGTTATTGGTGTATAGGAATGC
Source organism: Saguinus midas (assembly GCA_021498475.1). Lineage (NCBI taxonomy): Eukaryota > Metazoa > Chordata > Mammalia > Primates > Cebidae > Saguinus > Saguinus midas. Next base: position 51,010,034 of record CM038410.1, on the reverse strand, counting down.
TTGTGATTTTGCACATTGATTTTATATCCTGAGACTTTGCTGAAGTTGCTTATCAGTTGCAGGAGCTTTTGGGCTGAGGTGATGGGGTCTTCTAGGTATACTATCATGTCATCTGCAAATAGAGACAATTTGGCTTCCACCTTTCCTATTTGAATACCCTTTATTTCTTTTTCTTGCCTGATTGCTCTGGCTAGAACTTCCAGTACTATGTTGAATAGAAGTGGTGAGAGAGGGCATCCTTGTCTAGTGCCGATTTCAAAGGAATGCTTCCAGTTTTTGCCCATTAAGTATGATATTGGCTGTTGGTTTGTTGTAAATAGCTTTTATTACTTTGAGATATGTTCCATCAATACCAAGTTTATTGAGGGTTTTTAGCATAAAGGGCTGTTGAATTTTGTCAAATGCCTTCTCTGCATCAATTGAGATAATCATGTGGTTTTTGTTTTTGCTTCTGTTTATGTGGTGAATTACATTTATAGACTTGATATGTTGAACCAGCCTTGCATCCCCGGATGAATCCTACTTGATCATGATGGATAAGTTTTTAATGTGCTGTTGCAATCGGTTTGCCAGTATTTTATTGAAGATTTTTGCATCTATGTTCATCATGGATATTGGCCTGAAGTTTTCTTTTTCTTGTTGAGTCTCTGCCAGGTTTTGGTATCAGGATGATGTTGGTCTCATAAAATGATTTGGGAAGGGTTCTCTTTTGGATTATTTGGAATAGTTTCAGAAGGAATGGTACCAGATCCTCTTTGTGTGTCTGGTAGAATTCAGCTGTGAACCCATCTGGACCTGGGCTTTTTGTGTGGTAGGTTTAATTGCTGCCTCAACTTCAGACCTTGTTATTGGTCTATTCATAGTTTTGGCTTCCTCCTGGTTTAGGCTTGGGAGGACACAGGCGTCCAGGAATTTATCCATTTCTTCCTGATTTACTAGTTTATGTGCATAGAGTTGTTTGTAGTATTCTCTGATGATGGTTTGAATTTCTGTGGAATCTGTGGTGATTTCCTTTATCGTTTTTTTATTGCATCTATTTGGTTGTTCTCTTTCTTTTTATCAGTCTGGCTAGTGGTCTGTCTATTTTGTTGATCTTTTCAAAACCAGCTCTTAGATTTATTGATTTTTGAAGGGTTTTTCTTGTCTCTATCTCCTTCAGTTCTGCTCTGATCTTAGTTATTTCTTGTCTTCGGCTAGGTTTTGAGCTTTTTGATCTTGCTCCTCTAGCTCTTTCAATTTTGACGATAGGGTGTCAATTTTGGATCTCTCCACTCTTCTCATGTGGGCACTTATTGCTATATATTTTCCTCTACAGACTGCTTTTAAATGTGTCCCAGAGATTCTGGTACGTTGTGTCTTCATTCTCGTTGGTTTCAAAGAACTTTTTATTTCTGCCTTCATTTCATTGTTTATCCAATCAACATTCAAGAGCCAGTTGTTCAGTTTCCATGAAGCTGTGCGGTTCTGAGTTATTTTCTGAATTCTGAGTTCCAACTTGATTGCACTATGGTCTGAGAGACTGTTTGTTATGATTTCGTTGTTTTGCATTTGCTGAGGAGTGCTTTACTTCCAATTATGTGGTCAATTTTGGAGTAGGTGTGATGTGGTGCTGAGAAGAATGTATATTCTGTGGATTTGGGGTGGAGAGTTCTGTAAATGTCTATCAGGTTTGCTTGTTCCAGGTCTGAGTTCAAGTCCTGGATATCCTTGTTAATTTTCTGTCTGGTTGATCTGTCTGCTATTGACAGTGGAGTGTTAAAGTCTCCCACTATTATTGTGTGGGAGTTCAAGTCCCTTTGTAAGTCATTAAGAACTTGCCTTATATATCTGGGTGCTCCTACATTGGGTCCATATATATTTAGAATCGTTAGCTCTTCTTGTTGTATCGATCCTTTTACCATTATGTAATGACCTTCTTTGTCCCTTTTGATCTTTGTTGCTTTAAAGTCTATTTTATCAGAGATGAGAATTGCAACTCCTGCTTTTTTTGCTCTCCATTTGCTTGGTAAATCTTCCTCCATCCTTTATTTTGAGCCTTTGTGTATCTTTGCATGTGAGGTGGGTTTCTGGATACAGCACACCGATGGGTTTTGGTTTTTATCCAATTTGCCAGTCTGTGTCTTTTGATTGGTGCATTTAGCCCATTTACATTCAGGGTTAATATTGTTATGTGTGAATTTGATACTGCCATTTTGATGCTAGCTGGCTGTTTTGCCCATTGGTTCATGTACATTCTTCATTTTGTTGATGGTCTTTAGCATTTGGTATGCTTTTAGGATGGCTGGAACTGGTTGTTTCTTTCTATGTGTAGTGCCTCTTTCAGGAGCTCTTGTAAAGCAGGCCTAGTGGTGACAAAATCTCTGAGTACTTGCTTGTTCGTGAAGGATTTTATTTTTCCTTCACTTATGAAGCTCAGTTTGGCTGGATATGAAATTCTGGGTTGAAAGCTCTTTTCTTTAAGGATGTTGAATATTGGCCCCCACTCTCTTCTGGCTTGTAGAGTCTCTGCCGAGAGATCTGCTGTGAGTCTGATGGGCTTCCTTTGTGGGTGACCTGACCTTTCTCTGGCTGCCCTTAGTATTTTCTCCTTCGTTTCAACCCTGGTGAATCTGACGATTATGTGCCTTGGGGTTGCTCTTCTTGCAGAGTATCTTTGTGGTGTTCTCTGTATTTCCTGGAGTTGAGTATTGACCTGTCTTGCTAGGTTGGGGAAATTTTCCTGGATAATATCCTGAAGAGTGTTTTCCAGCTTGGATTCATTCTCTTCATCACATTCTGGTACACCTATCAAACGTAGGTTGGGTCTCTTCACATAGTCCCACATTTCTTGGAGATTTTGTTCATTCCTTTTCTTTTTCTTTAATCTTGGTTTCTTTTATTTCATTGAGTTGATCTTCAACTTCTGATATTCTTTCTTCTGCTTGGTCAATTCGGCTGTTGAAACTTGTGCATGCTTCTGAAGTTCTCGTGTTGTGTTTTTCAGCTCCTTCAATTCATTCATATTCCTCTCTAAGTTGTCCATTCTTGTTATCAATTCCTCGAATCTTTTTTCAAATCTTTTTCAAGGTTCTTAGTTTCTTTGCACTGGTTTAGAACATGTTCCTTTAGCTCACTGAAGTTTCTCATTATCCACTTTCTGAAGTCTGATTCCGCTATTTCATCACATTCATTCTCCATCCAGCTTTGTTCCTTGCTGGTGAGGAGTTTTGGTCCTTTTTGGAGGTGAGGTGTTTTGGTTTTGGTGTTTTCTCCTTTTGCGCTGGTTTCTTCCCATCTTTATGGATTTATCCGCCTGTCGCCTTAGTAGTTGCTGATTTTTCAATTGGGTCTCTGTGTGGACACTGAGATTGTTGATGATGAAGTATTTCTGTTACTTAGTTTTCCTCTAATGGTCTATCCTCTGCTGTATGAGTGCTGAGGTCCACCCAGGCCCTGCTTGTCTGGGGTATACCTGCAGCAGCTGTGAACAGTGAGGGATGATACCAGTTTCTTCTTCTGCTGCCCTTGTTCCAGAATGATGCCAGCCAAATGTCAGTCTGATTAGTCCTTTTCTGGGGTGACTCCTTGATATACAGGGGTCAGGAGCTGCTTGAGGAGACAGTCTGTGCTTTATAGGAGCTCCAGTGCTGAGCTGTGAGCTCCGTTGTTCATTCAGGGTTGTTGGGAGGTTGTTTATGTCTGCTGCAATAGAACTCATAAAACACCACCTTTTTTTTCACCCTTAGATGCTCTGTCTCAGGAGTTGGGGCTTTTATGAGTATCTGTTGCACTGTCCTGCCCCACTAGGCGGCAGTCTATTCACTATTTGCCTGCCGGGGCTCTGACCTGCTAGCGCGGGTCCGCCCTGTTGCTGCTGGGCCCTTCTGCTGTGGAGCAGGAGTCTCTCTGTTATGGCAGGTTGCCTCGGCAATGGCAGGCTCAGTCCTGGGCGGTACTTCAGTGGGGTGCACTGTCAGCAATGGTGGACGCCCTCCTCACCGGGCTGCACCGTCCCCAGATGCCGGGCAGCAAAACTCTCAGCCCCAAGCGCCTCCAGTCGCCGCCCTGCTTGTCCCGTGAGCTGGGACCCGCCGAGCCCGATCACCCAGCTCCCTGCCTCAGAGTCCGCCCTCTCTCTCTTCCTCTCCCAAGCTGAAAGGTCGACTCTCACTGGCGCCCCAGTAGCCTGCCGATAGGGCACTGGGATCCGTGATCTCCCGTGCCGCTGCCCACTACCCCGGCTCAGATCACGCTTCCCAGGAAACTCCTGGTCTGGCTCATTGTCCAAGTCCTGCTCAATCAGATGGACATGCCAATCTGCCCTTCCAAATCTCAGATTGCCGGTTTAACAGGGAACCCAGACCAGTGAGTTCTGCGCCGGGTCCCGCTGTGGCACTCGCTGAAGAGGTGGTGGGAGCCGGCTGCGTTAGCCGACTGCTAGCATCCCGTGTCTCTCCCACACCTGGGAATTTCAACGCTCTGTGGGCATAAAAGGAACATCCGAGAATGCGGCTAGGACTCACCCTCTGTACCTTCACTGAGAGCTGCAATCCTGAGTCGCCTATTTGACGCCATCTTGCCTCTCCCCTCCTCTCTTTTCATCTTTATCAGTCTGGCTAGTGGTATGGCTATTTTGTTCATCTTTTCAAAAAACCAGTTCTTGGATTTATTGATTTTTGAAGGGTTTTTCTTGTCTCTATCTCCTTAAGTTCTGCTCTGATCTTAGTTATTTCTTGTCTTTGGCTAGGTTTTTAGCTTTTTTGATCTTGCTCCTCTACCTCTTTCAATTTTGATGATAGGGTGTCAATTCTGGATCTCTCCACTCTTCTCATATGGGCACTTATTGCTATATATTTTCCTCTACCGACTGCTATAAATGTGTCCCAGAGATTCTGGTATGTTGTGTCTTCATTCTCGTTGGTTTTGAAGAACTTCTTTATTTCTGCCTTCATTTCATTGTTTATCCAATCAACATTCAAGAGCCAGTTGTTCAGTTTTCATGAAGCTGTGCGGTTCTGAGTTAGTTTCTGAATTCTGAGTTCTAACTTCATTGCACTATGGTCTGAGAGACTGTTTGTTATGATTTCAGTTGTTTTGCATTTGCTGTGGAGTGCTTTACTTTCAATTATGTGGTCAATTTTGGAGTAGGTGTGATGTGGTGCTGAGAAGAATGTATATTCTGTGGATTTGGGGTGGAGAGTTCTGTAAATGTCTATCAGGTTTGCTTGTTCCAGGTCTGAGTTCAAGTCCTGGATATCCTTGTTAATTTTCTGTCTGGTTGATCTGTCTGCTATTGACAGTGGAGTGTTAAAGTCTCCCACTATTATTGTGTGGGAGTCTAAGTCTCTTTGTAAGTCATTAAGATCTTGCCGGAGAGATCCAAGATGGCTGATCTCTAACAGCTCGGGATTGTAGCTCCCAGTGAAAGCTCGGAAAACATGAGGATACCACATTTTTAGAGGAATTTCCGTCGCCCACGGACCAGAAGATTTCCAGTGGAGGAGCCCCGTGGGTCGCCAGCGCGACTTCTGTGGCCGGCGCAGTGGTTTTGTCATCGCCTCGGCGCGGCAGCTCTTCGTGCACAGTGAGCGGGACTGGTTCCCCTACTGACTGGTGTTTGGAGCTCCGGGAAGGCAGAGCCGCTTGTTGCAGACTCAAGAAGGAAGCCAGACCGGAGATTCCCAGGCAGAAGAGCACCATCAGTCTTATCGCTGCTGTTTTGGCTGGCGCAGTGGGTTGCTCGGATTCCAGCACTGGGAATCAATAAATTGGACATCCTCTCAGGAACTCAATCAGAAAGGCGCTAACTGTAAAGACATCAGATGGATAAATTCACAATAAAGGAAAAACAGCCTAAAAGGCCGAGAAAATCTGAAAGTCAGAACTCCTCTCCCTCTACAGGGATAGTAATTCCTCATCAGCAACGGAACAAGCCCTAATGGAAGAGGACTGTGTTCCAGTATCTGAAGGAGGTTTTAGAAGGTGGATGGTAAAAACCTCTGGGAATTGAAACAAATTGTTCTAAACCAATGTAAAGAAACTAAGAATTTTGAAAAAGGTTAGACGAAATGTTAAAAGAATGGACAATATAGAAAGGAATATAAATGAACTAATGGAGTTGAAAAATACAACACGAGAACTTAGTGAAATATGCACAAGTTTGAGCCGAATTGATCAAGCAGAAGAAGGATATCAGAGGTCGAAGACCGACTTAATGAAATGGATAGAAGACAAGAATAGAGAAAAAGGATAAAGAATGAGCAAAGTCTCCAAGAATTATGGGACTATGTGAAAAGACCTAATCTACGTTTGATAGGTGTACCTGAATGTAATGGAAGAATGAATCCCAGCTGGAAAATATTCTTCAGGATATTATCCAGGAGAATTTTCCTAATCTAGCAAAGCAGGATACCATTCAACCTCAGGTAATACAGAGAACACCACAAAGATATTCCTTAAGAAGAGCAACCCCAAGACACATAATCATTAGATTCACCAGGGTTGAAACAAAGGAGAAAATACTAAGGGCAGCCAGAGAGAAAGGTCAGGTTACCCACAAAGGAAGCCTAAGACTTCAGCAGATCTCTCAGTAGAAACCTACAAGCCAGAAGAGTGGGGCCGATATTTAACATCCTCAAAGAACAGAAATTTCAGCCCAGAATTTTATATCCTGCCAAACTAAGCTTCACAATTGAAGGAAAAATAAAATCTTTATGAACAAGCAAATACTCAAGTTTATTACCACCAGGCCTGCTTTACAAAAACTTCTGAAAGAAGCATTACACACAGAAAGGAACAACCAGTATTAGCCTTTCTAAAACATACCAAAAAGTAAAGAACATCAACAGAAAGAAGAATTTACATCAACAAATGGATAAAATAGCCAGTTAACATAAAATGGCAGTAATCTTAAATTGAAATCGACTAAATTTTCTAATTAAGATACAGCCAAAATCTAAGAGTATACTATTTCTCACATCCTATTCCATCTGCTGTCTCCAGATTTTTAATGATACAAAGGGTTGGAGAAAAATTTACCAATAGAAAATAAATAAATGACCAAAAATGAGTTGCAATTCATGCATTTTTCACAGATTTCAAAACTCAAAAGATAGAGTGCTTTTTAAATGCATCTGTTCATATCCAGATACACAAGACCCATAAAGAGTTCAGACTCAACGAAAATTAATAAGGATTCAGAATCTGAACTCAGATCAGTAAATGTTAACTTAAGCAAACTTCCACTTTAGATAAATAAAATATACATTCTCCATTTCTAGTGACTGTTTCTTTTGATCAGCCATTATTAATAGCGTTTATTAGCAATATTTGTGTTCTCTCTCTTTTCTTCCTCTTTTCCATTCTAAAAAAAAATATTACTCCTATGTCTTAATGGTTTTACTAGATTTTCTTCTAGGGTTTTTATGGTGTCAGGTCTTATAAAAATATATAAATCCATCTATAATTAGAAAGTGTCAGGAAAATCCTTTCTGCTTTCTGAAAAAAAAAAGTCCCAAAAAAACATCTTGCCTTATATATCTTTCCCATTGTGTGTTTTGTCTGATATATTTAGATATAGTTCTTGTTATATCGTATTTTTATTATGTAATGACCTTCTTTGTCTCTTTTTATCTATCTCTGTTTTTAAAGTTTATTTTTGAGATGTAGGCAACTTGCTTTTTTTTGAAGTCTGGTATTTGATGCCTTCCTCCATCCCTTTATTTTGAGACTTTGTGAATCTTTGCATGAGATGGGCTCTTTTTGGTTCCATATGAATTCATGGTGTTTGTTCTGTGAAGAAATTCAATCTGTGTCTTTTGATGGGGATAGCATTGATACATGTATAAGTATTGTTATGTGGCAGTTTGATACTGCCATTTTGATGCTACTTGATTCTTGCTAACCATTGGTGGAATGTTCTTCATTTTTTGATGCTCTCTTAGGATTTGGTATGTTTTAGAATGGCTGGTACTGGTTGTTTTCTATGTAGATCTTCAGGAGCTCTGTAAAGCAGGCCTGATGGGATTTTATTCTCTTTAGTTCTTGTGAATGGCAAAAGATTTTATTCTTCCTTCACTTATGAAGTCTGTTTGGCTGTATGAAATTTTGGGTTGAAATTTTTCTTTAACATTGAAAAATATCCTGAGACTCTTGCTTGTAGAGTTTCTGCTGAGAGATCTGCTGTGAGTCTGATGGGTTTTCCTTTGTAGGTGACCCGTCCCTTCTCTCTGGCTGCCCTTAGTGTTTTCTCCTTCATTTCAACCCTGGCGAATCTGACGATTATGTGCCTTGGGGTTCCTCTTCTTGCAGAATATCTATGTGGTGTTCTCTGTATTTCCTGGAGTTGAGTATTGGCCTGCCTTGCTAGGTTGGGGAAATAATATCGTGAAGAGTGTTTTTCAGCTTGGATTTATTCTCTTCGTCACATTCTGATATGCCTATCAAACGTAGGTTAGGTCTCTTCACATAGTCTCACATTTCTTGGAGATTTTGTTTATTCCTCTTTGTGCTTTTTTTTTCTAATCTTGGTTTCTCTTTTATTTCATTGAGTTGATCTTCGAATTCTGATATTCTTTCTTCTGCTTGGTCAATTCGTCTGTTGAAACTTGTGCATTCTTCACAAAGTTCTTGTGTTGTGTTTTTCAGCTTCTTCAATTCATTCATATTCCTCACTATGTTGTCCATTGTTGTTATCATTTCCTCGAATCTTTTTTCAAGGTTCTTAGTTTTTCTGCATTGATTTAGAACATGTTCTTTTAGCTCACTCAAATTTCTCATTATCCACCTTCTGAGTCTGATTCCGTCATTTTGTCACTCTCATTATCCGTCCAGCTTTGTTCCCTTGCTTGTGAGGAGTTTTGTTCCTTTGTAGGAGGTGAGGTGTTTTGGTTTCAGGTGTTTTCCTCCTTTTTGCGCTGGTTTCTTCCCGTCTTTGCGGATTTATCCACCTGTCATCTTAGTAGTTGCTGACTTTTTGATTGGGTCTCTGAGTGGACGCCCAGATTGTGGATGATGAAGTATTTATGTTATTTGGTTTTCCTTCTAACAGTTTAGCCCCTCTGCTGTACGAGTGCTGAGATCCACTCCAGGCTCTGCTTGTCTGGAGTACACCTGTAGCAGCTGCGGAACAGTGAGGGATGCTACCAGTTTCTTCTTCTGCTATCTTTGTCCCAGAATGATGCCCACCAAATGTCAGTCTGATCAGTCCTTTTCTTGAGGTGGCTCTTTGGATATACCGGGGTCAGGGAGCTGCTTGAGGAGACGGTCTGTACTTTATAGGAACTCCAGTGCTGAGGTGTAAGCTCCGTTGCTCATTCAGGATTGCTGGGCGAATGTGTTTGCTGCAGCAGAACTTATAAAAGCCCCCCTTTTTTCCCTCAGATGCTCTGTCTCAGGGTGTTGGGGCTTTCTTTATGAGTATCTGTTGCACTGTCCTGCCCAGCTAGGAGGCAGTCTATTCACTAATTGCCTGCAGGGACTCCACCCTGCTAGCGCCGGTCCGCTCTGCTGCTGCAAAGCTGTGTTCTACTGTGGTGCACTCCACACTGTTGGTGGCGTCTCTCTGTTATGGCTGGTTGCCTCAGCAATGGCAGGCTGCTTCAGCAGTGGGCAGTACTTCAGTAGGGGCGGATTGCGTCCGTAGTGCTGGACGCCCCTCCCCCACTGAACTGTACCGTTTGGATTCAGCTGACCCCACAGCAAGACTCTCAACCCCGAGCTCCTTGAGTCACCTTTCTGCTTGTCCCAGTGAGGGTGGGACCCGCCAAGCCCAATCACCTGGCACCCTGCCTCAGAGTCTCTCCTCTCTCTCTCTTTTTCTTTCCAAATTGAAGGTTGACTCTCTCACAGGTGCCCCAGTCGCCTGCTGATTGGCCACTGGGATCCATGTGATCTCTTCTAGGCGGCCCACTGCACTGGCACAAATCGCTCTTCCCAGGAATCTTTTGGTCTGGCTCACAATCCAAGTCCCATTCAACCAAATGGACATGTCAATCTGCCCTCCCAAAACTCGGACTGCCGGTTTAACAGGGAACATAGACCAGTGAGCTTTGTGCGGTCTGCCGCTGCGCTGTGGCGTGGCACCAGCCAAAACGGCCATGCAGGTGGGCTGCGCTGCTCTCCTGTGTCTCTCCTACACCTGGGAGTTTGCCAGTTCTGTGGGCTACAAAGTCCGTCTGAAAATGCAGCTAGGACTCACCCTCTGTGCCTTCACTGAGAGCTGCAATCCTGAGTTGTTTCTATGGCGCCATCTTGGAACCACATCCGGTTTTGTTTTTTTTTTTTTTTTTTTTTTTTTTTTTTTTTTTTTTTTTTTTTTTTTTTTTTTTTTTTTTTTTTTTTTTTTTTTTTTTTTTTTTTTTTTTTTTTTTTTTTTTTTTTTTTTTTTTTTTTTTTTTTTTTTTTTTTTTTTTTTTTTTTTTTTTTTTTTTTTTTTTTTTTTTTTTTTTTTTTTTTTTTTTTTTTTTTTTTTTTTTTTTTTTTTTTTTTTTTTTTTTTTTTTTTTTTTTTTTTTTTTTTTTTTTTTTTTTTTTTTTTTTTTTTTTTTTTTTTTTTTTTTTTTTTTTTTTTTTTTTTTTTTTTTTTTTTTTTTTTTTTTTTTTTTTTTTTTTTTTTTTTTTTTTTTTTTTTTTTTTTTTTTTTTTTTTTTTTTTTTTTTTTTTTTTTTTTTTTTTTTTTTTTTTTTTTTTTTTTTTTTTTTTTTTTTTTTTTTTTTTTTTTTTTTTTTTTTTTTTTTTTTTTTTTTTTTTTTTTTTTTTTTTTTTTTTTTTTTTTTTTTTTTTTTTTTTTTTTTTTTTTTTTTTTTTTTTTTTTTTTTTTTTTTTTTTTTTTTTTTTTTTTTTTTTTTTTTTTTTTTTTTTTTTTTTTTTTTTTTTTTTTTTTTTTTTTTTTTTTTTTTTTTTTTTTTTTTTTTTTTTTTTTTTTTTTTTTTTTTTTTTTTTTTTTTTTTTTTTTTTTTTTTTTTTTTTTTTTTTTTTTTTTTTTTTTTTTTTTTTTTTTTTTTTTTTTTTTTTTTTTTTTTTTTTTTTTTTTTTTTTTTTTTTTTTTTTTTTTTTTTTTTTTTTTTTTTTTTTTTTTTTTTTTTTTTTTTTTTTTTTTTTTTTTTTTTTTTTTTTTTTTTTTTTTTTTTTTTTTTTGCTCTCCATTTGCTTGGCAAATCTTCCTCCATCCCTTTATTTTGAGACTTTGTGAATCTTTGCATGTGAGATGGGTTTCATCCAGCACACCGATGGGTTTTGTTTTTATCCAATTTGCCAGTCTGTGTCTTTTGATTGGTGCATTTAGCCCATTTACATTTAGGGTAAGTATTGTTATGTGTGAATTTGATACTGCCATTTTGATTCTAGCTGGCTGTTTTGCCCATTGGTTTATGTACATTCTTCATTTTGTTAATGCTCTTTAGCATTTGGTATACTTTTCGGATGGCTGGTACTGGTTGTTTCTTTCTATGTGTAGTGTCTCTTTCAGGAGCTCTTGTAAAGCAGGCCCAATGGTGACAAAATCTCTGAGTACTTGCTTGTTCATGAAGGATTTTATTTTTCCTTCACTTATGAAGTTCAGTTTGGCTGGATATGAAATTCTGGGTTGAAAGTTCTTTTTTTAAGAATGTTGAATATTGGCCCACACTCTCGTCTGGCTTGTAGAGTCTCTGCCAAGAGATCTGCTGTGAGTCTGATTGACCTTTGTCTCTGGCTGCCCTTAGTATTTTCTCCTTCATTTCAACCCTGGTGAATCTGACGATTATGTGCCTTGGGGTTGCTCTTCTTGGAGTATCTTTGTGGTGTTCTCTGTATTTTCTGGAGTTGAGTATTGGCCTGCCTTGCTAGGTTGGGGAAATTTTTCTGGATAATATCCTGAAGAGTACTTTCCAGCTTGATTCATTCTCTTCATCAAATTCTGGTGCACCTATCAAACGTAGGTTAGGTCTCTTCACATAGTCCCACATTTCTTGGAGATTTTGTTTATTCCTCTTTGTGCTTTTTTCTAATCTTGGTTTCTCTTTATTTCATTGAGTTGATCTTAATTCTGATATTCTTTCTTCTGCTTGGTCAATTCGTCTGTTGAAACTTGTGCATTCTTCACAAAGTTCTTGTGTTGTGTTTTTCAGCTTCTTCAATTCATTCATATTCCTCACTATGTTGTCCATTTTGTTATCATTTCCTCGAATCTTTTTCAAGGTTCTTAGTTTTTCTGCATTGATTTAGAACATGTTCTTTAGCTCACTCAAATTTCTCATTATCCACCTTCTGAGTCTGATTCCGTCATTTTGTCACTCTCATTATCCGTCCAGCTTTGTTCCCTTGCTTGTGAGGAGTTTTGTTCCTTTGTAGGAGGTGAGGTGTTTTGGTTTCAGGTGTTTTCCTCCTTTTTGCGCTGGTTTCTTCCCGTCTTTGCGGATTTATCCACCTGTCATCTTAGTAGTTGCTGACTTTTGATTGGGTCTCTGAGTGGACGCCCAGATTGTGGATGATGAAGTATTTATGTTATTTGGTTTTCCTTCTAACAGTTTAGCCCCTCTGCTGTACGAGTGCTGAGATCCACTCCAGGCTCTGCTTGTCTGGAGTACACCTGTAGCAGCTGCGGAACAGTGAGGGATGCTACCAGTTTCTTCTTCTGCTATCTTTGTCCCAGAATGATGCCCACCAAATGTCAGTCTGATCAGTCCTTTTCTTGAGGTGGCTCTTTGGATATACCGGGGTCAGGAGCTGCTTGAGGAGACGGTCTGTACTTTATAGGAACTCCAGTGCTGAGGTGTAAGCTCCGTTGCTCATTCAGGATTGTTGGCGAATGTGTTAGCAGAACTTATAAAAGCCCCCTTTCCCTCAGATGCTCTGTCTCAGGGTGTTGGGGCTTTCTTTATGAGTATCTGTTGCACTGTCCTGCCCAGCTAGGAGGCAGTCTATTCACTAATTGCCTGCAGGGACTCCACCCTGCTAGCGCCGGTCCGCTCTGCTGCTGCAAAGCTGTGTTCTACTGTGGTGCACTCCACACTGTTGGTGGCGTCTCTCTGTTATGGCTGGTTGCCTCAGCAATGGCAGGCTGCTTCAGCAGTGGGCAGTACTTCAGTAGGGGTGGATTGCGTCCGTAGTGCTGGACGCCCCTCCCCCACTGAACTGCACCGTTTGGATTCAGCTGACCCCACAGCAAGACTCTCAACCCCGAGCTCCTTGAGTCACCTTTCTGCTTGTCCCAGTGAGGGTGGGACCCGCCAAGCCCAATCACCTGGCACCCTGCCTCAGAGTCTCTCCTCTCTCTCTCTTTTTCTTTCCAAATTGAAAGGTTGACTCTCTCACAGGTGCCCCAGTCGCCTGCTGATTGGCCACTGGGATCCATGTGATCTCTTCTAGGGCGGCCCACTGCACTGGCACAAATCGCTCTTCCCAGGAATCTTTTGGTCTGGCTCACAATCCAAGTCCCATTCAACCAAATGGACATGTCAATCTGCCCTCCCAAAACTCGGACTGCCGGTTTAACAGGGAACATAGACCAGTGAGCTTTGTGCGGTCTGCCGCTGCGCTGTGGCGTGGCACCAGCCAAAACGGCCATGCAGGTGGGCTGCGCTGCTCTCCTGTGTCTCTCCTACACCTGGGAGTTTGCCAGTTCTGTGGGCTACAAAAGTCCGTCTGAAAATGCAGCTAGGACTCACCCTCTGTGCCTTCACTGAGAGCTGCAATCCTGAGTTGTTTCTATGGCGCCATCTTGGAACCACATCCGGGTTTTGTTTTTTTATTCAATTTGCCAGTCTGTGTCTTTTGATTGGTGCATTTTGCCCATTTACATTTAGGGTTAATATTGTTATGTGTGAATTTGATACTGCCATTTTGATTCTAGCTGGCTGTTTTGCCCATTGGTTTATGTACATTCTTCATTTTGTTAATGCTCTTTAGCATTTGGTATACTTTTCGGATGGCTGGTACTGGTTGTTTCTTTCTATGTGTAGTGTCTCTTTCAGGAGCTCTTGTAAAGCAGGCCCAATGGTGACAAAATCTCTGAGTACTTGCTTGTTCATGAAGGATTTTATTTTTCCTTCACTTATGAAGTTCAGTTTGGCTGGATATGAAATTCTGGGTTGAAAGTTCTTTTTTTTAAGAATGTTGAATATTGGCCCACACTCTCGTCTGGCTTGTAGAGTCTCTGCCAAGAGATCTGCTGTGAGTCTGATGGGCTTCCCTTTGTGGGTGACCCGACCTTTGTCTCTGGCTGCCCTTAGTATTTTCTCCTTCATTTCAACCCTGGTGAATCTGACGATTATGTGCCTTGGGGTTGCTCTTCTTGCGGAGTATCTTTGTGGTGTTCTCTGTATTTTCTGGAGTTGAGTATTGACCTGCCTTTCTAGGTTGAGGAAATTTTTCTGGATAATATCCTGAAGAGTACTTTCCAGCTTGGATTCATTCTCTTCATCAAATTCTGGTGCACCTATCAAACGTAGGTTGGGTCTCTTCACATAATTTCACATTTCTTGGAGATTTTGTTCATTCCTTTTTGTGCTTTTTTCTTTGATCTTGGTTTCTCATTTCATTTCATTGAGGTGATCTTCGACTTCTGATATTCTTTGTTCTGCTTGGTCAATTCGGCTGTTGAAACTTGTGCATGCTTCACAAAGTTTTGTGTTGTGTTTTTCAGCTCCTTCAATTCATTCATATTCCTCTCTAAGTTGTCCATTCTTGTTGTCATTTCCTTGAATATTTTTTCACATCTTTTTTCAAGGTTCTTAGTTTCTTTGCATTGATTTAGAACATGTTCTTTTAGCTCACTGAAGTTTCTCATTATCCACCTTCTGAAGTCTGATTCCATCATTTCATCACACTCATTCTCCGTCCAGCTTTGTTCCCTTGCTGGTGAGGAGTTGTGGTCCTTTGTAGGAGGTGAGGTGTTTTCGTTTTGGGTGTTTTCCTCCTTTTTGCGCTGGTTTCTTCCCATCTTTGTGGATTTATTCACCTGTCATCTTAGTAGTTGTTGATTTTTCAGTTGGGTCTCTGAGTGGATGCCCAGATTGTTGATGATGAAGTATTTCTGTTACTTAGTTTTTCTTCTAGTTGTCTAGCCCATTGTACTGTGATTCCAGGTCTCCTCCCAGGGTGAGAGGATAAAAAATTAGAGAAGAGGAACTCTGATAGCATATCCTCTTTTCCCACAGCTGTCACCACAGCATTCCCACTCACTCACAGGCTTACCCACTAAATAGGAGCATGGCCATGCCTCTTCCAGGACTAGGCACCACCCAGAGAAATTTCACAACAGCATTTTGATTCTAGTGTTTATTGGCAAAACCTACAAAAGTGTCTACAAGTCTCTGGGCACATCCCCACCCCTAGACACTGAATCTGCAACAACAGACTGTTTTCTTCACCAACTCAGGGTTCTGGACCACATCTTCCTGATCTCATCTGCCTGCATAAACACAAAGATACATCAGAGGACACCTCCCCCTCAGCCGCTATCTGTAGCACAAACCAGATCTTTCACCTACATTGCACTGTTTCCCACTCACAGATTTTTTTTTCTTTACCTTTATTTTTGGCTCAGGGCACACAGGTAGGTTTTCTATGCAGCTAAAATTGTGTCATGTGGTTTGGTGTGTGGATTATTTTGTCACTGAGGTGCTAAGCACCAAACAGGTGCTTTTTCTGACCTCTTTGTCCTCCCATTCTCCAATCTCAACTAGGCCTCAGTGTCTGTTGCTCTGGTCTGTGTTCCTGTGTTCTTATCATTCAGATTTTACTTAGAAATAACATGCATTTGGTTTTCTGCTACTGCATTAGTTTTCTAAGAATGATTTTCAGCTTTATCCATGTTGCTTCAAAGGACATGGTCGTGTGTGTGTGTGTTTTAATAACCACATAGTATTCTATAATATTTATACATAATTTTTCTTTTTATTAAGCCTTTTATTTATATTTTATTTTATTTTTGAAGACAGGGTCTCACTTTGTTGCCCAGGCTGGAGTCATGGCACATTCTGGGCTCACCACAACCTCTGCCTCACAGATTCAAGTGAATCTTCTACTTCAGCTTCCCGAGTAGCTGGGAATACAGGCATGTGCCACCATGCCTGGCTAATTTTTGTATTTTTAGTAGGGACAGGGTTTCTTCATTTTGGTCAGGCTGGTCTCAAACTCCCAATCTCAGGTGATTCACCCACCTTCGCCACCTGAAGTGCTGGGATTACAGGCATGAGGCTCCATACCTGGTCATGTTTTCTACATTTGACTTTTTCTGAGTTGTATTTTTCATAATAAGCTGGTAAATGTAGCTACAGTGTTTTGCTGAGTTGTGTGAGTAGCTCTATCAAATTATGAAACTTGAGAGAGGTTATGGGAGTCCACAATTTTTAAACAGTAGCTCAGAAGCATGGATAGGCCTATGGGGTTTGTTACTGGGATCTGCCATTAGGACAATGTTGTGAGAATGAGCCCTGAATCAGGGTCTGTGCTGACTCTGGATGGCATCAGAATCCAAATTCAAATTTTAGTCAGTGAGTTGGTGTTGGAGAATGGCTTGGTGTTCAGCAAACCACAGATTTGGTACAAGAAAAAAGGTATCCCAGAAACCTGGCCTGGAATCAAACTCTGGTTGTCTGGGAATGAAAGGCTCTGCTCTCCTGTACACAGGCTGTCACACTGCCCATTGTACTGTGATTCCAGGTCTCCTCCCAGGGTGAGAGGATAAAAAATTAGAGAAGAGGAACTCTGATAGCATATCCTCTTTTCCCACAGCTGTCACCACAGCATTCCCACTCACTCACAGGCTTACCCACTAAATAGGAGCATGGCCATGCCTCTTCCAGGACTAGGCACCACCCAGAGAAATTTCACAACAGCATTTTGATTCTAGTGTTTATTGGCAAAACCTACAAAAGTGTCTACAAGTCTCTGGGCACATCCCCACCCCTAGACACTGAATCTGCAACAACAGACTGTTTTCTTCACCAACTCAGGGTTCTGGACCACATCTTCCTGATCTCATCTGCCTGCATAAACACAAAGATACATCAGAGGACACCTCCCCCTCAGCCTCTATCTGTAGCACAAACCAGATCTTTCACCTACATTGCACTGTTTCCCACTCACAGATTTTTTTTTCTTTTTTCCTTCAGATTCTCTGTCTTAGGGAGTTGGGGCGTTCTTTATGAGTATCTGTTACACCGTACTGCCCAGCTAGTGTTTAGTCTACTTACTATTTGCCTGCCGAGGCTCCGCCCTGCTAGCGTGGGTCCACCCTGCTACCATGGGTCCGTCCTGCTGCCGCAGGTGTCCGTTCTGCTGTGGTGCACTCCGCTCTGCTGGCAGAGTCTCTTTGTTATGGCGGGTTGCTCGGCAATGGCAGCCTGCATCAGCACTGGGGAGTACTTCAGTAGGGGTGGATTGCATCAGTAGTGGCAATGCCCCTAAAGAGGGCATTTTTGTCTAGGGCAAGATTTCAAAGAAAATGCTTTCAGTTTTTGCCCATTAAGTATGATATTGGCTGTTGGTTTGTCATAAATAGCTTTTATTACTTTGAGATATGTTCCATCAATACCAAGTTTATTGAGGGTTTTAGCATAAAGGGCTGTTGAATTTTGTCAAAGACCAGATGGTTGTAGGTATGTGGTATTATTTCTGGGCTCTCTATTCTGTTGCATTGGTGTATGAGTTTGTTTTTGTACCAGTACCTTTTTGCTTTCTTTAATGTAGCCCTGTAGTACAGTTTGAATTTAGGTAATGTCATGACTTAAGCTTTGTTCATTTATTTTTATGATTGCCTTGGCTATTTGGGCTCTTTGTTGTTTCCATATAACTTTATAAGTTTTCTTTTTAGTTCTGTTAAAAATATTTTCAGTAATTTGATAAAAATAGCATTGAATCTGTAATTTTCTTTACAGTATTACCATTTTAATAATATTAGTCTTTTCTATCCATGAGCATAAAATATTTTTCCATTTGTTTGTTTCATCTCTGACTTCTTTAAGCAGTGTTTTGTCAGTCTTGTCATAAAGATCTTTCACCTACATTGCACTGTTTCCCACTCACAGATTTTTTTTTCTTTACCTTTATTTTTGGCTCAGGGCACACAGGTAGGTTTTCTATGCAGCTAAAATTGTGTCATGTGGTTTGGTGTGTGGATTATTTTGTCACTGAGGTGCTAAGCACCAAACAGGTGCTTTTTCTGACCTCTTTGTCCTCCCATTCTCCAATCTCAACTAGGCCTCAGTGTCTGTTGCTCTGGTCTGTGTTCCTGTGTTCTTATCATTCAGATTTTACTTAGAAATAACATGCATTTGGTTTTCTGCTACTGCATTAGTTTTCTAAGAATGATTTTCAGCTTTATCCATGTTGCTTCAAAGGACATGGTCGTGTGTGTGTGTGTGTTTTCATAACCACATAGTATTCTATAATATTTATACATAATTTTTCTTTTTAATTTAAAGTTTTTCATTTAAAATTTTAATTTATCTTGAGGTCTGTATAGTTTCAGTCTTCTACATAGTGCTAGCCAGTTATTCCAGCACCATTTATTAAATAGAAAATTCTTCCCAGATTCCTTCTGTTAGCTTTGTCAAAGACCAGATGGTTGTAGGTATGTGGTATTATTTCTGGGCTCTCTATTCTGTTGCATTGGTGTATGAGTTTGTTTTTGTACCAGTACCTTTTTGCTTTCTTTAATGTAGCCCTGTAGTACAGTTTGAATTTAGGTAATGTCATGACTTAAGCTTTGTTCATTTATTTTTATGATTGCCTTGGCTATTTGGGCTCTTTGTTGTTTCCATATAACTTTATAAGTTTTCTTTTTAGTTCTGTTAAAAATATTTTCAGTAATTTGATAAAAATAGCATTGAATCTGTAATTTTCTTTACAGTATTACCATTTTAATAATATTAGTCTTTTCTATCCATGAGCATAAAATATTTTTCCATTTGTTTGTTTCATCTCTGACTTCTTTAAGCAGTGTTTTGTCAGTCTTGTCATAAAGATCTTTCACCTACATTGCACTGTTTCCCACTCACAGATTTTTTTTTCTTTACCTTTATTTTTGGCTCAGGGGCACACAGGTAGGTTTTCTATGCAGCTAAAATTGTGTCATGTGGTTTGGTGTGTGGATTATTTTGTCACTGAGGTGCTAAGCACCAAACAGGTGCTTTTTCTGACCTCTTTGTCCTCCCATTCTCCAATCTCAACTAGGCCTCAGTGTCTGTTGCTCTGGTCTGTGTTCCTGTGTTCTTATCATTCAGATTTTACTTAGAAATAACATGCATTTGGTTTTCTGCTACTGCATTAGTTTTCTAAGAATGATTTTCAGCTTTATCCATGTTGCTTCAAAGGACATGGTCGTGTGTGTGTGTGTGTGTGTGTGTGTGTGTTTTCATAACCACATAGTATTCTATAATATTTATACATAATTTTTCTTTTTAATTTAAAGTTTTTCATTTAAAATTTTAACCATTTTCTATGTTTACAATGATATTTCCTAAATTATCTCACAGGATTTTTTCTTTTTATCAGTCTGGCTAGTGGACTGTCTAGTTTGTTGATCTTTTTGAAAAACCAGCTCTTGGATTTATTGATTTTTTGAAGAGATTTTCGTGTCTCTATCTCGTTCAGTTCTGCTCTGATCTTAGTTATTTCTTGTCTTCGGATAGGTTTTGAGCTTTTTTGATCTTGCTCCTCTAGCTCTTTTAATTTTGATGATAGGGTGTCAATTTTGGATCTCTCCACTCTTCTCATGTGGGCACTTATTGCTATGTATTTTCCTCTACAGACTGCTATAAATGTGTCCCAGAAATTCTGGTACATTTTGTCTTCGTTCTGGAGTAGGTGTGATGTGGTGCTGAGAAGAATGTATATTCTGTGGATTTGGGGTGGAGAGTTCTGTAAATGTCTATCAGGTTTGCTTGTTCCAGGTCTGAGTTCAAGTCCTGGATATCCTTGTTAATTTTCTGTCTGGTTGATCTGTCTGATATTGACAGTGGAGTGTTAAAGTCTCCCACTATTATTGTGTGGGAGTCTAAGTTTCTTTGTAAGTCATTAAGAACTTGCCTTATATATCTGGGTGCTCCTGCATTGGGTCCATACATATTTAGAATCGTTAGCTCTTCTTGTTGTATCGATCCTTTTACCATTATGTAATGACCTTCTTTGTCTCTTTTGATCTTTGTTGCTTTAAAGTCTATTTTATCAGAGACAAGAATTGCAACTCCTGCTTTCTTCTGCTCTCCATTTGCTTGGTAAATCTTCCTCCATCCCTTTATTTTGAGACTTGTGTATCCTTGCGTGTGAGATGGTTTTCCGGGATACAGCACACCAATGGGTGTTCTTTTTTTATCCAATTTGCCAGTCGGTGTCTTTTGATTGGTGCATTTAGCCCATTTATATTTAGGGTTAATATTGTTATGTGTGAATTTGATACTGCCATTTTGATGCTAGCCGGCTGTTTTGCCCATTGGTTCATGTAGATTCTTCATTTTGTCGATTCACTTTAGCATTTAATATGCTTTTTGGATGGCCGGTACTGGTTGTTTCTTTCCATGTGTAGTGCCTCTTTCAGGAGCTCTTGTAAAGCAAGCCTAGTGCTGACAAAATCTCTGAGTCCTTGCTTGTTCATGAAGGATTTTATTTTTCCTTCACTTATGAAGCTCAGTTTGGCTGGATATGAAATTCTGGGTTGAAGGGTTTTTTTTTAGGGATGTTGAATATTGGCCCCCACTGTCTTCTGGCTTGTAGAGTCTCTGCCGTGAGATCTGCAAGGCGTCTGATGGGCTTTTCTTTGTGGTTGACCCGACCTTTCTCTCTGGCTGCCCTTAGTATTTTCTCCTTCATTTCAACCCTGGTGAATCTGATGATTATGTGCCTTGGGGTTGCTCTTCTTGCGGAGTATCTCTGAGGTGTTCTTTGTATTTCCTGGAGTTGAGTATAGACCTGTCTTGCTAGGTTGGGGAAATTTTCCTGGATAATATCCTGAAGAGTGTTTTCCAGCTTGGATTCATTCTCTTCGTCACATTCTGGTACACCTATCAAACGTAGGTTTGGTCTCTTCACATAGTCCCACATTTCTTGGAGATTTTGTTCATTCCTTTTTGCACTTTTTCTTTTAATCTTGGTTTCTCGTTTTATTTCATTGAGTTGGTTCCAGTTCTTTGCTACTGTAAACAGTGCTGCAATGAAGATTCGCGTGCATGTGTGCTTATAGTAGAATGATTTATATTCCTTTGGATATATACCCAGTAATGGGATTGCTGGATCAAATGGAATTTCTATTTCTAGGTCCTTGAGGAATCGCCACACTGTCTTCCACAATGGCTGAACTAATTTACACTCTCACCAATAGTGTAAGAGTGTTTCTCTTTCTCCACATCCTCTGCAGCATCTGTTGTCTCCAGATTTTTTAATAATCACCATTCTAACTGGCGTGAGATGTTAACTCAATGTGGTTTCGATTTGCATCTCTCTAATGACCAGTGATGATGAGCATTTTTTTCATGTGTTTGTTGGCCTCATATATGTCCTCTTTTGTAAAGTGTATATTCATGTCCTTTGCCCATTTTTGAATGGGCTTGTTTGTTTTTTTCCTGTAAATCTGTTTGAGTTCTTTGTAAATTCTGGATATCCGCCCTTTGTCAGTTGGGTAAACTGCAAAGATTTTTTTTCAATCTGTTGGTTGCCGATTCAGTCTAGTGACTGTTTCTTTTGCCGTGCAGAAGCTGTGGAGTTTGATTAGGTCCCATTTGTCTATTTTGGCTTTTGTTGCCAATGCTTTTAATGTTTTGGTCATGAAGTCCTTGCCTACTCCTATGTCCTGAGTGGTTTTCCCTAGATTTTCTTCTAGGGTTTATAGGCTGCCAGGTCTTATGTTTAAGTCTTTAATCAATCTGGAGTTAATTTTAGTGTAAGGTGTCAGGAAGGGGTCCAGTTTCTGCTTTCTGCACATGGCTAGCCCGTTTTCCCAACACCATTTGCTAAACAGGGAATCCTTTCCCCATTGCTTGTTGTTGTTTGCTGATGAGGAGTTTTGGTCCTTTGTAGGTGGTGAAGTGTTTCGGTTTCGGGTGTTTTCCTCCTTTTTGTGCTTGTTTCTTCCCATCTTTATGGATTTATCCAACTCTCTGTCGTCTTAGTAGTTGCTGATTTTTTAATTGGGTTTCTGTGTGGACGCCCAGTTTGTTGATGATGATGTATTTCTGTTACTTAATTTTCCTTCTAATGGTCTAGCCCCTCTTCTGTATGAGTGCTGAGGTCAACTCCAGGCCCTGCTTTTTTGGGGTACACCTGTAGCAGCTGCAGAACAGTGAGGGATGCTACCAGTTTGTTCCAGAATGATGCCCGCCAAATGTCGGTCTGATTAGTCATTTTTGGGGTGACTCTTTGGATATACAGGGGTCAGGGAGCTGCTTGAGGAGATAGTCTGTGCTTTATAGGAGTTCCAGTGCTGTGCTGTGAGCTCCGTTGTTCATTCAGGGCTGTTGGGAAGATGTGTTTATGTCTGCTGCAACAGAACTCATAAACCACCACCCCCGTTTATTTCCCCCTCAGATGCTTTGTCTCAGGGAGTTAGGGCTTTCTTTATGAGTATCTTTTGTACTGTCCTGCCCAGCTAGGAGGCAGTCTATTTACTATTTGCCTGTTGGGGCTCCGCCCAGCTAGGGTGGGTCCACCCTTTTGCTGCAAGGCTCCATTGTGCTGTGGCGTGCTCCACCCTGCTGGCAGAGTCTTTCTGTTATGGCAGGTTGCCTCAGCAACAGCAGGCTGCATCAGCCCATCAGCCATGGGTGGTACTTCAGTAGGGGCGGATTGCATCCTAGTGGTGGATGCCCCTCCCCCACCAGGCTGCACCGTCCTAGATTCCGGCAACAAAACTCTCAGCCCTGAGTGCCTCCAATCGCCGCCCTGCTTGTCCCTGTGAGGGTGGGACCCGCTGAGCCCGATTCCCCAGCTTCCTGCCTCAGAGTCCATCCTTTCTCTCTCTCTTCCTCTCCCCAAGCTGAACGGTTGACTCTCACTGGCACCCCAGTAGCCTGCTGATAGGGCACTGGGATCCCTGCAATCTCCCATGCCAGCCAGTCTGGTCTCAAACTTCTGACCTAAACTGAGGTCTTTTTAACTTTTCAGTGTAAACATTTAATGCCATAAATTTTTCTCCTAACATGGCCTTAGCTGTGTTACAAAAATTCTGGTATGCTGTATCTTTGTTTTCATTTTTTTCAAAGAATCTCTGGGTTCCTGCCTTAATTTTATTTTCTACCCATAAGTTATTCAAGTGAAGCTTTTAAATTTCCATGTAATTGTATGATTTAAGTGGGTTTTTTATATTTTATCAAGCTGTGGCCTCTGTGATTCATATAATTTTGGAATTTTTAAATTTGCTGAGAATTGTTTTGCTTCTGACTGTGTGATCAATTTTAGGGTACATGGTGATGAGAAGACAGCATGCTATGTTATTTTTAGATGGAGAGTTCTCTAGAAGTCTACTAGGACTATTTAGTCAAGTGTTGAGTTTAAGTCTTAATGTTTTTGTTCATTTGTTTTTGATGCAGAGTCTCAGTCTATTGCCCAGGCTGAAGGATAGTGGCTCAAACTCAACTCAGTGCAATTTACACCTCCCAGGTTCAGGTGATTCTTCTGTCTTAGCCTCTTGAGTAGCTGGGATTACAGTTACTGGCCACCATGCCTGGCTAAGTTTTGTATTTTTAGTAGATATGAAGTTTCATCATGTTGACCAGGCTAGTCTTGAAGTCCTGACCTCAGGTGATCTGCCAGCCTCAGCCTCTGAAAGTGCTGGGATTACAGTTACTGGCCACCATGCCTGGCTAAGTTTTGTATTTTTAGTAGATATAAAGTTTCATCATGTTGACCAGGCTAGTCTTGAAGTCCTGACCTCAGGTGATCTGCCAGCCTCAGCCTCTGAAAGTGCTGGGATTATAGGCATGAGCCACCACATTCAGCCTGGAAAATTGTTATTACAAGACAAATAAAGAAAGGTGATATGGCCACTCAAAAACCATAATAGCTCTTCAGTGAGCTATGTTGCAAGCTCTAATATATTCCAGTATATAAACAGAGTAAGATTTTAATTATTCATCAACAGGTGCTGGTGGAAGCACATGCCTTGGAAAGACTTAAGTAATGCAAAAGTTGCCCCCATGATTTTTTTTTAAATCTATTGGCAAGTTGCTTCAGTAACTCAAAGACAGGAAAGCAAAAGCAGCTGCCTCATCACCCAGACATTGATTTGTTCTGATGTTTTAATGCCTCATGATACAATAAAAACACAGTTTTTTTTAATGAACAAAAAGTGTTGGTGTGGATTCCAATGTAGATCTCCCATTCCATGGCTAGACCAGAGAGTAACAGACATGAAAGAGAAACCATAGGAAATTCTTCTGGGAATATGCCCCTTTCTCCTAATGTTAATGTTTTTGTTTTGTTTGTTTTTGAGATGGAGTCTAATTCTGTCACCCAGGATGGAGGGCAGTGGCATGATCTTGGCTCACTGCAACCTCCACCTCCTGGGTTCAAGCAATTATTCTGACTCAGCCTATAGAGTAGCTGAGATTACCAGTGCCCACCACCATGCCTGGTTAATTATTTTTGTATTTTTCATAGAGACGGGTTCTCACCATGCCAGCCAGTCTGGTCTCAAACTTCTGACCTAAACTGAGGTCTTTGTAACTTTTCAGTGTAAACATTTAATGCCATAAATTTTTCTCCTAACGTGGCCTTAGCTGTTACAAAAATTCTGGTATGCTGTATCTTTGTTTTCATTTTTTTCAAAGAATCTCTGGGTTCCCGCCTTAATTTTATTTTCTACCCATAAGTTATTCAAGTGAAGCTTTTTAAATTTCCATGTAGTTGTATGATTTAAGTGAGTTTTTTATATTTTATCAAGCTGTGGCCTCTGTGATTCCTATAATTTTGGAATTTTTAAATTTGCTGAGGATTGTTTTGCTTCTGACTGTGTGATCAATTTTAGGGTACATGGTGATGAGAAGACAGCATGCTATGTTATTTTTAGATGGAGAGTTCTCTAGAAGTCTACTAGGACTATTTAGGCAAGTGTTGAGTTTAAGTCTTAATGTTTTTGTTTTGTTTGTTTTTGAGATGGAGTCTAACTCTGTCACCCAGGATGGAGGGCAGTGGCATGATCTTGGCTCACTGAAACCTCCACCTCCTGGGTTCAAGCAATTATTCTGACTCAGCCTATAGAGTAGCTGAGATTACCAGTGCCCACCACCATGCCTGGCTAAGTTTTGTATTTTTAGTAGATATGAAGTTTCATCATGTTGACCAGGCTAGTCTTGAAGTCCTGACCTCAGGTGATCTGCCAGCCTCAGCCTCTGAAAGTGCTGGGATTATAGGCATGAGCCACCACATTCAGCCTGGAAAATTGCTATTACAAGACAAATAAAGAAAGGTGATATGGCCACTCAGAAACCATAATAGCTCTTCAGTGAGCTATGTTGCAAGCTCTAATATATTCCAGTATATAAACAGAGTCAGATTTCAATTATTCATCAACAAGTGCTGGTGGAAGCACATGCCTTGGAAAGACTTAAGTAATGCAAAAGGTTGCCCCCATGATTTTTTTTTAAATCTATTGGCAAGTTGCTTCAGTAACTCAAAGACAGGAAAGCAAAAGCAGCTGCCTCATCACTCAGACATTGATTTGTTCTGATGTTTCAATGCCTCATGATACAATAAAACACAATTTTTTAATGAACAAAAAGTGTTGGTGTGGATTCCAATGTAGATCTCCCATTCCATGGCTAGACCAGAGAGTAACAGACATGAAAGAGAAACCATATGAAATTCTTCTGGGAATATGCCCCTTTCTCCTAATGTTAATGTTTTTTGTTTGTTTGTTTTTGATGCAGAGTCTCAGTCTATTGCCCAGGCTGAAGGATAGTGGCTCAAACTCAACTCAGTGCAATTTACACCTCCCAGGTTCAGGTGATTCTTCTGTCTTAGCCTCTTGAGTAGCTGGGATTACAGTTACTGGCCACCATGCCTGGTTAATTATTTTTTGTATTTTTCATAGAGACGGGTTCTCACCATGCTTGCCAGTCTGGTCTCAAACTCCTGACCTCCAGTAATCCACCTACCTCATCTTTTCAATGTGTTGGGGTTATAGACATGAGCCACTGTGCCCAGCACATTAATGTTTTTAATGCTGATAGTAGCTGTTCACTTTGAGCAGTTACAGGGCAATTTTTTTTTTTTGAGACGGAGTTTTGCTCTTGTTACCCAGGATGGAGTGCAGTGACACGATCTTGGCTCACTGAAACCTCCACCTCCCAGGTTCAAGGAATTCTCCTGCCTCAGCCTCCCCAGTAGCTTGGAGAAAGCAATTTTTATAGAGATATATTTTCTGGCTGAATTGGTCAATCTTGTATCTAATGTGAGATTTTTCTTCAGATGCTTTTAACTTTTATTTTTCTCAATGTAATCTTTCTCAGAATGAGAGCTGTTTTTGCCCAGGCTAAAGTATAGTGGCAAAGTCTTAGCTCCCTGGAAGCTCCAACTCCCAGGCTCAAGTGATTCTCCCACCTTAGCTTCCTCAGTAGCTGGGACTACAGGCACCTGCCACCATGTCCAGCTAATTTTGTTATTTTTTATAGAGACAAGATTTCACCATGTTGGCCAGGCTGCTGTTGAACTCCTGACCTCAAGTGATCCTCCCACCTCAACCTTCCAAAGTTCTGGGATTACAGGCATGAGACACCATGCCTGGCTAAGTTTTGTATTTTTAGTAGATATGAAGTTTCATCATGTTGACCAGGCTAGTCTTGAAGTCCTGACCTCAGGTGATCTGCCAGCCTCAGCCTCTGAAAGTGCTGGGATTACAGTCACTGGCCACCATGCCTGGTTAATTACTTTTTGTATTTTTCATAGAGACAAGTTCTCACCATGCCAGCCAGTCTGGTCTTAAACTCCTGACGTTCAGTAATCCACCTACCTCATCTTTTCAATGTGTTGGGTTTATGGACATGAGCCACTGTGCCCAGCACATTAATATTTTTAATGCTGATAGTTGCTGTTCACTTTGAACAGTTAGAGGGCAATATTTTTTTTGAGACGGAGTTTTGCTCTTGTTACCCAGGCTGGAGTGCAGTGGCATGATCTTGGCTCACTGAAACCTTCACCTCCCAGGTTCAAGGAATTCTCCTGCCTCAGCCTCCTCAGTAGCTTGGAGAAAGCAATTTTTATAGAGATATATTTTCTGGCTGAATTAGTCAATCTTGTATCTAATGTGAGATTTTTCTTCAGATGCTTTTAACTTTTATTTTTCTCAATGTAATCTTTCTCAGAATGAGAGCTGTTTTTGCCCAGGCTAAAGTATAGTGGCAAAGTCTTAGCTCCCTGGAAGCTCCAACTCCCAGGCTCAAGTGATTCTCCCACCTCAGCTTCCTCAGTAGCTGGGACTACAGGCACCTACCACCATGCCCAGCTAATTTTGTTATTTTCTATAGAGACAAGATTTCACCATGTTGGCCAGGCTGCTGTTGAACTCCTGACCTCAAGTGATCCTCCCACCTCAACCTTCCAAAGTTCTGGGATTACAGAAATGTGCCAACATGCCCAGCTAATTTTGTTATTTTTATAGAGATATATTTTCTGGCTGAATTGGTCAATCTTGTATCTAATGTGAGATTTTTCTTCAGATGCTTTTAACTTTTATTTTCTCAATGTAATCTTTCTCAGAATGAGAGCTGTTTTTGCCCAGGCTAAAGTATAGTGGCAAAGTCTTAGCTCCTGGAAGCTCCAACTCCCAGGCTCAAGTGATTCTCCTGCCTCAGCCTCCTGAGTAGCTGGGATTACAGAAATGTGCCAACATGCCCAGCTAATTTTTGTATTTTTAGTAGAGACAGAGTTTCACCATGTTGGCCAGGCTGATCTTGAACTCCTGACCTCCAGTAATCCACCTACCTCATCTTTTCAATGTGTTGGGGTTATAGACATGAGCCACTGTGCCCAGCCTCTTTTTGAGAAGGAGTCTTGCTCTGTAGCCCATGCTGGAGTGTAGTGGCTCAACCTCAGCCCACATTAACCTCTGATTCCTGCATCCTGTTCAAACAATTTTTCTGCTGCAGCCTCTGGAGTAGCTGGGATTACAGAAATGTGCCAACATGCCCAGCTAATTTTGTTATTTTTATAGAGATATATTTTCTGGCTGAATTGGTCAATCTTGTATCTAATGTGAGATTTTTCTTCAGATGCTTTTAACTTTTATTTTCTCAATGTAATCTTTCTCAGAATGAGAGCTGTTTTTGCCCAGGCTAAAGTATAGTGGCAAAGTCTTAGCTCCTGGAAGCTCCAACTCCCAGGCTCAAGTGATTCTCCTGCCTCAGCCTCCCCAGTAGCTTGAGAAAGCAATTTTTATAGAGACAAGATTTCACCATGTTGGCCAGGCTGATCTTGAACTCCTGACCTCAGATTATTTGCCTATCCTGGCCTCCCAAGTGCTGGGATTACAGAAATGTGCCAACATGCCCAGCTAATTTTTGTATTTTTAGTAGAGACAGAGTTTCACCATGTTGGCCAGGCTGATCTTGAACTCCTGACCTCAAGTGATCCTCCCACCTCAACCTTCCAAAGTTCTGGGATTACAGGCAAGAGCCACTGTGCCCAGCCTCTTTTTGAGAAGGAGTCTTGCTCTGTAGCCCATGCTGGAGTGTAGTGGCTCAACCTCAGCCCACATTAACCTCTGATTCCTGCATCCTGTTCAAACAATTTTTCTGCTGCAGCCTCTGGAGTAGCTGGGATTACAGAAATGTGCCAACATGCCCAGCTAATTTTTGTATTTTTAGTAGAGACAGAGTTTCACCATGTTGGCCAGGCTGATCTTGAACTCCTGACCTTGTGATCTGCCTGCCTCAGCCTCCTGAGTAGCTGGGATTACAGGCATGAGACACCATGCCTGGCCAAGAGCTGTCTTTATCTCCAATGCTTTAGGTATCTTTTTGAGAAGACCTATTAGTTTCCCTCTGTGTTTGTGAATGAGGTGGGCTGTCACAGTCAGAACTCTTGAAGCTATCTCTGTCTGGACTACTGCTTGAAATCCAGCAGTATTTTTTCATTATTAATAACAGAAGCAGAGGTTGAGACACGGCTCCCATTTCCATTATTATAAAAGAGCAACTCTACCCAGGAGTCCTGCAGGCTGTCCTCCTGCAGCTCAGACTTTACTCTCTGGTGTGACACTGCAGTGCTGTTGTGGCAATTTGGGTTCACATAAGTTATGAGTTACCAGCTGTGAGTTCTGTGTTGTGGAATGTGACTCAGTTGCAGATGGTAGGGGTCAAGAGAGTACATTAACCCCCAGGGGAGGGAAAGCAGGAGTGCTAGATCCCAGTGCTCAGGAAGTAGAGAGCCATGGCTTTAAAATGTACATAGAAAGGAAGATCTACCCTAATCAACCATTTTTGTAGAAAAGTGAAAGCCTACCTTCAGCAGGCACTGAGCTTCTAGTTGCAAAACTACCTTCAGTCATGAAGATGTGAAAAGTTTATTCTGTCATTAACTATAATTAATTAGCATACATGGATGGCCTCCCAGTTACAAGGTGAATTTAGGATGAACTATGTATGACATGGTTCTGTATGTTTTTCTACTTGTGGACTAATTATGATGACCATCTTTCTGTCTTTGCAGTCTTTTAAGCAGATTGACTGTGATATCATTTACAGTCAGATTTAATTTTGTAATCATAGTTTGTTTTCTTTTTCTCCTTCCTTCCTTTCTTCTTTTTTTCTTCCCTCCTCCTTTTTTCACCCTCCCTCTCTCTTTTGCTCTTGTTGCCCAGGCAGGACTGCAATGGCACAGTCTCGTCTAACTGCAACCTCCACCTCTTGTGTTCAAGTGATTCTCCTGCCTCAGCCTCCTGAGTAGCTCGGATTAGAGGCATGCATCATGACACCCAGCTAATTTGCTACTTTTAGTAGATGCAGTTTCTCCATGTTGGTCAGGCTGGCCTCAAACTCCTGACCTCAGATTATTTGCCTATCCTGGCCTCCCGAAGTGCTGGGATTACAGGCTAGAGCCACTGTGCCCAGCCTCTTTTTTTGAGAAGGAGTCTTGCTCTGTAGCCCATGCTGGAGTGTAGTGGCTCAACCTCAGCCCACATCAACCTCTGATTCCTGCATCCTGTTCAAACAATTTTTCTGCTGCAGCCTCTGGAGTAGCTGGGATTACAGAAATGTGCCAACATGCCCAGCTAATTTTTGTATTTTTAGTAGAGACAGAGTTTCACCATGTTGGCCAGGCTGATCTTGAACTCCTGACCTCGTGATCTGCCTGCCTCAGCCTCCCAAGGTGTTAGGATTACAGATGTGAGCAACTTAACCTGGCCTACAGCTTTGTTTTGTTTCCTTTTCCTTTTTCTTTTTTCCTTCCTTCCCTTCTTCCTTCCCTGCATCCTTCCTTTCTTCCTTCCTTTCTTCTTTTTTTCTTCCCTCCTCCTTTTTTCACCCTCCTCTCTGTTTTGCTTTTGTTGCTCAGGCAGGACTGCAATGGCACAGTCTCATCTAACTGCAACCTTCACCTCTTGTGTTCAAGTGATTCTCCTGCCTCAGCCTCCTGAGTAGCTGGGATTAGAGGCATGCACCATGACACCTGGCTAATTTGCTACTTTTAGTAGATGCAGTTTCTCCATGTTGGTCATGCTGGCCTCAAACTCCTGACTTCAGATTATTTGCCTATCCTGGCATCCCGAAGTGCTGGGATTACAGGCAAGAGCCACTGTGCCCAGCCTCTTTTTTTGAGAAGGAGTCTTGCTCTGTAGCTCATGCTGGAGTGTAGTGGCTCAACCTCAGCCCACATCAACCTCTGATTCCTGTATCCTGTTCAAACAATTTATCTGCTGCAGCCTCCGGAGTAGCTGGGATTGAAGAAATGTGCCAACATGCCCAGCTAATTTTTGTATTTTTAGTAGAGACAAGGTTTCACCATGTTGACCAGGATGGTCTCAATTTCTTAACCTCGTGATCTGCCTGCCTCAGCCTCCTGAGTAGCTGGGACTGCAGGTGCACCACCATGCCTGGCCAAGAGCTGTCTTTATCTCCAATGCTTTAGGTATCTTTTCAGAAGACCTATTAGTTTTCCTCTGTGTCTGTGAATGAGGTGGGCTGTCACAGTGAGAACTCTTGAAGCTATCTCTATCCAGACTACTGCTTGAAATCCAGCAGTATTTTTTTCATCATTAATAACAGAAGCAGAGGTTGAGACACGGCTCCCATTTCCATTATTATGAAGGAGCAATTCTACCCAGGAGTCCTGCAGGCTGTCCTCCTGCAGCTCAGACTTTACTCTCTGATGTGACACTGCAGTGCTGTTGTGGCAATTTGGGTTCACATAAGTTATGAGTTACCAGCTGTGAGTTCTGTGTTGTGGAATGTGACTCAGTTGCAGATGGTAGGGGTCAAGAGAGTACATTAACCCCCAGGGGAGGGAAAGCAGGAGTGCTAGATCCCAGTGCTCAGGAAGTAGAGAGCCATGGCTTTAAAATGTACATAGAAAGGAAGATCTACCCTAATCAACCATTTTTGTAGAAAAGTGAAAGCCTACCTTCAGCAGGCACCGGGCTTCTAGTTGCAAAACTACCTTCAGTCATGAAGATGTGAAAAGTTTATTCTGTCATTAACTATAATTAATTAGCATACATGGATGGCCTCCCAGTTACAAGGTGAATTTAGGATGAACTATGTATGACATGGTTCTGTATGTTTTTCTACTTGTGGACTAATTATGATGACCATCTTTCTGTCTTTGCAGTCTTTTAAGCAGATTGACTGTGATATCGTTTACAGTCAGATTTAATTTTGTAATCATAGTTTGTTTTCTTTTTCTTTCCTTCCTTTCTTTTTTCTTCCCCCCTTTTTTTTCACCCTTCCTCTCTCTTTTGCTCTTGTTGCCCAGGCAGGACTGCAATGGCACAGTCTCGTCTAACTGCAACCTCCACCTCTTGTGTTCAAGTGATTCTCCTGCCTCAGCCTCCTGAGTAGCTGGGATTAGAGGCATGCACCATGACACCCGGCTAATTTGCTACTTTTAGTAGATGCAGTTTCTCCATGTTGGTCAGGCTGGCCTCAAACTCCTGACCTCAGATTATTTGCCTATCCTGGCCTCCCGAAGTGCTGGGATTACAGGCGAGAGCCACTGTGCCCAGCCTCTTTTTTTGAGAAGGAGTCTTGCTCTGTAGCCCATGCTGGAGTGTAGTGGCTCAACCTCAGCCCACATCAACCTCTGATTCCTGCATCCTGTTCAAACAATTTTTCTGCCACAGCCTCCGGAGTAGCTGGGATTACAGAAATGTGCCAACATGCCCAGCTAATATTTGTATTTTTAGTAGAGACAGAGTTTCACCATGTTGGGCAGGCTGATCTTGAACTCCTGACCTCGTGATCTGTCTGCCTCAGCCTCCCAAGGTGTTAGGATTACAGATGTGAGCAACTTAACCTGGCCTACCATTTTGTTTTGTTACCTTTTTTATTCTTTCTTCCTTCCTTCCTTCTTCCTTCCTTCCTTCCTTCCTTCCTTCCTTTCTTCTTTTTTTCTTCCCTCCTCCTTTTTTCACCCTCCTCTCTCTTTTGCTCTTGTTGCCCAGGCAGGACTGCAATGGCACAGTCTCGTCTAACTGCAACCTCCACCTCTTGTGTTCAAGTGATTCTCCTGCCTCAGCCTCCTGAGTAGCTGGGATTAGAGGCATGCATCATGACACCCGGCTAATTTGCTACTTTTAGTAGATGCAGTTTCTCCATGTTGGTCAGGCTGGCCTCAAACTCCTGAGCTCAGATTATTTGCCTATCCTGGCCTCCCGAAGTGCTGGGATTACAGGCAAGAGCCACTGTGCCCAGCCTCTTTTTTTTTGAGAACAAGTCTTGCTCTGTAGCCCATGCTGGAGTGTAGTGGCTCAACCTCAGCCCACATCAACCTCTGATTCCTGCATCCTGTTCAAACAATTTTTCTGCTGCAGCCTCTGGAGTAGCTGGGATTACAGAAATGTGCCAACATGCCCAGCTAATTTTTGTATTTTTAGTAGAGACAGAGTTTCACCATGTTGGCCAGGCTGATCTTGAACTCCTGACCTTGTGATCTGCCTGCCTCAGCCTCCCAAGGTGTTAGGATTACAGATGTGAGCAACTGCACCTGGCCTACCATTTTGTTTTGTTACCTTTTTTATTCTTTCTTCCTTCCTTCCCTCCTTCCTTCCTTCCTTCCTTCCTTCCTTCCTTTCTTTCATTTCTTTCTTTTCTTTTCTTTTCTTTTCTTTTCTTTTCTTTTCTTTTCTTTTCTTTTCTTTTCTTTTCTTTTTGACAATTTTATTCTTTTTGCACAGGCTGAAATTCAATGGCAATCTTGGCTCATCACAACCTCTGCCTCACAGGTTCAAGCAGTTCTCCTGCTTAAACCTCTGAGGTAGCTGGAATTATAGGCATGCATCTCCGTGTCTGGCTAATTTTGTATTTTTAGTAGAGATGGGGTTTCTTCCTGTTTCTCAGGCTGGTCTCCAACTCCTGATGTCAGGTGATATGCCTACCTCAGCCTCCTAAAGTGCTGGGATTACAGGCATGAGTCACTGTGGCTGGCCTTACAGTTATGTTTTCTAACAGTCATATTATTGTGAAGTTTTCCTGGGGCTGGAGAACATATTTCTTTTAATTATATTTTCCAAACACTTAGAAGACATGATATAAACACAAAAGGTTCAACCAAGCTTTACTCTAGAGGGGCCTTTCCTTTTCAAGCTTTTTGTCAAGTTACAATTATACTGTAAAGTGCATGCTGTCTCCTAGATATGTAGGCAGAATTGTGTCTCTGCCTGTTTGGTATCTATAGTCTTCTACAGTGACTTCTAGAGAGGCTGATGAGATGACTACAAACTTTACAGGGGAGCATTCAATCATTTTACTTCTGTCATTGACTCTTGTATCAAAAAACCTGAAACTGATTGAGAGCTCATGGGTCACAGAAACACAATTAGAGTAACATGAGTGCATTGAGTAGACATATAGACATGAGAACCTCCACTTTCCTTTTCTCTCTTGCTAAAGTGCTCAAATGTGCAGGTAGCATGTGCTGCTACTCCATGTAATTTGAACCTAAACCTGCAACCTCAGATGATAAATCTAGGTCTTGAGATTTGGGGAAATAAACTTTTTTTTTTTTTTTTTGAGATGGAGTTTTGCTGTTGTTACCCAGACTGGAGTGCAATGGCATGATCTCGGCTCACCGCAACCTCCGCCTTCTGGGTTCAAGCAATTCTCCTGCCTCAGCCTCCTGAGTAGCTGGGACTGCAGGTGCACCACCATGCCCAGCTAATTTTTGTATTTTTAGTAGAGATGAGGTTTCACCATGTTGACCAGGATGGTCTCAATCTCTTGACCTCGTGATCCACCCACCTTGGCCTCCCAAAGTGCTGGGATTATAGGCATGAGCCACCATGCCCGGCTAGAAATAAACTTTTATCTGAGAAATGCAAGCCCTTTTAGTTATCAAACCCAGAGAGACATTAAGAGACCACAATTATGTTTTTCTCACCCTTTCAACTATATCTCTTGAAACTCTTCACTATGTTGTACCCAAGTGAGTCAAGGAATGACCACACTCTGAGATTGAATTATAAGTTCTTTATGAAGCCAGCGACTGAGAGGTGGCTAATGCCCAAAATTCTCTCAGCCCTGAAGAAAAAGTTACATGGTCTTTTATACCTTAGTTTTAAAAGGGAGGGGAACCCAGCTGAAGCAAATTTTTCATGAAAGCAGAGTAAGCAAAGGTTAAAAGATAAATTGATATACTTGAGAAATAAAACAGTGCCAGGTAGGAGGGGTAAAGCTGTCATGAAAGACATACAACTTATAGATAATGGGGGCTCTGGGTGCCCGACTGTACCTGCATTCCCAGGCTCTGCTGGTACCACTTAACTCTGCCTCTTATCTACCAGTGCATTCCTGGGTGCCCATTGTCAGCCTGCCGTAGCTACATACTGTAGTTACATACTTCATGGTGAGAGAATAACTAAAATGAAGAAGCTAAGATGGAGGCTGTCTGGCTCAAGAAGCTAACATAAAGCCTGAACAAGTTCTAGCTGGCAAAAGCAGGTTATCACAACTACTGTGACAAGTAGGTATAAATTAAATAATGTCACATAAGACACTATATCCCATACCCTAAACCTTAATGATGTGTAGCTAATCAATAATCAAAGTTATTTCTTTAAATGAAAAAGACTTTCTATTTCTTTCACTTTTTGACTGAGTATTGCTTAAAATGAGTGCTGCCTAAACTAACCAATGAAGGCATTATGCTTTAAGAAAAATCACAAGGAAAAGTATTGTAAGCAACAGTAGTCCCTGTTGGACCAGGTTCCAAAGGAAAGGGTGGAGAGATTCAACCAGTTAGAATGAAAGATGAAGATAAAGTTCTCCCAGAAAATGGAGGCACCAAAGTATTTCTAGGTGACAAGGATTATCTCCTATTTAGAGAGGTGACATTCTTAGAAAGTAGGTAGACTGAAATAAATCACTATTGAAATGGTGCAGTCCATTCTACTGAAGTTCTGAAATCTTTCATCATGTAAATAATTTTCATATCTCTTTTATAATAAACTAGTGACAACTAATGACCAAAAGAAAAGAAAAAAGTCTGCCTGAGAAACAACTTTTGTTTATTTGTTTGTTTGTTTTAAAGATGGAGTCTCACTCTGTTATACAGGCTGGAGTGTATTGGCACAATCTCTGCTCACTACAACCTACACTTCTAGAGTTCAAGTAGTTCTCCTGCCTCAGCCTCCTGAGTAGCTGGAATTCCAGGTACCTACCACCATACCCAGCTAATTTTTTTTTTTTTGTATTTTTAGTAGAGACAGTGTTTCACTATCTTGGCCATGCTGGTCTTGAACTCCTGACCTCGTGATCCACCCACCTTGGCCTCCCAAAATGCTGGGATTACAGGCATGAGCCACCACACCTGGCCTTTTCTATCTTTATTTTTTTTTTTTTTTTTTTTTAAGATGAAGTTTTGCTTTTGCCTTCCAGGCTGGAGTGCAATGGCCATCTCAGCTCACTACAGCCTCTGCCTCCCAGGTTCAAGCAATTCTTCTGCCTCAGCCTCTCAAGTAGATGGGAATACAAGCACCTGTGAAAATGCCTGAATAATTTTATTATTTTTCTTTTTCTGTCCCCAGTCCCCTAATTTTTGCATTTTTAATAGAAATGGGGTTTCACCATTTTGGCCAGGCTGGTCTCAATCTCTTGACTTCTTGTGATCCACCCACCTTGGCCTCCCAATGTGCTATAATTACAGGTGTGAGCCACCGTGCCTGGTGAGAAACAACTTTTTATCAGTTTTCTCTGTTGTCTCTTTCTCTGTTTTACAAATCCAGTTTTTGTTTTTTAGAGAGTCTTGCTCTGTCACCCAGGGACATAATGTGAGGGCATCTCTCTTTCAATTGTACTTTACTTGGTGTAACACCCAAAAATGGAGAGTGAGGCTAATTCCACCTAGAATCTTCACATAAGTTTTGGCCTCTGCCTGAGATTTACAAGACAAGGTAGATTTTGGATAGATATTGTACAGAAAACTAAGAGGAGGCATTTTCTGCATTGCAAGATGTCAAGACAGACATCTTAAACTTCCCTTTGAGAGTGGCTCTTTGAGCTTTTCAAGTCTTACTCAGTGTCCAGGTCTGTGAGAGGCTCATGAGGGTAAAGAGAATCTTATGGTAGAATCTGTAATTTTAAAGAACCATCTTAGGAGTGAAAGATCAAGACTGTGAAGTATCCAGAGGCATAACCACAACTATACCTATGCACAAAAATGTGATACTGAAGTAGCGTATTCTTGTCCTTCCTGTTACCCAAGAGCTAGTATCATGACAGGTATCCCAGTTGTGGAGGTCCACCAGGGCAGGTCCATTTTTTACTTAGAATCAGCCTAAATTTTCTGAGTATGGTGGCTCACACTTGTAATTTCAGCAGTTTGGGAGGTCGAGGTGGGTGCATCACCTGAGCTCAGGAATTCACGAACCTGGCCAACATGATAAAACCCCATCTGTACAAAAATATAAAAATTATCTCAACTTGGTGGCATGCACCTGTAGTGCCTGCTACTTGGTAGGCTGAGGCAGGAAAATCGCTTGAACCTGGGAGGCAGAGGTTGCAATTAGCCAATATTGCATCATTGCACTCTAGCCTGGGCAGCAGGGCAAAACCCCATATCAAAGAAAGAAAAGAGGAGAGGAGAGGGTGAGGGTGAGGGCCTGACTCTCTCCTGCCTGACTTATCATTGGGCCACCAGCACAGGGTCCCTGGGAACCTTATCACAATCACCGAGGCATCTGTGAGTTATTTGAGAATGTCCAGAGCAGAATTTTATTAGGCTGACAAGAGTGGTTAATTCTACTTCATCTCAGTCTAAGAGAAATGACTCATTCTGTGTTTGTTCTTCACCTCATACAAGAGATGTTTTGGTTGGTGCTCAAATGAGAGTTTCTCCAGTTTCCTTGTACTTGAGTGAAAAGCAATGAGGATATCAGGAGACTCAGACACATAAACCAATTGCTTTTATTTCATACAGTCATTAGAAAAATAGATAAAGCAGACATGGTCCCTACAATCCAGAAACTTTTAGTCTATAGTAGCAACTGGATAAAAGGTTGAATTATGCACTATGTGGTGAGTACAATAAATAGATGTGGACCATTGGAGGCAAGATGGCGTTGTAGAGGCGTCTCAGGATTGCAGCTCTCAGTGAAGGCGCAGAGGGTGAGTCCTAGCCGCATTCTCGGATGTTCCTTTATGCCCACAGAGCGTTGAAAGTCCCAGGTGTGGAGAGACACGACGCTAGCAGCCGGCTAACGCTGCTCCCGCCACCTCTTCAGCCGCGCGCAGGACCCGCGGAACTCACTGGTCTGGGTGCCCTGTTAAACCGGCAATCTGAGATTTGGAAGGGCAGATTGGCATGTTCATCTGATTGAACGGGACTTGGACAATGAGCCAGACCAGGAGTTTCCTTGGAAGCGTGATCTGAGCCGGGGTAGTGGGCAGCGGCACGGGAGATCGCACGGATCCCAGTGCCCTATCGGCAGGCTACTGGGGCGCCAGTGAGAGAGTCGACCTTTCAGCTTGGGGAGAGGAAGAGAGAGAGAGAGGACGGACTCTGAGGCAGGGAGCTGGGTGATCGGGCTCGGCGGGTCCCACGCTCACGGGGACAAGCAGGGTGGCGACTGGAGATGCTTGGGGCTGAGAGTTTTGCTGCCAGCATCTAGGACGGTGCAGCCCGGTGAGGGAGGGGCGTCCACCATTGCTGACGCAGTCCACCCCCACTGAAGTACCGCCCAGGACTGATGCAGCCTGCTGTTGCCGAGGCAACCTGCCATAACAGAGAGACTCCACGCTCCACAGCAGAAGGGAGCCCAGCAGCAACAGGGCGGACCCGCGCTAGCAGGTCAGAGCCCCGGCAGGCAAATAGTGAATAGACTGCCGCCTAGTGGGGCAGGACAGTGCAACAGATACTCATAAAGAAAGCCCCAACTACCTGAGACAGAGCATCTAAGGGGAAAAAGGGTGGTGTTTTATGAGTTCTATAGCAGCAGACATAAACAACCTCCCAACAACCCTGAATGAACAACGGAGCTCACAGCTCAGCACTGGAGCTCCTATAAAGCACAGACTGTCTCCTCAAGCAGCTCCCTGACCCCTGTATATCAAAGGAGTCACCCCAGAAAAGGACTAATCAGACTGACATTTGGCTGGCATCATTCTGGAACAAGGACAGCAGAAGAAGAAACTGGTATCATCCTCACTGTTCCGCAGCTGCTGCAGGTATACCCCAGACAAGCAGGGCCTGGGTGGACCTCAGCACTCATACAGCAGAGGATAGACCATTAGAGGAAAACTAAGTAACAGAAATACTTCATCATCAACAATCTCAGTGTCCACACAGAGACCCAATTGAAAAATCAGCAACTACTAAGACGACAGGCGGATAAATCCATAAAGATGGGAAGAAACCAGCGCAAAAAGGAGGAAAACACCCAAACCAAAACACCTCACCTCCAAAAGGACCAAAACTCCTCACCAGCAAGGGAACAAAGCTGGACGGAGAATGAATGTGATGAAATGACGGAATCAGACTTCAGAAAGTGGATAATGAGAAACTTCAGTGAGCTAAAGGAACATGTTCTAAACCAGTGCAAAGAAACTAAGAACCTTGAAAAAGATTTGAAAAAGATTCGAGGAATTGATAACAAGAATGGACAACTTAGAGAGGAATATGAATGAATTGAAGGAGCTGAAAACACAACACGAGAACTTGAAGCATGCACAAGTTTCAACAGCCGAATTGACCAAGCAGAAGAAAGAATATCAGAAGTTGAAGATCAACTCAATGAAATAAAACGAGAAACCAAGATTAAAGAAAAAGTACAAAAAGGAATGAACAAAATCTCCAAGAAATGTGGGACTATGTGAAGAGACCCAACCTACGCTTTGATAGGTGTACCAGAATGTGACGAAGAGAATGAATCCAAGCTGGAAAACACTCTTCAGGATATTATCCAGGAAAATTTCCCCAACCTAGCAAGACAGGTCAATACTCAACTCCAGGAAATACAGAGAACACCACAAAGATACTCGCAAGAAGAGCAACCCCAAGGCACATAATCGTCAGATTCACCAGGGTTGAAATGAAGGAGAAAATACTAAGGGCAGCCAGAGAGAAAGGTCGGGTCACCCACAAAGGGAAGCCCATCAGACTCACAGCAGATCTCTCGGCAGAGACTCTACAAGCCAGAAGAGAGTGGGGCCAATATTCAACATCCTTAAAGAAAAGAGCTTTCAACCCAGAATTTCATATCCAGCCAAACTGAGCTTCATAAGTGAAGGAAAATAAAATCCTTCACGAACAAGCAAGTACTCAGAGATTTTGTCACCACTAGGCCTGCTTTACAAGAGCTCCTGAAAGAGGCACTACACATAGAAAGAAACAACCAGTTCCAGCCATCCTAAAAGCATACCAAATGCTAAAGACCATCAACAAAATGAAGAATGTACATGAACCAACGGGCAAAACAGCCAGCTAGCATCAAAATGGCAGTATCAAATTCACACATAACAATATTAACCCTGAATGTAAATGGGCTAAATGCACCAATCAAAAGACACAGACTGGCAAATTGGATAAAAACCAAAACCCATCAGTGTGCTGTATCCAGGAAACCCACCTCACATGCAAAGATACACAAAGGCTCAAAATAAAAGGATGGAGGAAGATTTACCAAGCAAATGGAGAGCAAAAAAGCAGGAGTTGCAATTCTCATCTCTGATAAAATAGACTTTAAAGCAACAAAGATCAAAAGGACAAAGAAGGTCATTACATAATGGTAAAAGGATCGATACAACAAGAAGAGATAACGATTCTAAATATATATGGACCCAATGTAGGAGCACCCAGATATATAAGGCAAGTTCTTAATGACTTACAAAGAGACTTAGACTCCCACACAATAATAGTGGGAGACTTTAACACTCCACTGTCAATAGCAGACAGATCAACCAGACAGAAAATTAACAAGGATATCCAGGACTTGAACTCAGACCTGGAACAAGCAAACCTGATAGACATTTACAGAACTCTCCACCCCAAATCCACAGAATATACATTCTTCTCAGCACCACATCACACCTACTCCAAAATTGACCACATAATTGGAAGTAAAGCACCTCAGCAAATGCAAAACAACGGAAATCATAACAAACAGTCTCTCAGACCATAGTGCAATCAAGTTGAACTCAGAATTCAGAAAATAACTCAGAACCGCACAGCTTCATGGAAACTGAACAACTGGCTCTTGAATGTTGATTGATAAACAATGAAATGAAGGCAGAAATAAAGAAGTTCTTTGAAACCAACGAGAATGAAGACACAACGTACCAGAATCTCTGGGACACATTTAAAGCAGTCTGTAGAGGAAAATATATAGCAATAAGTGCCCACATGAGAAGAGTGGAGAGATCCAAAATTGACACCCTATCGTCAAAATTGAAAGAGCTAGAGGAGCAAGATCAAAAAGCTCAAAACCTAGCCGAAGACAAGAAATAACTAAGATCAGAGCAGAACTGAAGGAGATAGAGACAAGAAAACCCTTCAAAAATCAATAAATCTAAGAGCTGGTTTTTGAAAAGATCAACAAAATAGACAGACCACTAGCCAGACTGATAAAAAGAAGAGAGAACAACCAAATAGATGCAATAAAAACGATAAAGGAAATCACCACAGATTCCACAGAAATTCAAACCATCATCAGAGAATACTACAAACAACTCTATGCACATAAACTAGTAAATCAGGAAGAAATGGATAAATTCCTGGACGCCTGTGTCCTCCCAAGCCTAAACCAGGAGGAAGCCGAAACTATGAATAGACCAATAACAAGGTCTGAAGTTGAGGCAGCAATTAAAACCTACCACACAAAAAAGCCCAGGTCCAGATGGGTTCACAGCTGAATTCTACCAGACACACAAGAGGATCTGGTACCATTCCTTCTGAAACTATTCCAAATAATCCAAAAGAGGAACCCTTCCCAAATCATTTTATGAGACCAACATCATCCTGATACCAAAACCTGGCAGAGACTCAACAAGAAAAGAAAACTTCAGGCCAATATCCATGATGAACATAGATGCAAAAATCTTCAATAAAATACTGGCAAACCGATTGCAACAGCACATTAAAAACTTATCCATCATGATCAAGTAGGATTCATCCGGGGATGCAAGGCTGGTTCAACATCGCAAGTCTATAAATGTAATTCACCACATAAACAGAAGCAAAACAAAAATCACATGATTATCTCAATTGATGCAGAGAAGGCATTTGACAAAATTCAACAGCCCTTTATGCTAAAACCCTCAATAAACTTGGTATTGATGGAACATATCTCAAAGTAATAAAAGCTATTTATGACAAACCAACAGCCAATATCATACTTAATGGGCAAAACTGGAAGCATTCCTTTGAAATCCGGCACTGAACAAGGATGCCCTCTCTCACCACTTCTATTCAACATAGTACTGGAAGTTCTAGCCAGAGCAATCAGGCAAGAAAAAGAAATAAAGGGTATTCAAATAGGAAGGTGGAAGCCAAATTGTCTCTATTTGCAGACGACATGATAGTATACCTAGAAGACCCCATCACCTCAGCCCAAAAGCTCCTGCAACTGATAAGCAACTTCAGCAAAGTCTCAGGATATAAAATCAATGTTCAAAAATCACAAGCATTCCTATACACCAATAACAGACTTAAAGAGAACCAAATCAGAACGAACTGCCATTCACAATTGCTACAAAGAAAATAAAATACCTAGGAATACAACTCACTAGGAATGTAAGGGACCTCTTTAAGGAAAACTACAAACAACTGCTCAACGAAATAAGAGGACACAAACAGATGGAGAAACATTCCATGTTCGTGGTTAGGAAGAATCAATATCGTGAAAATGGCTATACTGCCCAAAGTAATTTACACAATCAATGCTATCCCCATCAAACTACCATTGAATTTCTTCACAGAACTGGAAAAAACCACCATGAATTTCATATGGAACCAAAAAGAGCCCGCATAGCCAAGTCAATTCTAAGCAAAAGAACACAGCGGGAGGCATCACGCTACCAGACTTCAAACTATACTACAAGGCTACAGTAATCAAAACAGCATGGTACTGGTACCAAAACAGAGATATAGACCAATGGAACAGAACAGAGGCATCGGAGGCAACACAACACATCTACAACCATATTATCTTTGATAAACCAGACAAAACAGGCAATGGGGAAAATTCCCTATTTAATAAATGGTGTTGGGAAAACTGGCTAGCCATGTGCAGAAAGCAGAAACTGGACCCCTTCCTGACACCTTACACTAAAATTAACTCCAGATGGATTAAAGACTTAAACGTAAGACCTGACACCATAAAAACCCTAGAAGAAAATCTAGGCAAAACCATTCAGGACATAGGAGTAGGCAAGGACTTCATGAACAAAACACCAAAAGCATTGGCAACAAAAGCCAAAATAGACAAATGGGACCTAATCAAACTCCACAGCTTCTGCGGCAAAAGAAACAGTCACTAGAGTGAATCGGCAACCATCAGAATGGGAAAAAATCTTTGCAGTTTACACATCTGACAAAGGGTTGATATCCAGAATTTACAAAGAACTCAAACAGATTTACAGGAAAAAAACAAACAAGCCCATTCAAAATGGGCAAAGGATATGAAGAGAAACCCTACAAATGTGAGAATGTGGCAAAGCTTTTAACCAATCCTCAATGCTCACTAGACATAAGAGAATTCATACTGAGAGAAACCCTACAAATGTGAGAATGTGGCAAAGCTTTTAACCAATCCTCAATGCTCACTAGACATAAGAGAATTCATACTGAGAGAAACCCTACAAATGTGAAGAATGTGGTAAATCTTTTGGTTTTCCACAGACCTTACTAGACATAAGAGAATTCATACTGGAGAGAAACCTACAAATGTGAGAATGTGGCAAAGCCTTTAGTCCTCAATTCTTAACAGACATTATATGATTCATACTGAGAGAAACCCTACAAATGTGAAGAATGTGGCAAAGCTTTTAGGTGGTCCTCAAACCTTATTACACATAAGAAGATTCATACTGAGAGAAACCTACAAATGTGAGAATGTGGCAAAGCCTTTAGTCCTCAATTCTTAACAGACATTATATGATTCATACTGAGAGAAACCTACAAATGTGAGAATGTGGCAAAGCTTTTAACCAATCCTCAATGCTCACTAGACATAAGATAATTCATACTGAGAGAAACCCTACAAATGTGAGAATGTGGCAAATCTTTTAGGTGGCACTCTGGCTTTAATACACATAAGAAGATTCATACTGGAGAGAAATGCTACAAATGTGAAGAATGTGGCAAATCTTTTAGGTGGCACTCTGGCTTTAATACACATAAGAAGATTCATACTGAGAGAAACCCTACAATGTGAGGAATGTGGCAAATCTTTTAGGTGGTTCTCAAACCTTATTACACATAAGAGAATTCATACTGGAGAGAAACCTACAAATGTGAGAATGTGGCAAATCTTTTAGGTGGTTCTCAAACCTTATTACACATAAGAGAATTTGTACTGGGAGAGAATCTACAGGTGTGAAGAATATGGCATAGCCTTTAGCCAGTCCTGAAATCTTACTAGACCTAAGGTAATTCATTATGAAGAGAAACCCTACAAATGTGAAGAATGTGGTAAATCTTTTAGGTGGCACTCTGGCTTTAATACACATAAGAAGATTCATACTGGAGAGAAACCTACAAATGTGAAGAATGTGGCAAAGCTTTTAACCAATCCTCAATGCTCACTAGACATAAGATAATTCATACTGAGAGAAACCTACAAATGTGAAGAATGTGGCAAATCTTTTAGGTGGCACTCTGGCTTTAATACACATAAGAAGATTCATACTGAGAGAAACCTACAAATGTGAGAATGTGGCAAATCTTTTAGGTGGCACTCTGGCTTTAATACACATAAGAAGATTCATACTGAGAGAAACCTACAAATGTGAGAATGTGGCAAAGCTTTTAACCAATCCTCAATGCTCACTAGACATAAGAGAATTCATACTGGAGAGAAACCTACAAATGTGAAGAATGTGGCAAATCTTTTAGGTGGCACTCTGGCTTTAATACACATAAGAAGATTCATACTGAGAGAAACCCTACAATGTGAGGAATGTGGCAAATCTTTTAGGTGGCACTCTGGCTTTAATACACATAAGAAGATTCATACTGGAGAGAAATGCTACAAATGTGAGGAATGTGGATAAGCTTTTGATGAATCTTGAAAACTTACTCCACATAAGAGAAT
Source organism: Saguinus midas (assembly GCA_021498475.1). Lineage (NCBI taxonomy): Eukaryota > Metazoa > Chordata > Mammalia > Primates > Cebidae > Saguinus > Saguinus midas. The sequence continues at coordinate 50,965,187 of CM038410.1, read as the reverse complement.
TCATACTGGAGAGAAACCTACCAATGTGAGGAATGTGGCAAAGCTTTTAACCAATCCTCAATGCTCACTAGACATAAGAGAATTCATACTGAGAGAAACCCTACCAATGTGAGGAATGTGGATAAGCTTTTGATGAATCTTGAAAACTTACTCCACATAAGAAAATTCATACTGGAGAGAAACCCTACCAATGTGAGGAATGTGGCAAAGCTTTTAACCAATCCTCAATGCTCACTAGACATAAGAGAATTCATACTGGAGAGAAACCCTACAAATGTGAGGAATGTGGATAAGCTTTTGATGAATCTTGAAAACTTACTACACATAAGAGAATTTGGACTGGAGAGAAACTCTACAGATGTGAAGAATATGGCATAGCCTTTAGTCCTCAATTCTTAACAGACATTATATGATTCATACTGAGAGAAACCCTACCAATGTGAGGAATGTGGCAAAGCTTTTAACCAATCCTCAATGCTCACTAGACCTAAGATAATTCATAATGAAGGGAAACCCTAAAAATGTGAAGCATGTGGCAAAGCCTTTAGTCCTCAATTCTTAACAGACATTATATGATTCATACTGGAGAGAAACTCTAGAAACCCAAAAGTTCTGACAATGCTTGTGACAATACTTCAAACATTTCTAAACATCAAAGAAATTGTGCTGGTGAGAAGTCATAGAAATGTAAATAATGTGAGAAAGCCTTTAAATGATTGTCACGATTGTAGGTAAGGTACTTCATACTGGAGAGAAACCCTACAAATGTGAAGAATGTGGCAAAGCTTTTAACCAATCCTCAATGCTCACTAGACATAAGAGAATTCATACTGAGAGAAACTCTAGAAACCCAAAAGTTCTGACAATGCTTGTGACAACACTTCAAACATTTCTAAACATCAAAGAAATTGTGCTGGTGAGAAGTCATAGAAATGTAAATAATGTGAGAAAGCCTTTAAATGATTGTCACGATTGTAGGTAAGGTACTTCATGCTGGAGAAAACTTCTACAAGTATAAACAATGTCACAAAACTTTTAAATAATGCTCACACCTTATTGCACAGGAAAACATTTGAGAACAAATGTACAAATTTAATGAAAGTAAAAAAGTGGTAAATATATGCTCACAATCTTACTGTACATGAAAGAGCTTATACTTAATAAAAGCATTAAAAATGCAAGTCTCTCAAAAGATTCTTCAGAAAATATAAACCTTTAAAGTGCTGGGGAGCATTTATTTCAAAGGCAAACATTACAAATATAAAGAGAGTTGTAGTAACTTGTTACAGACCTTGTTGTGCTTATTTTGTGTTAGAGGCAAACCCTGAAGCAATGAATTCTGAAAATGTAATAAATTTGGGAAAGAAAGATATTAATAGCTGCAGAAACTCCAGAGTGTTCATACTGAAAAATACTTTTTGCAGACAGAGCAAATGGGAAAAGAATATTTAATGCAAAATGAAGTCTATTCAAATAATCAGAATTAGAAATGTATAAGGCACTGACACTTCAGACTTTTCACTAAAGCAGTGCTCTGTGTCTACAATATAATTAAAACTAAAGTTGGTAGAAAAATTATTTGTATGCAACTTTAAATCAGTAGGAATTTATTTGGAGAGTTATAATTACAAGCAATTATAATTATAACTATAATTATAATTATAGACATAATTACTTTGTTTTGGCAAGACTACAGCCTTGAATGGCGATCATTAAAAAATCTGGAGACAGCAGATGCTGGAGAGGATGTGGAGAAATAGGAACACTCTTACACTGTTGGTGGGAGTGTAAATTAGTTCAACCATTGTGGAAGACAGTGTGGCGATTCCTCAGGGACCTAGAAATAGAAATTCCATTTGACCCAGCAATCCCATTACTGGGTATCTATCCAAAGGACTATAAATCGTTCTACTATAAGGACACATGCACACGAATGTTCATTGCAGCACTGTTTACAATAGCAAAGAACTGGAACCAACCCAAATGCCCAACGATGACAGACTGGACTGGGAAAATGTGGCACATATACACCATGGAATATTATGCAGCAATCAAAATGATGAGTTTGTGTCTTTGTAGGGACATGGATGAATCTGGAGAACATCATTCTCAGCAAACTGACACAAGAACAGAAAAGAAATACCGCATATACTCACTCATAGGTGGGTAAGAAAAATAAGAACACATGGACACAGAGAGTTGGTCTACTATACACTGGGGACTGTTGGGGGGAAAGGGGGAGGGACAGCATGGGGGGCTGGGGGGGATAGCCTGGGGATGAATGCCAAGTGTGGGTGAGGGGGAGGAAGGCAGCAAAGCACACTGCCATGTGTGTGCCTGTGCAACTATCTTGTTCGTTCTGCACATGTACCCCCAAACCTATAACGCAATAAAAATTAAAAAAAAAAAATATTGTAACTAACTCTCTACTTCATACTAGTAATGTTGTAATTACCTCTCAAATTACTTCATGCTAAAACAATGATTATTTTTTAGTTTTTGCAACTCTGTCACCCAGGCTGTGGTGCAGTGGTGTGACCTCGGCTCACTACAACCTCCAACTCCTGGGTTTAAGTGATTCTACTGCCTCAGCCTCCCAAGTAGCTGGGAGTACAGGCACATAACACCACACACAGCTATGCTTTATATTTTTAGTAGGGATGGAGTGTTGACATGTTGGCCAGGCTGTTCTCAAATTTGTGACCTCAAGTGATCCATCCAGCTCAGCCTTTCAACATGCTGGGATTACAGGTATTAGTCACTATGCCAGGCTCATCCTGTTTCTTTATTCCTATTTATACATAAAAACATGTGACCAATTGTTGTTATATGAAAGATATGAGAAATTGTTTTTATTAGGTGAGCATTTATGACATCTTTTATGAAAGAGTAAGGATATTAAAATGTAAGATGCATGATGAAAATCTAAGTAAAAAATTCTTTGTGGTTAACTTACAATATTGAGTGATGTATGAGATAAGTGTTCAGAGTAGTATTCTTGTGCATTGCATAAAGAGACAAATATTTTTAGTTTTAGTTAAAATTAAATTGGCCAGGTACAGTGGCTCACATTGGTAATTGCAGTGCTTTGGAAGGCTGATGTGGGGGAATCACTAGGTCTGGAGTTTGAGACCAGCCTGGCCAATATGGTGAAACTCCATCTCTACTAAAAACACAAAAATTAGCCAGGCATGTTGGTGCATACCTGTAGTCCCAGCTACTCGGGAGGCTGAGGAAGAAGAATTGCTGGAACCCAGGAAGTGGAGGTTGCAGTGAGCCGAGATTGTGCCACTGCACTCCAGACTGGGTGACAGAGTGAGACTCCATTTCAAAAATAATTAAAATCAATTGGTAGTATATGATTTTACTAATTGTACTTTCATGAAACAAAATGTAGCACATTTTTAAAATTTCAGATTATGTATGAATTTAATGTCTTCAACATTTCACATGTCAAATATTGTGCATTAAATTAAGTCTTGTTATTCCACTTACTTTAACCTAGTCCCTTTACTCAAGTGTGTTGGTATAAGATGGTAAGATGATGGACTAACATCTCTAATTTTTTTGCCAATGGCTTAAAACTTCAAATAAGTTAAGAATATTGTTTCCACAGGTAATAGTTTTCTCTCTTTTCTTTTACCTTTAAATTTATTTCTGTTAATTTTGTGGGTACATAATATTTATGTTATATATACATATTCTGATAGAGATACACAATATATAATAATCACATTTGGTTAAGTGAGATACTCGTCACCTCTAGAACTTATTATTTGCATTACAACCAATTTACTTCTGTGGTTTACTTATACAGAATCATTTTTGTAATAGTAAAAATTATATACAATTATAAATAAAATTTACACATATCTGAGTCCTGAATAAATACCTTTCAAAATTTATTATATATTTTCTTTGAATACATGGCCTGTATGCTTGCAAACACACTGACTTTTAGTTTTGATTTGCATAGAGTTAAACATACACATTTATTCTAAGTATAAACTGTAGGTGTAAACAAATTATGAATTAATTGTGTTTGAGAATGAGTCTATAAGTGTTTTCAGAATCAGATATCAATATTGAAAGAAAACAAATAATTTTAATAAGGTGTCTAATTTTCTGTTTCTTTCTTTTTTTTTATTTTATTTTATTTTATTTTTGAGACAGAGTCTTGCTCTGTTGCCCAGGCTGGAGTGCAGTGGCATGATGTCAGCTGGCTACAACTTCCACCTCCCAGATTTGAGCAATTCTCCATTCTCAGGCTCTCCAGCAGCTGAGACTACAGGTGTAGGCCACCACACCTAGCTAATTTCTGTATTTTTGTACAGATGGTGTTTCACCATATTGATCAGGCTAGTCTTGAACTACTGACCTCAAGTGAGTCCACCCACCTTTGCCTCCCAAAGTGCTGGGATTACAGGTGTGAGTCACCAAACCCAGCCAGATGTCTGATTTTTTAGAATACAAAAATACACAAAAATGCTGAATGCAAATCTTTCTTTCTTTTTTTTTTTTTTTAATATACAATTCAGTCCCCGTAGAGACTGCCAAAATTGCCAGTGCTGGCTAAATTTCACCTTGTCCTAGTGGGGTATTGGAGAAAGTTTTCAATTCCATTAATCGTGCCTTGGATAAACCTCATTGACTATGATAGTGCCACAGCACAAAGCTGCAAATCTATACTTTCTAGTTTGCATTGAATTTATTACTGTAATATATTATGGCTTATGGTTCAGAATCTTCTCAGACAAATTATCTGTTTTTACTTGCCTGATACTTATGTTAGACCCATGAGTTTCTTGTTTATTATATATATTTTGTTTTGCAGTTTACAAAGTACTAAGTTTGTGAGCTGCTCTGTGATTATAAAAATGATTTTAGTGAAATTTAGTCATGGGCCAGACACAGTGGCTCATACCTGTAATCCCAGCACTTTGGGAGGCCAAGGTAGACAAGGTATGTCTACCTTGGTCAGAATTTTGAGATCAGCCTGGCCAAAATGGTGAAACCCCATCTCTACTGAAAATACAGAAATTAGTGAGGCATGGTGGTACATAACTGTAATTTCAGCTATTCAGTAGGGTGAGGTAGGAGAATAGCTTTAACCCAGGAGATGGAGTTTGCAGTGAGCCAAGATTGCACCACTGCCATCTAGGCTGGGTGACAGAGGAAGATTCTTTCTCAAAAAGAAAGAAAAAGAAAAAAATTAGTTATACACACAAAATAATTTTAGCTGTAATTCCAAAATTAGTGTATTAAATTTTATTTAGTTGGAAAATTCAATTTTGTTCTTTTATTTGGAGAACCCTATATAAGCCTACTTTTTCTAAGTTATTTTTTTTCACTTTGTATAATAGACATGAGTAAATGTATTTATTGATTGGGTCAATTTGTTTAGGTAAGTACTAAGGAAGCTTCAGAAGCCATGAGAATGTTTTTGCAATAAATGTAGCAGTGCTTGCTGTGTAGCTGATGCTCCATAATAAGGCATAAATTTGTCTGTTTTAATTTAGTTTGTAACTTCACGTTTGAGGTAGAAAATATCAAAGGTAAACAAATAAGATTTGATTCTTCATGTGGAGAGGACATTTTTTCCAGGCTGCAAAGCTGAATTTTGCTGAATTTAAAAAGAAATTCAGCTGTATTTATTTCCTAATTATCTTAAGTTTCCTTTGTCATTTTATGTGTATTCCAGCCATGGATACATCATAGCTCTTCTTTTTCTGTGTTAATTGCTACAGTTTTTTTCACTGTTTTCTTCATGCTATGTCATTTCACATGGCATTTTGAGGGTTTTGATCAGAACTTTGGTGTTTTCTAATGCCCTGAAGAACTGGTTTCAAGTGGAGAGTGTGCTTATAAATATAACTTTCAGATCATTTAAGATAAGAGCATACACTGTCTGCAGGTGAGAGGGGTAAATCAGTTAGCATGGTGCTTCATTGCTTGTATAGAGAAAGGCTCACTAGATTCTTACCTAAAGTGAGACAAATAGAAAATTTTCTAGAAAATATATCATAGAAATTAAAGTTTTAAGAGAGTTTATGGTAAGTGAACCATAATAAATTGTTATTTTTTTCTTAGATGAAGTTTTGCTCTGTCACCCAGGCTGGAGTGCAAGTGGCACAACCTGGGATCTGTGCAACCTACTTTACCCAGGTTCCAGGGATTCTTCCACATCAGCCTCCTGAGTAGTTGGAATTACAGGCACCCTCCATCATGCCTGGCTACTTTTTACATTTTTTTTTCTAGAGATGGAATTTTACTCTGCTGGCAAGGTTGGTCTTGAACTCCTGACCTTAGGTTATCCTCCTGCCTCGACCTTCCAAAGTGCTGGGATTACAGGTGTGAGCCTCCTTGCCTAGTTTAAATTTAATTTCTTATGGTATAGCACAACTTGCATTTCCAGACAGAATCTTCTGTTTTTACATGTGAATGTTAAAGGTTGCAAAACAATAAAATGACTTTATGTATTTGTAATAATATTTCCTTTTCATATTGATATTTCAATGTTGAGGAATTTCTCTTGTTTTACAAATTTTATTTTAGTGGATGAAAGTTAATCTACAGTTTTATTCTTAGACACCTAAGTGTAACCTCAATTATTTTCTCTGGAAAACTTTTGAAAATCATAGCAGCTTTTAGATTAAAATGTTTTTTATTTTGTTATTGTTCATGTAAATTAGTTTACTTTGTATAATAGACATGAGTAAATGTATTTATTGATTGGGTCAATTTGTTTAGGTAAGTACTAAGAAGCTTCAGAAGCCATGAGAATATTTTTGCAGTAAATGTAGCAGTGCTTGCTGTGTAGCTGACGCTCCATAATAAGGCATAAATTTGTCTGTTTTAATTCAGCTTGTAACTTCACATTTGAGGTAGAAAATATTAAAGGTAAACAAGTAAGATTTGATTCTTCATGTGGAGAGGACATTTTTTCCAGGCTGCAAAGCTGAATTTTGCTGAATTTAAAAAGAAATTCAGCTGTATTTATTTCCTAATTATCTTAAGTTTCCTTTGTCATTTTATGTGTATTCCAGCCATGGATACATCATAGCTCTTCTTTTTCTGTTAATTGCTACACTTTTTTTCACTGTTTTCTTCATGCTATGTCATTTCACATGGCATTTTGAGGGTTTTGATCAGAACTTTGGTGTTTTCTAATGCCCTGAAGAACTGGTTTCAAGTGGAGAGTGAGTTTATAAATATAACTTTCAGATCATTTAAGATAAGAGTATACACTGTCCACAGGTGAGAGGGGTAAATCAGTTAGCATGGTGCTTCATTGCTTGTATAGAGAAAGGCTCACTAGATTCTTACCTAAAGTGAGACAAATAGAAAATTTTCTAGAAAATATAGAAATTAAAGTTTTAATAGAGTTTACGGTAAGTGAACCATAATAAATTGTTACTTTTTTTCACTTTTTATAGTAGACGTGTAAATGTATTTATTGATTGGGTCATTTTGTTTAGGTAAGTACTAAGGGAGCTTCAGAAGCCATGAGAATGTTTTTACAATAAATGTAGCAGTGCTTGCTGTGTAGCTGATGCTCCATAGTAAGGCATAAATTTGTTTTAATTTAGTTTGTAACTTCACATTAGAGGTAAAAAATATCGAAGGTAAACAAGTAAGATTTGATTCTTCATGTGGAGAGGAGTTTTTCCCGGGCTGCAAAGCTGAATTTTGCTGAATTTAAAAAGAAATTGAGCTGTATTTATTTCCTAATTATCTTAAGTTTCATTTGTCATTTTATGTGTATTCCAGCTGTGAATACATCATAACCCTTCTTTTTCTGTGTTAATAGCTACAGTTATTCCACTGTTTTCTTTATGTTATGTCATTTCACATGGCATTTTGAGAGTTTTGATCAGAACTTTGGTGTTTTCTAATGCCCTGAAGAACTGGTTTCAAGTGGAGAGTGTGCTTATAAATATAACTTTCAGATCATTTAAGATAAGAGCATACACTGTTCGCAGGTGAGAGGGGTAAATCAGTTAGCATGGTGCTTCATTGCTTGTATAGAGAAAGGCTCACCAGATTCTTAACCCAAAGTGAGACAAATACAAAATTTGCTAGAAAATATATCATAGAAGTTAAAGTTTTAAAAGAGTTTATGGTAAGTGAACCATAAGAAATTGTTACTTTTTCTTTTTAGATGAAGTTTTGCTCTGTCACCCAAGCTGGAGTGCAAGTGGTACAATCTGGAATCTGTGCAACCTACTTCACCCAGGTTCCAGGGATTCTTCCACATCAGCCTCCTGCATAGTTGGAATTACAGGCACCCTCCATCATGCCTGGCTACATTTTACATTTTTTTTTTTTTTGATTTTATAAGGAGCTGGCTATGCTGTGTCTTTGGAGGCCAGTATCGAACCTGTGACAAAGGAGAATAAATTATTTTGCCAGGAAGACACCTGCACTCAGATGTTTATTGTAGCAAAATTCACAATAGCAAAAGACAGAATGAAACAGGGTGCTTAGAAATCTTAGGTTGGATAAGGAAAATGAGGCACTTCTACAGCATGCAATACTGTGCAGCCACAGAAAGAATGAAGTCACATCCTTTGCACAACATGAGTGGAGCAGAAGGTCATTGCTGTAAGCAAATTAACAGATCAGTGAAACAAACAGCACATGTTTTAACTTATATGTGGGAGGTATAAATTGGGTACAGATGAAAATAAACACAAAAAAGATAAAACTAAATGTCTAAACAGACAGAAGAACAAAGGGAGACAAGAATTGAGAAACTACTTTCAGGTGTGATGTACATTACTTTGTTACTCTTTGGTGAAAAGTGGTAGGTGATTTCATCACAATTTCTTAAGAGTAAACCATTTTTGAAAATATGAGGCTGTGAAAATTATGCCAAATTATTGTTAAAATATTTATTTTTATTTTTGGTACCTCCAGTCTATCTTTATTTGATCTCCAGAATACAGCCACAAAGAAGAAAACAAATTGGAATGCTGAACCCTGTGAGTGTAATATTTTGCTACAACCACACCGGCCTTCTGTGAAGCATCCCAATTTTAGTGTAGGTGCTTCTGAAGTGAACACATACCAAGATTGGCTCAGCTTTTCCTTTTTTTTTTTTTTTTTTTTTTTTTTTTTTTTATAAAACAACATTTTGAAGTGTATACACATGGTTAAATGCTTAGCTCTAGGTCCAGCTAATTGTTGTACATTTAGTAGAGATGGGGTTTCACCATGTTGGCCAGAATGGTCTCGATCTCTTGACCCTGTGATCTGCCCACCTCTGCCTCCCAATGTGCTGGGATTACAGGTGTGAGCCTCCTCGCCTAGTTTAAATTTAATTTCTTATGGTATAGCACAACTTGCATTTCCAGACAGAATCTTCTGTTTTTACATGTGAATGTTAAAGGTTGCAAAACAATAAAATGACTTTATATATTTGGAATATTTCCTTTTTCATATTGATATTTCAATGTTGAGGAATTTCTCTTGTTTTACAAATTTTATTTTAGTGGATGAAATTTAGTCTACAGTTTTATTCTTAGACACCTAAGTGTAACCTCAATTATTTTCTCTGGAAAACTTTTGAAAATTATAGCAGCTTTTAGATTAAAATGTTTTTGTTATTGTTCATGTAAATTAGTTTACTGTGTTTACAGAGTGGTCAGTCATGGAACTGTAAGTAACAATTGCCTTTTTAGTGTCTTACTTTCCATTACCATTAGCACCAAAAACTCCAGGTGCTCCAACCTTCAAATAAAGGACTAAAGTACATTGGCTCCTCCGATGCACTGTGTTGAGTTTGAAACTTGCTGTCAAGCATCAAAGTTCCTATGGTTATGACTGATAAGTGACAGAAACAGCACAAACATTTTTATACTCTTCAGCCAAGTTTATGATAAAGACATGGACATGATTTTAAATATTGTCATCTTTTCATAAGGTTTTAAAAGTATATTCTCTAACTTGAAAAATGTGTATTTTTTTTTTTTTGAGATGGAGTTTCTCTCTTGTCACCAAGGCTGGAGTGCAAGAGTATGCTCTTTGCTTATTGTGGCACCTGCCTTTTGGGTTCAAGTGATTTTCTTGCCAATGCCCTTCAAGTAGCTGGGATTGCAGGTGTCCACACCACCAGGTCCAGCTAAATTTCAATTTTTTTATTTTTTGGTACCTCCAGTCTATCTTTATTTGATCTCCAGAATACAGCCACAAAGAAGAAAACAAATTGGAATGCTGAACCCCTGTGAGTGTAATATTTTTGCTACAACCACACCGGCCTTCTGTGAAGCATCCCAATTGTAGTGTAGGTGCTTCTGAAGTGAACACATACCAAGATTGGCTCAGCTTTTACTTGTTTTTATGTTTTGTTGTTTGTTTATTATTGGGAGCTGGCTATGCTGTGTCTTTCGAGGCCAGTATCAAACCTGTGACCTCACGATCCACCCACCTCGGCATTCAAAGTGCTGGTATTACAGGCCTGAGCCACCGAGCCCAACCCAAATTGGGTTTTCATTTTATTTTATTTATTTATTTTTTTATAGCTTTTATTTATTTATTTATTTAAATTTTTATTGCTTTGTAGGTTTTGGGGTACATATGCATATCGTGCAAGATAGTTGCATAGGTACACACATGGCAGTGTGTATTGCTTCCTTCCTCCCCTTCACCCAAACTTGGCATTTATCCCCAGGCTATCCCTCCCCAGCTGCCCCCCACTGTCCCTTCCCCATTCCCCTCAATAGACACCAGTGTGTAGTAGACCCACTCCCTGGGTCCATGTGTTCTCATTTTTATCACCGGCCTATGAGTGAGAATATAGTGTTTCTTTTTTTGTTCTTGTGTCAGTTTTCTGAGAATGATGTTCTCCAGTTTCATCCATGTCCTTACAAAAGACACAAACTCATCATTTTTGATTGCTGCATAATATTCCATGGTGTATATGTGCCACATTTTCCCAGTCCAGTCTATCATCGATGGGCATTTGGGTTGGTTCCAGGTCTTTGCTATTGTAAACAGTGCTGCAATGAACATTCGTGTGCATGTGTCCTTATAGTAGAACGATTTATAGTCCTTGATATATACAGAGTAATGGGATTGCTGGGTCAAATGGAATTTCTATTTCTAGGTCCTTGAGGAATCACCACACTGTCTTCCACAATGGTTGAACTAATTTACACTCCCACCAACAGTGTAAGAGTGTTCCTATTTCTCCACATCCTCTCCAGCATCTGCTGTCTCCAGATTTTTTAATGATCGCCATTCTAACTGGCGTGAGATGGTATCTCAATGTGGTTTTGATTTGCATCTCTAATGACCAGTGATGATGAGCATTTTTCATGTGTTTGTTGGCCTCATGTATGTCTTCTTTTGTAAAGTGTCTGTTCATATCCTTTGCCCATTTTTGAATGGGCTTGTTTGTTTTTTCCTGTAAATCTGTTTGAGTTCTTTGTAAATTCTGGATATCAGCCCTTTGTCAGATGTAAACTGCAAAGATTTTTTCCCATTCTGATGGTTGCCGATTCACTCTAGTGACTTTTTTTTTGCCATGCAGAAGCTGTGGAGTTTGATTAGGTCCCATTTGTCTATTTTGGCTTTTGTTGCCAATGCTTTTGGTGTTTTGGTCATGAAGTCCTTGCCTACTCCTATGTCCTGAATGGTTTTGCCTAGATTTTCTTCTAGGGTTTTTATGGTGTCAGGTCTTATGTTTAAGTCTTTAATCCATCTGGAGTTAATTTTAGTGTAAGGTGTCAGGAAGGGATCCAGTTTCTGCTTTCTGCACATGGCTAGCCAGTTTTCCCAACACCATTTATTAAACAGGGAATCCTTTCCCCATTGCTTGTTTTTGTCTGGTTTATCAAAGATTATATGGTTGTAGATATGTTGTGTTGCCTCCGATGCCTCTGTTCTGTTCCATTGGTCTATATCTCTGTTTTGGTACCAGTACCATGCTGTTTTGATTACTGTAGCCTTGTAGTATAGTTTGAAGTCTGGTAGTGATGCCTTCTGCTGTGTTCTTTTTGCTTAGAATTGACTTGGCTATGCGGGCTCTCTTTTGGTTCCATATGAAGTTCAAGGTGGTTTTTTCCAGTTCTGTAAAGAAATTCAATGGTAGTTTGATGGGGATAACATTGATTGTGTAAATTACTTTGGGCTGTATAGCCATTTTCACAATATTGATTCTTCCTAACCACGAACATAGAATGTTTCTCCATCTATTTGTGTCCTCTCTTATTTCGTTGAGCAGTGGTTTGTAGTTTTCCTTAAAGAGGTCCCTTACATTCCTTGTGAGTTGTATTCCTAGGTATTTGATTTTATTTTTGGTGGCAATTGTGAATGGCAGTTCATTCTTGATTTGGTTCTCTTTAAGTCTCTTATTGGTGTATAGGAATGCTTGTGATATTTTCACATTGATTTTATATCCTGAGACTTTGCTGAAGTTGCTTATCAGTTTCAGGAGCTTTTGGGCTGAGGTGATGGGGTCTTCTAGGTATACTATCATGTCGTCTGCAAATAGAGACAATTTGGCTTCCACCTTTCCTATTTGAATACCCTTTATTTCTTTTTCTTGCCTCATTGCTCTGGCTAGAACTTACAGTACTATGTTGAATAGGAGTGGTGAGAGAGGACATCCTTGTCTAGTGCCGCATTTCAAAGGGAATGCTTCCAGTTTTTGCCGTTTAGTATGATATTGGCTGTTGGTTTGTCATAAATAGCTTTTATTACTTTGAGATATGTTCCATCAATACCAAGTTTATTGAGGGTTTTAGCATAAAGGGCTGTTGAATTTTGTCAAATGCCTTCTCTGCATCAATTGAGATAATCATGTGGTTTTTGTTTTTGCTTCTATTTATGTGGTGAATTATGTTTATAGACTTGTGTGTGTTGAACCAGCCTTGAATCCCCATGATGAATCTTACTTGGTCATGATGGATAAGTTTTCTAATGTGTTCTTGCAATCGGTTTGCCAGTATTTTATTGAGTATTGTTGCATCTAGGTTCATCATGGATATTGGCCTGAAATTTTTTTTTTTTTTTTAGTGTCTGCCGGGTTCTGGTATCAGGATGATGTTGGTCTCATAAAATAATTTGGGAAGGGTTCCCTCTTTTTGAATTATTTGGAATAGTTTCAGAAGGAATGGTACCAGATCCTCTTTGTGTCTGGTAGAATTCAGCTGTGAACCCATCTGGGCCTGGGCTTTTTGTGTGGTAGGTTTTAATTGCTGCCTCAACTTCAGACCTTGTTATTGGTCTATTCATAGTTTCGGCTTCCTCCTGGTTTAGGCTTGGGAGGACACAGGCGTCCAGGAATTTATCCATTTCTTCCTTGTTTACTAGTTCATGTGCATAGAGTTTTTTGTAGTATTCTCTGATGATGCTTTGAATTTCTGTGGAATCTGTGGTGATTTCATTATCATTTCTATTGCATCTATTTGGTTGTTCTCTTTTCTTTTTATCAGTCTGGCTAGTGGTCTGTCTATTTTGTTGATCTTTTCAAAAACCAGCTCTTGGATTTATTGATTTTTGAAGGGTTTTTCTGTCTCTATCTCCTTCAGTTCTGCTCTGATCTTAGTTATTTCTTGTCTTCTAGGTTTTGAGCTTTTTGATCTTGCTCTAGCTCTTTCAATTTTGATGATAGGGTGTCAATTTTGGATCTCTCCACTCTTCTCATGTGGGCACTTATTGCTATATATTTTTCTCTACAGACTGCTTTAAATGTGTGCCAGTGATTCTGGTATGTTGTGTCTTTGTTCTCGTTGGTTTCAAAGAACTTTTTATTTCTGCCTTCATTTCATTGTTTATCCAATCAGCATTCAAGAGCCAGTTGTTCAGTTTCCATCAAGCTTCGCAGTTCTGAGTTATTTTCTGAATTCTGAGTTCCAACTTGATTGCACTATGGTCTGAGAGACTGTTTGTTATGATTTCAGTTTTTTGCATTTGCTGAGGAGTGCTTTACTTCCAATTATGTGGTCAATTTTGGAGTAGGTGTGATGTGGTGCTGAGAAGAATGTATATTCTGTGGATTTGGGATGGAGAGTTCTGTAAATATCTATCAGGTTTGCTTGTTCCAGGTCTGAGTTCAAGTCCTGGATATCCTTGTTAATTTTCTGTCTGGTTGATCTGTCTGCTATTGACAGTGGAGTGTTAAAGTCTCCCACTATTATTGTGTGGGAGTCTAAGTCTCTTTGTAAGTCATTAAGAACTTGCTTTATATATCTGGGGGCTACTGTATTGGGTCCATATATATTTAGAATCGTTAGCTCTTCTTGTTGTATCGATCCTTTTACCATTATGTAATGACCTTTTTTGTCCCTTTTGATCTTTGTTGCTTTAAAGTCTATTTTATCAGAGATGAGAATTGCAACTCCTGCTTTTTTTGCTCTCCATTTGCTTGGTAAATCTTCCTCCATCCCTTTATTTTGAGCCTTTGTGTATCCTTGCGTGAGGTGGGTTTCCTGGATACAGCACACCATGGGTTTTTTTTTTATCCAATTTGCCAGTCTGTGTCTTTTGATTGGTGCATTTAGCCCATTTACATTTAGGGTTAATATTGTTATGTGTAAATTTGATACTGCCATTTTGATGCTAGCTGGCTGTTTTGCCCATTGGTTCATGTAGATTCTTCATTTTGTAGATGGTCTTTAGCATTTGGTATGCTTTTAGGATGGCTGGTACTGGTTGTTTCTTTCTATGTGTAGTGCCTCTTTCAGGAGCTCTTGTAAAGCAGGCCTAGTGGTGACAAAATCTCTGAGTACTTGCTTGTTCATGAAGGATTTTATTTTTCCTTCACTTATGAAGCTCAGTTTGGCTGGATATGAAATTCTGGGTTGAAAGTTCTTTCTTTAAGGATGTTGAATATTGGCCCCTCTCTTCTGGCTTGTAGAGTCTCTGCCGAGAGATCTGCTGTCAGTCTGATGGGCTTCCCCTTGTGGGTGACCCGACCTTTGTCTCTGGCTGCCCTTAGTATTTTCTCCTTCATTTCAACCCTGGTGAATCTGACGATTATATGCCTTGGGGTTGCTCTTTTTGCGGAGTATCTTTGTGGTGTTCTCCGTATTTCCTGGAGTTGAGTATTGACCTCTCTTGCTAGGTTGGGGAAATTTTCCTAAATAATATCCTAAAGAGTGTTTTCCAGCTTGGGTTCATTCTCTTCATGACATTCTGGTACACCTATCAAACGTAGGTTTGGTCTCTTCACATAGTCCCACATTTCTTGGAGATTCTGTTCATTCTTTTTGCGTTTTTTTCTCTAATCTTGGTTTCTCATTTCATTTCATTTAGTTGATCTTCGACTTCCGATCTTCTTTATTCTGCTTGGTCACTTCAGCTGTTGAAACTTGTGCGTGATTCACGAAGTTCTCGTGTTGTGTTTCTCAGCTCCTTCTGTTCATTCTTATTCCTCTTTAAGTTGTCCATTCTTGTTATCATTTCCTCGAATCCCTTTTCAAATCTTATTTCAAGGTTCCTAGTGTCTTTGCATTGATTTAGAACATGTTCTTTTAGCTCACTGAAATTTCTCATTATCCACTTTCTGAAGTCTGATTCCATCATTTTGTCACACTCATTCTCTGTCCAGCTTTGTTCCCTTGCTGGTGAGGAGTTTGGGCCTTTTAAGGGGTGAGATGTTTTGGTTTCAGGTGTTTTTCTCCTTTTTGCCCTGGTTTCTTCCCATTTTTATGCATTTATCCACCTGTCATCTTAGTAGTTGCTTATTTTTCAATTGGGTCTCTGTGTGGACACCCAGATTGTTGATGATGAAGTATTTCTGTTACTTAGTTTTCTTTCTAATGGTCTAGCCCCTCTGCGTTACGAGTGCTGAGGTGCACTCCAGGCCCTGCTTGTCTGGGGTACACCTGTAGCAGCTGTGGAACAGTGAGGGATGCTACCAGATTCTTCTTCTGCTATCTTTGTTCCAGAATGATGCCCGACAAATGTCTGTCTGATTAGTCCTTTTGGGGGGTGACTCTTTGTATATACAGGGGTCAGGGAGCTGCTTGTATAGACGGTCTGTGCTTTATAGGAGCTCCAGTGCTGAGCTGTGAGCTCTATTGTTCATTCAGTGTTGTTGGGAGGATATGTTTATGTCTGCTGCAAAAGAACTCATAAACCCCCTTCCTTTTTTTCCCCCTTAGATGCTCTGTCTCAGGGAGTAGCGGCTTTTGTTATGAGTATCTGTTGCACTGTCCTGCCCAGCTAGGATACAGTCTATTCCCTATTTGCCTGCCAGGGCTCCGCCCTGCTAGTACATGTCCACCCTGCTGTGTCAGGGCTCTCTTCTGCTCTGGTGTGCTCCACGCTGCTGTTGGAGTCTCTCTGTTATGGCAGATTGCCTGGGCAACAGCAGGCTGCATCAGCCCTGGGCGATACTTCAGTAGTGGCAGATTGTGTCCATAGTGGCAGACGCCCCTCCCCCACCGGGCTGCATCATTCTAGATGCCAGCAGCAAATCTCTCAGCCCTGAGCGCCTCCAATCGCTGCCCTGCTTGTCCCTGTAAGGGTGGGACCCGCCGAGCCTGATCACCCAGCTCCCTGCCTCAGAGTCCATCCTCTCTCTCTCTCTCTCTTCCTCTCCCCAAGCTGAATGGTCGACTCTCTCACTGGTGCCCCAGTAGCCTGCCGATAGTGCATTGGAATCCGTGTGATCTCCCATGCTGCTGCCCACTGCACCAGCTCAGATCACGCTTCCCAGGAATCTCCTGGTCTGGCTCATTGTCCAAGTCCGGTTCAATCAGATAGACATGCCCATCTGCCCTTCCAAATCTCAGATTGCCGGTTTAACAGGGCACCCAGACCAGTGAGTTTTGTGCCAGGTCCCACTGAGCTGTGTCACCAGCCAAATCAGCCATGCGAGCTGGCTGCACTAGCGTCCCATGTCGCTCCCACACCTTGGACCCTCAAAGCTCTGTGGGCAAAAAGGTCCGTCCGAGAATGCGGCTAGGACTCATCCACTGCACCTTAACTGAGAGCTGCAATCCCAAGTCGCCTCTAGGATGCCATCTTGGAAGCCTCCTCCGGTTTTCATTTTAAAGAAAGGGTTTCACAATGTTTGTCGGGTGGGTCTCAAACCCAAAAACTTCTGGTTGCCACTCGCCTTGCTTTTCTAGGTGCCTGGATGTCAGGCTGCTTTGAGCCACCATTCCGGCCAGCCAAATTTATTTTTAAAAAAAAAATCAGAGAGACTTTGCCGGGGGCTGTGACTCACGCCAGTAATCTTAGCACTTGGGAGACCGAGGTTGTTGGCTCTCCTGAGGTCTCGAGTTCAAGGTCAGCCTGAGCATTTTGGTGAAATCCCACCTCATGTAAAAAAAAAAAAAATATCAAGAAAAGTAATCAAACAGATGAGTGTGTGCAATTGTAATAAAATGAGGTGTCGAGAAACTCTACCCCCAGCCCCGCCTTCCTTTATTAAGTACTGTTTCCCTCTTGTCACCAAAGACGGAGTGCAACAGTGCACTCTTTGCTTATTGCAAACCTGCCTTTGCGTTCAAGCAATTTTCTTGCCAATGCCCTTCAAGTAGCTGGAATTGCAGGTGTCCACACCACCAGGTCCAGCTAACTTTTAATATTTATTTTTTTGTACCTCCCGTCTATCTTTATTTGATTTACAGAATAAAGCCACAATGAAGAAAAAAATGTGGAATGCTGCAACCCTGTGAGTGTCATTTTTTTGCTACAACCATGCCAGCCTTCTGTGTAGCATCCCAATTTTAGTATAGGTGCCTCTGAAGCGAGCACATATCAAGATCGCCTCAGTTTTTACTTGTTTTTCTGTTTTTTTTTTTTTTTTTTTTTTATAGGGAGCTGGCTACACTGTGTCTTCTGAGGCCAGTATCGAACATGTGACCCCAGGATCCACCGGCTTTGGCATTCTATGTGCTGATATTACAGGCCCGAGCCCCGGAGCCCAACCCAAATTTAGTTTTCGTTTTAAAGACAGGGTTTCACAATATATGTCAGGCGTGTCTCAAAACTGGAAACGTCTGGTTTCTGCCGCCATGGTTTTAGAGGCCACTGGATGTGAGGCTGCTTTGAGCCATTGTTCCGGCCGGCCGAATTTATTGTTAAAAAAGAAATCAGAGAGACTGTGCTGGGCACTGTGACTCACGCCAACAATCATAGAACTTTGGGAGACCAAGGTGGGTGGCTCTCCTGAGGTCTCGAGTTCAAGGTCAGCCTGAGCATTTCGGCGAAATCCCACCTCGTGTAAAAAAAAAAAAATCAAGAAAAGTAATCAGACAGTTGAGTGTGTGCAATTGTAACAAAACGAGGTGCTGGGAGACTCCACCCCAGCCCTGCCTTTATTTATTACGTACTGTTTTCCTTTTGTCACCCAGGCTGGAGTGCAACAGTGGGCTCTTTACTTATTTCAACACCTGCCTTTTGAGTTCATGTGATTTTCTTGCCAATGCCCTTCAAGTATCTGGGATTGCAGGTGTCCACACCACCAGGTCCAGCTAACTTTCAATTTTTATTTTTGTACCTCCAGTCTATCTTTATTTGATTTCCAGAATTCAGCCAAAATGAAGAAAACAATGTGGAACGCTGTAAACCTGTGCATGTCATCTTTTTGCTACGACCACGCTGGCCTTCTGTGTAGCATCCCAATTTTAGTGTAGGTGCTTCTGAAATGAGCACATGCCAAGATTGGATCAGCTTTTACTTGTTTTCTGTTTTGTTTTTTTTTTTTTTTAT
>CM038410.1:50935184-50946415 GCA_021498475.1 Saguinus midas | reverse complement strand
ATCCCCAGAAATGACAGGGACAACATTATGCCACATCTTCACTGGGGACATGACCTGCAGCTCCCAGAGCCTGTCCTGTCCTTGGCCTTATGTAGGTGTCCCAAGTGGCAGCAGACATGCTCGCAGCTCCTGCATCCTGTGCCGCACAGGCACTGGGTGGGGTTGGCAGCTATCGTTCCACAGAGCCAGCCCCATCCCTGATGTCACAGAGCTCTGGGTCTCCTGTGCCAGCCCAAACCAAGCATCTCAAGGTAGGGCATAGGCAGAGTAAGATGGGTACTCAGAGAAGGAGCCAAGACATGTGTCCAAATGAGGGAAGAGACCCCTCTTTCCTGTCTCTTGTCTCAAAGGAGGAGGAAGCAAAAGTTGAGACACAGCAGGCAGGGGGTCAGTGGCAAGGTCGGCTGGCACCGCTGATCAGGCCTGGATGTTACAGATTAAACCCCCCCACCCTTAATCACACTCCTATCTATAGATCACAGGTATAATGTGGAGAAACGCCCTCCATCGTTCTCGTTCATCTTGCTCAAACCCCCACCTGGTCACGAATCCCACGCCTACTTCATCGATCACGACCCTTTCACGTGTACTTTCTAGAATTGTAAGCCTTTAAAAGGGCTAGGATTTTCTTTGTCAGGGAGATCGGTTCTTGAGACACAAGACTGTGGATGCTCCTGGCTAATAAAGCCATTTCCTTCTTTAAATCTGGTGTCTGGGGGTTTGGTCTGCAGCTTGACCTGCTACACTAGAGGACAGGAGCTTGAACCTAAGCTCAATTAACTGGCCAATGTGGTTGGGGCAGAAGAAGAAATTATTTATATCGGGAAGGCCAGATGACAGAGAAATTGATGAGGAGAGTCAGTTTGTGGATGAAGCTAAGAGAAGGCTAGAGTGATGGAAGCTTTTGTTCTTCTGTAGCTCCATTTAAGCAGCTGCTGAGGGCCTGAGGATGGGACCCACAGCACGAACCAGGTCCAGGAGAAGAGCTGGAAAAACAGCAGCCCAGGATTGCCCATCATCCCAATGTTCAGAAACATGCCTGAGACATGGAGGGAGCCCCCTGCTCCTTGTCAAGGATGAGTGAGTCCCAGAAAGCCTTTCCTCCATGTGGGATGTCAGTGGTGTCCTCTTCATCGATGACACAGGGGAGGGGATGGAGGCTCCAAACTGCAGCTACCACCTTTCACTCTTCAGCACCGCACAGCCCCTGGGTGTGGCAGAGGTCCCTGACAGCAGTAACTGAAGCTCACCCCAAGAATGACCCTATGGTCTAAGAAGAATGTGTGTTCAGAGCCTCGAGCTAAGGAATCTGAGCACTCAGAAATCCACTCCTTGCAGGCTCAGAGGTTCACATTTGTAATCTCAGCACTTTGGGAGGCTGAGGTGGGCAGATCACTTGAGGTCAGGAGTTTGAGACCAGCCTGGCCAACATGACAAAATCCTGCTTCTACTAAATACACAAAAATTAGCCGGGCATGGTGACTCGTGCTTATCCCAGCTACTAGGGAGGCTGAGGCAGGAGAATTGCTTGAACCCAGGAGGTAGAGTTTGCAGTGAGCTGAGATTGCACCACTGCACTCCAGCCTGAGTGACAGAGCAAGACTCTATCAGAAAGAAAGGAAGGGAGGGGAGCGGAGGGGAGGGGAGGGGAGGGGAGGGAGGGGAGGGGAGGGGAGGGGAGGGAGGGGAGGGGAGGGGAGGGGAGGGGAGGGGAGGGGAGGGAGGGGAGGGGAGGGGAGGGGAGGGGAGGGGAGGGGAGGGGAGGGGAGGGGAGGGGAGGGGAGGGGAGGGGAGGGGAGGGGAGGGGAGGGGAGGGGAGGGGAGGGGAGGGGAGGGGAGGGGAGGGGAGGGAGGGGAGGGAGAGGTAAATCTACTCCTTATCCATGAAGGACATCTGAACCCCTGGCCCATCCCTTGGAACCCAGTCTGGACAGGGAGTTGAGGCCCTTTGTTTTGGGTTGAGTGGAGGGTGCTATGTGAAATGCTGTATGAACGGCATGCTTTCTACAAACTGCAGCGGTTCTTCTGTCCAGCCTGCTGCTACTGGACCACCCTCTATGCAAGTTCCCTTAATAAACCCTGTGTCTTGGCTGCTGTCTTGGGTCTCTTGTCAGCCCCTCAGACACAGTGCCATCCCTGTGTCTACTGTGTTTACTACTGGATGACCAGACTGACAACCATTTCAAATCCTATTTAATAGGTTTAAATGAAATCTATTTTATTTAAATTTAGTTTCCTCCAGGGGCATGATCTCACAAAAATATTCTTCAAGTGTCTGTCTTCATATTAAATCATTAAAACTGCTATTTATCATAACCACTACTTATAAGCCTGAGTTTTTGAGATCTTGTTCATGTGGTTCAGTCAGTGTTGGTAACACGATAAAAAAGTGAGGAAAATACCACAGTTTGCTGCCTTGAAACCTGTTCTAAAATAAATTATTGGTTTTGCTGGTAGATTTTTTCTGAACTAATAAATCTACCAAATAAGTTTTATCCACTTTAATCTCATAATAACATTAGGAGAGTCATCCAACTCACAACTTTATGTGACTTGGCAAAATTCACTATACTATTATGTAGCTCTGAATTTGCCCTGATAAGCCAAATTACTTTTGCAACTCATTAAAGCAAAAACAAAACACAGTGCAATTTTCTTAAATATTCTATCTGGGATAATATACTTTATTAACTTAATCAAGTGAGTGCACCATTCACAAATATTTTATTTTTAAAAATTGTTTCCATCGATATTTATAGAAATCAAAATAATTAGAATAGCTTCAAAATCATTTTCAGTGATGGAAGTGTTGAAGTAAGTAACTCAGGGATTTTCTCTTACCATCAGGAAGTTTTGTGTTGATATTTCTCTTTAAGGAAATTACTAATTCTGTATATTTTGTCAAAAAGAATACTTTTTATCAGTAACTATAGTGTAAGATAAATGTCTAATGCTTACAAATTTTCTGTCACATAAACTCAAGGGACTGGGGTAATAAATCCAGAGTCAGAAGCAGTTGAAGGCATCAAGGTTTCTCATGAAAGAGCTGAGGGTTACAAACTCAAGTGTAGACAAAAAAAGAGAGTGAGGAAAAATGGTAGCTCAGCAGGGAGGTCGAGGGGAGAGCCGGCCTCAGTTTGCAGACATCCTGGGAAAGGACATGCATCTGAGTAATGGATAGAGGGTCAGTATGAAGATCTGGGGAAATATCAAGGAGAAACATTAGTGGTGAATGCTGGGCATTTTCAGAGCTCTCACACAGCCACAGAAACTGAATGTTAGGTACAATGTGAGAAGCAGAGGGGTGCTGAAAATTAAGGGCAAGGCCAATGAAGAATGTGGGGCTGTTTTATAAAGCACTGAATCTGCACACCTCATGAAGATAGGGTCCTGGAGCCTATAGGAGGTGTCTCATTCACACCTATGACATAAATCCTATGACAGAAAGAGATCCACCAAGTAACATTTTAAAGGACTTAGGAAGATAGTGTCATTACCATAGATGTATTAAAAAAAAAAAAAGCTACAGGCCAATTTCATATATATATATATATATATATATATATAAAAAAAAAAAATCAAACCCAGGATTATAGTTCATAAGGGAAATCCCAAAGCCTCCTTACCTGGCTGTTTGTTTCACAAAAGTTACTCTATATACATGCCTTAAAAATCAGGTTTTAAAGACATTGGGGAAAATACTACTACTAAGATATCAAAACTAGAAACTTATTTTCTTCAAACAATTCCAAACTAACTGGCTGTGCCTTTCACAGAAATTTCCCACAAGAAATATCATTTTCTAAAGCCTGAGAAGTTGCTGCTCTTAGGACAACCATCAAAACTAAAAATTGGTTTAATTAGCAACAATAACAAAATGCCATTTTAACTGGCGGTCCTTATCAGAGACATTCCACTAAATAACAAAACTGGAAAAAAGTGAGATTTTTAAAAGGTTGGGGTGCTTTATTATAAACATAATATAAACCAGCAATGTATTTTATTTAATAAACCTCAATCCACCAGTCACTCCCTTTCCTCAAGGCGTTCTGCAACAAAACATCTGCCTAAAAATAAAAGGGTGTTTTACCAAGCGGCCTGAAAAAAAAAAAAAAAGTTTTACCTTTAACCTCGAGACACTACAGGTTAGAGGTCTGGAAACTACCTCAGCCCCAGCGCGCGCCCAGGAGTCCGGAGGGCGGACGCAAAGGGCCCTGATAAAGCCGGAGTCCTAGTTCCGCCGTGGCGATGGCCGATTTCCCAGCCGTGGACGCTGAAGGCAAGGACTCCACACAGCTGACCCTCCAGCGTCCCATGTCCAGCCGGCGATTGGCCGAACAGCCCAAGTCCGCTGAATATGCTCTCCACTGTTACCCTTGATGCCATCTGAAGACTTTGGGCGCGCCGAGCTTCCGGAAACGGTGACCAATGGGAGATGCTATCAGCTGTTACTAGGTGGACAGTTCCTTTCCTGGCAAAACAGAAGGAAGGGATGCTGGCAGTCAGCCTCAGATAGACGGAGCTTTTAGCCAATGGATGTGTAGTTTTGTCCGCATTAGCGAGTAAGAAGCGCTAGCGGCCACAGGCGGAGCGCAGTGGCTTACACCTGTAATTCTGTCACTTTGGAAGACTGAGTCGGGTGTATCACAAGGTCAGGAGATAGAGACAATCCGGGCTAACACGGTGAAACCCCGTCTCTACTAAAAATGCAAAATATTAGCCGGCCGTGGTGTCAAGTGCCTGTAGTCCCAGGTATATTCAAGAGGCTGAGGCAGGAGAATAGCTTGAACCAGGGGGCGGAGGTTGCTGTGAGCCGAGATCGCGCCACTGCACTCCAGCCTGGGCCACAGCAGCGAGACTCTGTCCAAACAAAACAAAACAAAACAAAACAGAAGAAGAAGAAAGAAAGATTTTTGCGCTTTCTGCGCTGGATCGCCTGCCTGCTGCGCCAAACCAAAACTTTTAAATCACCCTTGGTGCCCTTTCCTAAACGTTCTTGGAGATTTGCACCAGGCACTGGAAACCCTCAAACCTGATCCTTGACCCCCGCCCCTTGAACTCTGAGACTCAACCTTGTGCACCTCCAGTCTTGTTATCAACAAACTAGTAAATTATAAAAAGTAAAAAAAAAAAAGAAAATGTAGCCGGGCGTGGCGGGCGTGCGCCTTTAATCCCATCTACTCAGGAGGGTGATGCAGCCGAATCCAGGGGAGAAGGCGCCACTGCCCTCCAGCCTGGGAAGGAAGAGGGAAAATCCGTCTCAAAAAAAATAAAACAATATACTTGGCTTTCCAAAGTACTAAGATTACAGGCATGAGCCATGGTATAAATAAATAAATAAATAAATAAAACAAAATAAAGGAAATGGGGCCGGGTGCGGTGGCTTACGCCTGTAAATCCAGCACTTTGGGAGGCTCAGGCAGGCCTATCACATGAGGTCAGGAGTTTGAGACCAGTCCCGCCAACATGGTGAAACCCCATCTCTACTAAAAATACAAAAAGTTAGCCAGCGAGGTGGCGGTGCCTGTAATTCTAGCTACTGGAAGGCGGAGGCACGAGAATTCTTTGAAACTGGAAGGCGAGCTTGAAGTGAGCCGAGATGGTGCCACTGTGCTCCAGTATGGGCAACAGACTGAGACTCCGTCTCAAAATAATAATAATAATAATAATAATAATAATAATGGAAATGAGACCGGGCATGGTAGCTCACGCCTGTAATCCCAGTACTTCGGGAGGCCAAGGTGGGTGTGTGCCATAGCTAACCCAGAGTTAGAACCTAAGCAATGCCATCTTAAACCCTGTGCCCTGCAAGCACCAAGAAAAATGGTTTGTCCAAAAATAAGTTGTAACTGTTGCCCCGTTTCCTTTGTGATAACTGCTTGCTGTTCCGTTTTCCTTGTGATAACTGCTAATTTTGACTTCTGTAAATAAAAACAGCTAGCTTGCTTTGAAAAAATGCTGATTGAAAATAAAGAGAAGAAAAAATTTTCTACTGAAATGTTTGACTTGCAGCTCTCCACCAGGGACTACTTAGAATTTCCCAAATTCCAGGAAACCCACTGTGTAGGGCTGTTTGCCTGTGCTTATCAGAAAATGCCAGAAATAGCTTCTGTAAAGTTGCCTGCCCTGCATCCCCTCACCCTCTTGGTCCTAAAACCAGAATGTGGTTTTTCAGCTTAAAAACCCTGCTCCCCCTCATCTCGGGGCCATCGTTTGGAGAGACATGAGTCCTCCTTGGACTACGGCAATAAAGACCCTGCAATTTGACATACTTTTGTCTTGGTGTTGATTTTCTGTTCTCACTATGGCACAACACAACAAAGACATAATCTCCAGAATCTATGAAGAACTTAAATGGAACTTAAACAGAACTCTTACTACATAGCAAGTTCTGTCTGCATAAGCCTCCCTTTGATCTTATTTGGTAGAGTTCTTTTATTTACAAATAGGAAAGAACTAATCTTTCCCATAAACTGTGGCTTTGAAAATGGTCACAGTAACTTATGACACTTGGAGGAATGTTGCGTTTATGTTAGTGAGGTAGTGACAGTATATGTGGAAGGAACATTTTGTTGTAGGTGATGATGTTAAATTTAATTGTGAAAGAAAAGTGTATGTTAGTGATGAGATGTCAAAAGAGCAGATTGGAGGCATCTGTTCTGTTTTTCTGGCCACTCTGTACCTTCCAAATATTTTTAGACTGGATATGGTGGCCCATGCCTGTAATCTCAGCATTTTGGGAGGCCAAGACAGGTGGATCATGAGGTCAGGAGTTTGAGACCAGCCTGACCAATATGATGAAGCCCCTTCTCTACTAAAAATACAAAAATTAGCTGGGCATGGTAGCATGTGCCTGTAATTCCAGCTACTTAAGAGGCTGAAGCAGGACAATTGCTTGAACCCTGGAGGTGGAGGTTGTGGTGAGCTGAGATTGTTGCCACTGCACTTTAGCCTGGGGGACAGAGCGAGACTCCATCTTGAAAAAAAATTAAAAACAGTCCCTGATTTTGAGACAGGGACTCACTCTGTTGTCCAGGCTTCAGTGCAGTGGTGCCGTCACAGCTCACTGCAGCCTCAGACTCCTGAGCTCAAGCATTCCTCCCACATTGGCCTCTCAAAATGTTGGGATCACAGGCATGAGTCACCACTCCCAGTCCCTTTTGAACATTTTTGCCAGCTCTAGGAAATGTCTTCAGTTCCTTGGGCTCTACGTCTCACCAATGAAACTCATATCAAGATATTTCAAAACTGACCAACTTAATCAAGGTTTCACATGGAATTCATTTTGTGGGCGTGGGTGGAGGCAGAGGTTCTGGCTTTCACAGGCAGGAGTAGTTGCTTATGTATCAGGTGCAGACAGCACATCCATGTGGCAACAGTGCCAATTCCCATAGCTCTTGTGCCAGCAGGAGAGGCAGGTGACTTACTCAGCATACCTGTCCCATGCCATGGTTTTGGGCATAGTTCCTAGAAGCCTAGCCTTGAGCCTGGATACCCTCCCTCCAATCATTCTGTAAGATACCTACATTTTGGCTTAATTACCCAGAGGCTGGGACTGTTGCTTGCAGTTGGAAGCTTTGAATATTAAAGTATTAAACAACAAAACAGGCCAGGCCTGGTGGCTCATGCCTGTAATCCCAGCACTCTGAAAGGCCAAGGTGGGTGGATCACCTGAGGTCAGGAGTTCAAGACCAGCCTGGCCAACATGACAAAACCCCATCTCTACTAAAAATACAAAAATAAGCCTAGCACAGTGGTGCACATATATAATCCCAGCTACTTCGGAGGCTGAGGCAGGAGAATTGCTCCAACCCAGGAGGCAGAGGTTGCAGTGAGCCAAGATTGTGCCACTGCACTCCAGCCTGGGTGACAGAATAAGACTCCATCTCAAAAAAAAAAAAAGAAAAGAAAAATTGCTACGATTTTTTGCAATCAATATTATTTTGTATTTATTGCGTATGTGGTTTATACAACTCTTTTACATCAAGAAACTTGTCCAAGGACTCACAGCTACTAGGTGGCTAGGCTGACATTCAGGATAAACTGAGTTTGTTCATCTGAGCTCCTCCAAAGATCGAACTATTGGCTTCTGCAGACCCATGAAATACTGGAGAATGATACTTTTACAATAGATGCTGGATTTTTTTTTATTTGTGCCCATATAGCACTGTTTATTATTGGGAATAATCCTGTCAAGAAACTGTAGAAGCACACGGTGCCTCACACCTGTAATCCTAGCACTTTGGGAGACTGAGTTGAAAGAATCACTTGAATTCAGGAGTTCAAGTGCAAACTGGGCAACAGAGTAAGATCCTGTGTCTATGAAAATATGTTTTTACATCAGCCAGGCATGATGTTGCGTGCCTGTAGTCCCAGCTACTCAGGTGGCTGAAGCAGGAGGATTGTGTGAGCCAAGACCATTAAGGCTGCAATGAGCAATAATTGGCTACACCACCACACTCCAGCCAGGATAAAAGAGTGAGAAGCTGTCTCAAAGAAAAATTGCATAAGCATTTTGAACCAAGAATAATTTGCATGAATAGTTAAGAAATTAGCTTAGAAAGTGAAAAACCCAAGAAGATTATTTTTTATCCGTGAAATAACTTGAAAACTTGTAAAAAAGAAAGAAAAGAAAAGAAAACCACCAGATAAATTAAATGCAATAGGGTTAAATTGAGCAAAAAATGACGTGCAAATCAGTTCATGGATCCACAGTAGGCTCAGGGATACTCCAGCTTAGCCACATGGTGGAAAAAGCAAAGTGACATATAGAAAATGGAAGGAAGGTACAGAAACAGCCAGATTAATTACAGCTTAGAATGTGCCTATTTGAAAATGATTTGAGCAGTTGACATTTTTATATGTGCCAAAACATTGCAGGAGGTACAAGAATGGGTACAGTCTATTTACATATCAAATTAGATTTCAGTTTAGTATGCAAAAAAGAAACTATTGAAAAAAATTAAACATGAAAGTGGGCAGCATTAGAATATAATTAATATAACAACTTCTCTCTTTTGGTTATCTTCTCAATTTTGAGAGATACATCAAAACTTTAGATATTGATATCACTCCATTACAATCAAAAATGCATTTATTGGCTGGGCTTGGTGGCTCACGCCTGTGATTCCCAGCACTTTGGGAGTCTAAGGAGGGCAGATCACCTGATATCAGGAGTTTAAGACCAGCCTGGAAGCCTGGAAACTCCATCTCTACAAAAATACAAAAATTAGCTGGGCAGAATGGTGAGTGCCTGTAATCCCAGCTACTTGGAAGGCTGAGGCTGGAGAATTGTTGAACCCAGGAGGTGGAGGTTATAACGAGCTGACATCTCACCACTGCACTCCAGCCTGGTAGGCTCAGAGATACTCCAGCTTAGCCACATGGTGGAAAAAGCAAAGTGACATATAGAAAATGGAAGGAAGGTACAGAAACAGCCAGATTAATTACAGCTTAGAATGTGCCTATTTGAAAATGATTTGAGCAGTTGACATTTTTATATGTGCCAAAACATTGCAGGAGGTACAAGAATGGGTACAGTCTATTTACATATCAAATTAGATTTCAGTTTAGTATGCAAAAAGAAACTATTGAAAAAATTAAACATGAAAGTGGGCAGCATTAGAATATAATTAATATAACAACTTCTCTCTTTGGTTATCTTCTCAATTTTGAGAGATACATCAAAACTTTAGATATTGATATCACTCCATTACAATCAAAAATGCATTTATTGGCTGGGCTTGGTGGCTCACGCCTGTGATTCCCAGCACTTTGGGAGTCTAAGGAGGGCAGATCACCTGATATCAGGAGTTTAAGACCAGCCTGGAAGCCTG
Organism: Saguinus midas; assembly: GCA_021498475.1. Classification (NCBI taxonomy): domain Eukaryota; kingdom Metazoa; phylum Chordata; class Mammalia; order Primates; family Cebidae; genus Saguinus; species Saguinus midas. The sequence continues at coordinate 50,936,579 of CM038410.1, read as the reverse complement.
GCCAACAAGGTGAAACTCCATCTCTACTAAAACTACAAAAGTTAGCTGGGCATGGTGGGTGATGCCTGTAATCCCAGGGACTCGAAAGGCTAAGTCAGGAGAATCGCTTGAACCTGGGAGCCAGAGATTGCAGTGAGCCAAGACCCTGCCATTGCACTCCAGCTTAGGCAACAGAGCGACACTCCGTCTCAAAAATAAAACAAAATAAAATAATAAAAATAATGAGTTTAAAGGAGTTAGAGTGTTAAAATCTGTGACAGAAGCCTGGCCTGTTTTAGAATCTACCTATTTTCTTTTTTTTTTTTAATTCACCGCCGCCGCCACCCTCTACTTTTTTTTTTTTTAGACAGAGTCACACTGTTTGCTGGACTGAAGTGCAGTGGCGCAATCTCCTCTGACTGCAACCTCCACCCCCTGTGTTCATGCAATTCTCCTGCCTCAGCCTCCGAGTAGCTGGGATTACAGGCATGTGCCACAACACCCAGCTAATTTTTGTATTTTTAGTAGAGACGGAGTTTGACTATGTTGGCCAGACTAGTCACAAACTCCTGACCTCGTGATCCGCCTGCCTAGGCCTCCCAAAGAGCTGGGATTACAGGCGTGAGCAACCACCTCCCGGATCTGCCAATTTTCTTATATTTTCAGTTTGATTATGTGAAATTTATCACAAGTGACTCATTTTGGTTTGGTTTGGTCTGTGAGGAACTAGCATACAAGGTCAGTTTAGAATGATGACCTCCAATTACTATGGTTTGTTTTTGAGAGGGAGCCTCACTCTGTCTCCAGGCTGGAGTGGAGTGGTGCGATCTCAGTTTACTGCAACCTCCATCTCCTGGGTTCAAGTGATTCTCGTGCCTCAGCCTCTTGATTAGCTGGGATTACAGGCATGTGCCACAACACCCAGCTAATTTTTGTATTTTTAGTAGAAATATTGTTTTACGCTGTTGGCCATGATGATCTCTATCTCCCACCCTGTGATTCGCTCACCTCGCCCTCTCAAAGTGCTGGGATTATAGGCGTGAACCACTGCCACTGCAAACCTTGTTTTTTAAAATTGCCTTTTTGGTCACTTTTTTTCCCCTCATTGGTCACTGAGGCTTTTTATTTTGAGCACAAAACCACTGGGGATCTTGCCTGTGGCCACCCGGAGATGACACTGGAGGCTCAGATTGCTCCAGACACCTGGTGGAAAGTGAGGTGAGAAAAACAATCATTTGGGCCAATTACATGCCTGTAAAGCTAGAGCTGCCAAGATGGCTCATGCCTGTAATCCCAGCACTTTGGGAGACCGAGGCGGGTGAATCACGAGGTCAAGAGATTGAGACACTAAAAATACAAAAATTAGCTGGGCATGGTGGCGCGTGCCTGTAATCTCAGATACTCAGGAGGCTGAGG
>CM038410.1:50864225-50935084 GCA_021498475.1 Saguinus midas | reverse complement strand
AATCTCAAGGATATAAAGCTAAGCTAAATAAGCCAGTCACGAAAGGAGGGAAACTATGTAAGTCTACTCATATGAAATATTTAAAGCAGTCAAAAACATAGAAACGGAAAGTAGAAAGCTACTTACTAGGAACTGAAGAAGTTAGTTTAGTAAGTACAAAATTTCAATGTTGAAAGATGAAAAAGTTCTAGATTCCCATACATTCCCAGCTCATTCACTTGCCAATAGCTCAGGACCTGGGGTCACCAGCCCTCCCTCAAACTCAAACCCCTTCCCACCCCCAGCTGTTCAGGTGATGGCCTCCCCCTGTGTGGCTACTAGGCAAAGAATAGTGCTGTCTGTGCTTCCCTTCTGCAAGCTTTGAGTGACCTGTTCCCTGAGGGAAAGACCCTCCTCATCTCCGGGGACCATGACGACCAGCAGCTCCACACCTGCACTCTCTGCCTGGAGCTGGGTGTGCACACTAAGGGTAGATAAATCCCTTAGCCAAGAGAGCCTGACAGCAGGTGGGCATCAGATCTCGGAGAGTGTGGCGCCTCCATCTTCTTCCTCACACAGGCTGGCCTTGGCTGGGCAGAGGCTGGGCTCAGCTGACGTCCTCATATCCGCTCTACAGACTCCAGCCTCTGAATTTGGCGAATCTGGCGGGGATATGGGGTCTGGGGCTGGGACTGTGGACGCTCTAGGTCCCGACTCCCTGTGGGCCCTTGCATTTAAGTGGCGACCCTGCGGCTCCACGTGCCACACACCAGTGCGCCCGTTCTTGCCGTGAATTTCGGGGAGGGGTTGAAGCAGAGCCAGCCGGCTGGCGTGGGAAGATCACCCGCCAGCGCCTTTTTCCATCCAGGCGCCCTTTCCAGTCCCCGCGTTGCCTGCAGGACCACCTCTCCTCCCGCTGCTCCCTCCCCACTCGCTGCTCTCCCGCACACCTCAGGGCTCCGTGGCCAGGGCTCCTTGGAGCCCTTACGAGAACCACTGGAAGGAAAAACAGGGGCAAATTTTCCAGAGCGGGAAGCCTGCCCCAGCCTGCCCCACAGCAGGGATGGCTCCGAATCTGAGCCTCCGACACCTGCTCCAAGCGCACCCCGGGTGGCTCTCTGCCGGCCAGCTCCACTCCCGCGGGGTCCCTCTGACTGGGGGGCCTGGCAGGGCGGGGACGACCCAAGGCCACTGAGCGAGTCTGAGCGCAAACCCAACCCCAGACGGCAGGGACCCCGCCCTCCAGGCACTGGGACGCGCCGTCCTGGCAGGTGGCCGGGGACCGGGGTGTGTATCTGTGAGAAACAACTAGTCAAAAGTGGCTTTTTTATTTCCCAAAGGTAAGGGCTTTTTCACAATTATTATTTTATTATTATTATTATTTAGTTAAAACGAATAGAATCTAATTAGATTCACCCATAATTCTGTCCGTAAATTTGAGCACACTCCTTTTTTTTTTTTTTTTTTGAGATGGAGTTTCGCTCCTGTTACCCAGGCTGGAGTGCAATGGCACAATCTCGGCTCACCGCAACCTCCGCCTCCTGGGTTCAGGCAATTCTCCTGCCTCAGCCTCCTGAGTAGCTGGGATTACAGGCATGCGCCACCATGCCCAGCTAATTTTTTGTATTTTTAGTGGAGACGGGGTTTCACCGTGTTGACCAGGATGGTCTCGATCTGTTGACCTCGTGATCGACCCGCCTCGGCCTCACAAAGTGCTGGGATTACAGGCTTGAGCCACCGCGCCCGTCCAATTTGAGCACACTTTTATTAATTTTTCTCAGTTTAAGGAGTTCTTTTGTTTGTTTCTATGTTAAGAATTTTAGGCTGGAGGCGGTGACTCACGCCTGTAATTCCAGTAATTTGGGAGGCTGAGGTGTAACACGTCGCTACTAAAAATACCAAAAATTAACGAAGTATGGTAGCACGCGCCTGTAATCCTAGCTTCTTGGAGGGCTGAGGCAGGAGACCCGCTTGCACCCGGAGGCTGAGGTGGCAGTGAGCCGCGATTCTGCCACTGCAATCCAGCCTGGACAACACAGCAAGACTCTTTCTCAAAAAAAAAAAAAAAAAAAAAATTAAAGTCTACCTGAAATTAGTAATGTGAATCCAAAAGTTTCCTTTACTGTTTATTTGTTTCTAAATAGACTTTCCCTGAATATGCAATTTACAGGGATACTCACTTCTGCCTCAGTCTGGCTTAGTGAAACAACAGGGCGAAGGAAACAATCAGATATGCGTTTGTCTCAGGTGAGAAAAGGGATAACTGTTGAGTTCTGTGTTTTGTACACAAGGAATATTTGCGTGTGTAGGCAAAATGTGAGGTTGTGTGTACCTTTTTTATTTTTTGTAGCTATCTCATTTGGAAATAGAATGGGAATCAAGTTCCCAGGCTGGCTTTTTCTTTCTGCTCTGTGATTTGCCTGTCCAGAGATTTTTTTTTTTCTTTTAAAAATCTTTCATCTACTGCCTTACTACCCTTAACACACTCGATTTCATCTGATCTTGGAAGCTAAGTAGGGTCAGGCCTAGTTAGTACTTGGATGGGAGACTGCATGGGAATACTGGTGGCTGTAGGCTTTAAAAAAAAAAAAAAACTTTCAATTAAAGCATTTTAGAAAAAAAATTGTTAGTTTCTGATTTTGTCTGACTTCTTATGGCCAAAACAGTTTATTCTTATTAGGGTAGTTCCCACATTATTAGGAAAGATTTTATTTATTTATTTATTTTCTCTTTTATAAATTACTCATTCTCAGGCATATTTATTTATATTTTTGAGACAAAGTTTCATCTTGTTGCCCCAGCTGGAGTGCAGTTTGTGATCACAAGGTCAGGAGCTAAAAACTAGCCTGGCCAACATGGTGAAACCCCATCTCTACTAAAAATACAAAAAATTAGCTAGGCATGGTGGCAGGCACCTGTAATCCCAACTACTCGGGAGGCTGAGGCAGGAGAATCCTTTGAACCTGAAAGGCAGACGTTGCAGGAAGCTGAGACTGCACCACTGCACTCCAGCCTGGGAGACAGAGTGAGACTCCATCTCAAAAACAGAAAAAAAAAAAAAAGAAAAAAGACAAAGAAAAAGGAAAAAGAAAGAATGTGTGCTATAGAACTTCTCAAAACTTTGGAATCTGGCCAATTCTTTGAGTTTCAGAACATCCTGAGGGACACAAACTAAAAGATTAAGCATTATTGACTAAACTTTGAAGGCCACATGTTTGAATGCTATCAGACAGTGTCGGCTACTGGACTCATAATATAAGCTGGGAGCCTCCAAGTGCTTTTTTTTTTTTTTTTCTTTTAAAAATCTTCCGTCTACTGCTATATCACCCTCAACGCGCCCATCCCGTCTGATGAAGCTAAGCACGATCGGGCCTGGTTAGTACTTGGATGGGAGACTGCATGGGAATACTGGTGGCTGTAGGCTTTAAAAAAATCTTTCTATTAAAGCATTTTAGAAAAAAATATTAGTTTTTGATTTTGTCTAATTTCTTATAGCTAGAACAGTTTATTCTTAGAAGGGTAGTTCCACATTATTAGGAAAGATTTTATTTATTTATTTTTTGAGACAAAGTTTCATCTTGTTGCCCCAGCTGGAGTGCAGTTTGTGATCACAAGGTCAGGAGCTAAAACTAGCCTGGCCAACATGGTGAAACCCTATCTCTACTAAAAATACAAAAATTAGCTAGGCATGGTGGCAGGCACCTGTAATCCCAACTACTCAGGAAGCTGAGGTAGGAGAATCCTTTGAACCTGAAGGCAGACGTTGCAGGAGCTGAGACTGCACCACTGCACTCCAGCCTGGGAGACAGAGTGAGACTCCATCTCAAAAAAAAAAAAAAATTAAAGTCTACCTGAAATTAGTAATGTGAATCCAAAAGTTTCCTTTACTGTTTATTTGTTTCTAAATAGACTTTCCTGAATATGCAATTTACAGGGATACTCACTTCTGCCTCAGTCTGGCTTAGTGAAACAACAGGCGAAGGAAACAATCAGATATGCATTGGTTTCAGGTGAGAAAAGGGATAACTGTTGAGTTCTGTGTTTTGTACACAAGGAATATTTGTATGTGTAGGCAAAATGTGAGGTCGTATGTACCTTTTTTTATTTTTGTAGCTATCTCATTTGGAAATAGAATGGGAGTGAAGTTCCCAGGCTGGTTTTTCTTTCTGCTTGCTGATTTGCCTGTCCGGAGATTTTTTTTTTCTTTTAAAAATCTTCCGTCTACTGCTATATCACCCTCAACGCGCCCCATCCCGTCTGATGAAGCTAAGCACGATCGGGCCTGGTTAGTACTTGGATGGGAGACAGCCTAGGAATACCGGTTGCTGTAGGCTTTAAAAAAAAATCTTTCTATTAAAGCATTTTAGAAAAAAAAATATTAGTTTTTGATTTTGTCTAATTTCTTATAGCTAGAACAGTTTATTCTTAGAAGGGTAGTTCCACATTATTAGGAAAGATTTTATTTATTTATTTTTTGAGACAAAGTTTCATCTTGTTGCCCCAGCTGGAGTGCAGTTTGTGATCACAAGGTCAGGAGTTCAAAACTAACCTGGCCAACATGGTGAAACCCTATCTCTACTAAAAATACAAAAATTAGCTAGGCATGGTGGCAGGCACCTGTAATCCCAACTACTCGGGAGGCTGAGGCAGGAGAATCCTTTGAACCTGAAGGCAGACGTTGCAGGAGCTGAGACTGCACCACTGCACTCCAGCCTGGGAGACAGAGTGAGACTCCATCTCAAAAAAAAAAAAAAATTAAAGTCTACCTGAAATTAGTAATGTGAATCCAAAAGTTTCCTTTACTGTTTGTTTGTTTCTAAATTGTCTTTCACTGAGTATGCAATTTACAGGGATACTCACTCTGCCTCAGTCTGGCTTAGTGAAACAACAGGCGAAGGAAACAATCAGATATGCATTGGTTTCAGGTGAGAAAAGGGATAACTGTTGAGTTCTGTGTTTTGTACACAAGGAATATTTGCGTGTGTAGGCAAAATGTGAGGTTGTGTGTACCTTTTTTATTTTTTGTAGCTATCTCATTTGGAAATAGAATGGGAATCAAGTTCCCAGGCTGGCTTTTTCTTTCTGCTCCGTGATTTGCCTGTCCAGAGATTTTTTTTTTCTTTTCTTTTAAAAATCTTCCGTCTACTGCTATATCACCCTCAACGCGCCCATCCCGTCTGATGAAGCTAAGCACGATCGGGCCTGGTTAGTACTTGGATGGGAGACAGCCTAGGAATACGGTTGCTGTAGGCTTTAAAAAAATCTTTCTATTAAAGCATTTTAGAAAAAAATATTAGTTTTTGATTTTGTCTAATTTCTTATAGCTAGAACAGTTTATTCTTAGAAGGGTAGTTCCACATTATTAGGAAAGATTTTATTTATTTATTTATTTATTTATTTATTTATTTATTTTTAATTTTTATTGCATTATAGGTTTGGGGCATGTGCAGAACGAGCAAGATAGTTGCATAGGTACACACATGGCAGTGTGCTTTGCTGCTTTCCTCCCCTCACCCACACTTGGTATTCATCCCCAGTCTATCCCCCACCCCTCCTCTGTCCCTCCCCCATTCCCCCAACAGTCCCCAGTGTATAGTAGACCGCCTCTGTGTCCATGTGTTCTTATTTTTCTCACCCACCTATGAGTGAGTATATGCGTATTTCTTTTTCTGTTCTTGTGTCAGTTTACTGAGAATGATGTTCTCCAGATTCATCCATGTCCCTACAAAGGACGATACTCATCATTTTTGATTGCTGCATAATATTCCATGGTGTATATGTGCCACATTTTCCCAGTCCAGTCTATCATCGTGGGCATTTGGGTTGGTTCCAGGTCTTTGCTATTGTAAACAGTGCTGCAATGAACATTCGTGTGCATGTGTCCTTATAGTAGAACGATTTATAGTCCTTGATAGATACCCAGTAATGGGATTGCTCAAATGGAATTTCTATTTCTAGGTCCCTGAGGAATCGCCACACTGTCTTCCACAATGGTTGAACTAATTTACACTCCCACCAACAGTGTAAGAGTGTTCCTATTTCTCCACATCCTCTCCAGCATCTGCTGTCTCCAGATTTTTAATGATAGCCATTCTAACTGGCGTGAGATGGTATCTCAATGTGGTTTTGATTTGCATCTCTAATGACCAATGACGATGAGCACTTTTTCATATGTTTGTTGGCCTCATGTATGTCTTCTTTGTAAAGTTTCTGTTCATATCCTTTGCCCATTTTTGAATGGGCTTGTTTGTTTTTTTTCTGTAAATCTGTTTGAGTTCTTTGTAAATTCTGGATATCAGCCCTTTGTCAGATGTGTAAACTGCAAAGATTTTTTCCCATTCTGATGGTTGCCGATTCACTCTAGTGACTGTTTCTTTTGCCGTGCAGAAGCTGTGGAGTTTGATTAGGTCCCATTTGTCTATTTTGGCTTTCGTTGCCAATGCTTTTGGTGTTTTGATAATTAATACTGTCACCCAGGCTGGAGTGCAGTGGTGCAATCTCAGCTCACTGCAACCTCTGCCTCCTGGGTTCAAGCAATTCTCCTGCCTCAGTCTCCCAAGTAGCTGGGACTACAGACACGCACCACCATGCCCAGCTAATTTTTGTATCTTTAGTAGAGACAGGGTTTCACCATGTTGACCAGGATGGTCTCGATCTCTTGACCTCGTGATCCACCCACCTCAGCCTCCCAAAGTGCTGGGATTATAAGCGTGAGCCACCGCACCCAGCCCTTATGTTATTTCTATAAGCCAATTTTGATAACTTGAAGGAGTCTTTATCTAAAAGCATGCCATTTTAGGTAAAACCTTTAAAAAATAACCAGTGTTTTCAATTGTGTTGTTACAAAGAATATATATGTATATGAGACAGTGTCTTGCTCTGTCACCCAGGCTGGAGTGCAGTGGTGCAATCTCAGCTCACTGCAACCTCTGGCTCCTGCACTCAGGTGATCCCCTCACCTCAGCCTGCCAAGAAGATGGGACTACAAGTGAGTGCCATCATGACTGGCAAATTTTGATATATTTTTTGGGAGATGGGAGGGTCCCCTAATGTTACTGAGACTGGTCTTAAATCCTGGGCTCAAACAATTCACCCACCTGAGCCTTTCAAAATGCTGGCATTATAGTTGTGAGCCACTGAACCCATCAAGAAAACAGATTTTTATTGCACTTATGCAAATAACTATATTGTTGTAAGTTAAGAATACTCACAGCTGGGCACAGTGCCTCATGCTGTGATCCCAGCACTTAGGGAGACCCAAGTGGGCAGGTTGTGGGGTCAGAGGATTGACACTATTCTGACCAAAATGGTAAAACTCTGTCTCTACTAAAAATACAAAAATTAGCTGGGTGTGGTGATGTGTGCCTGTAATCCCAGCTACTCAGGAGGCTGAAGCAGGAGAATCACTTGAACCAGGGAGTTGGAAGTTGCAGTGAGCTGAGATTGTGCACACCAGCGTGGTGGCAGAGTGACTCTCTGTTTCAAAAAAAAAAAATACTAACAACTAGTTTCCAAATTTCAGAACAATTAGATAGGGAGCATTATTCTCCATAATTTGGTTTATAGTAGTATATTTTATTCAGTTGTCCAAAGTTGTAAATACCACAAAAGGAAAACATTCTTGGTTCTATAAAATAAGGAAAGAATCAGCAATATTTTAATCAAGAGGCAATCACAGATTATTTTAGTCTTCCATTAGGTGTATTCATGTGGTCAACTCCTGTTCTGTTCATATTCATGAACATTTCATTCTCTATGGGAGACTTGGAAGTTTCTTCAGTATTCTAGTTTCCTGACTCCCAAAACCTGCATTCAAGAGCAACTGTCAGAGTTCTATACTGATCATCATGTCACTTTTTTTTTGAGGCAGAGTCTCCATCTGTCACCCAGGGTAGAATGCAATGGTGCAATCTTGGCTCACTGCAACCTCCACCTCTTGAGTTCAAGCAGTTCTTTGCCTCAGCCTCCTGAGTAGCTGGGATTACAGGCATGCGCCACCATGCCCAGCTAATTTTTGTATTTTTAGTGGAGACGGGGTTTCACCGTGTTGACCAGGATGGTCTCGATCTGTTGACCTCGTGATCGACCCGCCTCGGCCTCACAAAGTGCTGGGATTACAGGCTTGAGCCACCGCGCCCGTCCAATTTGAGCACACTCCTTTTTTTTTTTTTGAGATGGAGTTTCGCTCCTGTTACCCAGGCTGGAGTGCAATGGCACAATCTCGGCTCACTGCAACCTCCGCCTCCTGGGTTCAGGCAATTCTCCTGCCTCAGCCTCCTGAGTAGCTGGGATTACAGGCTTGAGCCACCGCGCCCGTCCAATTTGAGCACACTTTATTAATTTTTCTCAGTTTAAGGAGTTCTTTTGTTTGTTTCTATGTTAAGAATTTTAGGCTGGAGGCGGTGACTCACGCCTGTAATTCCAGTAATTTGGGAGGCTGAGGTGGCAGTGAGCCGCGATTCTGCCACTGCAATCCAGCCTGGACAACACAGCAAGACTCTTTCTCAAAAAAAAAAAAATTAAAGTCTACCTGAAATTAGTAATGTGAATCCAAAAGTTTCCTTTACTGTTTATTTGTTTCTAAATAGACTTTCCCTGAATATGCAATTTACAGGGATACTCACTTCTGCCTCAGTCTGGCTTAGTGAAACAACAGGGCGAAGGAAACAATCAGATATGCGTTTGTCTCAGGTGAGAAAAGGGATAACTGTTGAGTTCTGTGTTTTGTACACAAGGAATATTTGTATGTGTAGGCAAAATGTGAGGTCGTATGTACCTTTTTTTATTTTTGTAGCTATCTCATTTGGAAATAGAATGGGAGTGAAGTTCCCAGGCTGGTTTTTCTTTCTGCTTGCTGATTTGCCTGTCCGGAGATTTTTTTTTTCTTTTCTTTTAAAAATCTTCCGTCTACTGCTATATCACCCTCAACGCGCCCCATCCCGTCTGATGAAGCTAAGCACGATCGGGCCTGGTTAGTACTTGGATGGGAGACCGCCTAGGAATACCGGTTGCTGTAGGCTTTAAAAAAAAATCTTTCTATTAAAGCATTTTAGAAAAAAAAATATTAGTTTTTGATTTTGTCTAATTTCTTATAGCTAGAACAGTTTATTCTTAGAAGGGTAGTTCCCACATTATTAGGAAAGATTTTATTTATTTATTTTTCTTTTTTTTTTTTTGAGGCAGAGTCTCCATCTGTCACCCAGGGTAGAATGCAATGGTGCAATCTTGGCTCACTGCAACCTCCACCTCTTGAGTTCAAGCAGTTCTTTGCCTCAGCCTCCCGAGATTACAGGAATCACTACCACGCCTGGCTAATTTTGGTACTTTTGGTAGAGATGGGGTGTCACCATCTTGGCCAGGCTGCTCTTAAACTCCTGACCTCATTATCCACCTGCCATCTGGGCTTCATTACAGGCGTTAACCACTGCGTCTAGTCCTGGCTGCTTTCTTAAAGCCTCTCCTATAGAGTAGATGCACTACCCAGGAATTATTCTAACTGGGACTCCAGATGGTTGTTTCTTGAGCTTCCCAGCACTGCTTGATCAGGATGTAGGTATCTCCCCCAATTTGGTGAATATATATATGTATATATGTGCATATTTCCCTTTTATTCCACTTTAGTCTTTGCTAAGTTTACCATTATATTCTTTTGCTACATTAATCATTAAACTTTCCTCTTAACTGCATTTGAATGTAATATTCTGGTTTCTTTTGCTCATGAATCCTCAAATCTATAATGAAGGTAAACCTTTCAACAAAACACCCCAGGTCTCAGAAATCATGAGCATCTGTGCCTGTCAGAAAGTGGAAATTTTACTTACCACAGGTAGGGAACCTATAAAGGGACTGTATAGAAGAGCTGTAAAGCAAGCTTGTTCAAAGAGCTTATGTTATTTCTATAAGCCAATTTTGATAACTTGAAGGAGTCTTTATCTAAAAGCATGCCATTTTAGGTAAAACCTTTAAAAATAACCAGTGTTTTCAATTGTGTTGTTACAAAGAATATATATGTATATGAGACAGTGTCTTGCTCTGTCACCCAGGGTAGAATGCAATGGTGCAATCTTGGCTCACTGCAACCTCTACCTCCTGGGTTCAAGCAATTCTCCTGCCTCAGTCTCCCAAGTAGCTGGGACTACAGACACGCACCACCATGCCCAGCTAATTTTTGTATCTTTAGTAGAGACAGGGTTTCACCATGTTGACCAGGATGGTCTCGATCTCTTGACCTCGTGATCCACCCACCTCAGCCTCCCAAAGTGCTGGGATTATAAGCGTGAGCCACCGCACCCAGCCCTTATGTTATTTCTTTTCTTTCTTTCTTTCTTTTTTTTTTTTTGAGGCAGAGTCTCCATCTGTCACCCAGGCTGGAGTGCAGTGGTGCAATCTCAGCTCACTGCAACCTCTACCTCCTGGGTTCAAGCAATTCTCCTGCCTCAGTCTCCCAAGTAGCTGGGACTACAGACACGCACCACCATGCCCAGCTAATTTTTGTATCTTTAGTAGAGACAGGGTTTCACCATGTTGACCAGGATGGTCTCGATCTCTTGACCTCGTGATCCACCCACCTCAGCCTCCCAAAGTGCTGGGATTATAAGCGTGAGCCACCGCACCCAGCCCTTATGTTATTTCTATAAGCCAATTTTGATAACTTGAAGGAGTCTTTATCTAAAAGCATGCCATTTTAGGTAAAACCTTTAAAAATAACCAGTGTTTTCAATTGTGTTGTTACAAAGAATATATATGTATATGAGACAGTGTCTTGCTCTGTCACCCAGGGTAGAATGCAATGGTGCAATCTTGGCTCACTGCAACCTCCACCTCTTGAGTTCAAGCAGTTCTTTGCCTCAGCCTCCCGAGATTACAGGAATCACTACCACGCCTGGCTAATTTTGGTACTTTTGGTAGAGATGGGGTGTCACCATCTTGGCCAGGCTGCTCTTAAACTCCTGACCTCATTATCCACCTGCCATCTGGGCTTCATTACAGGCGTTAACCACTGCGTCTAGTCCTGGCTGCTTTCTTAAAGCCTCTCCTATAGAGTAGATGCACTACCCAGGAATTATTCTAACTGGGACTCCAGATGGTTGTTTCTTGAGCTTCCCAGCACTGCTTGATCAGGATGTAGGTATCTCCCCCAATTTGGTGAATATATATATGTATATATGTGCATATTTCCTTTTATTCCACTTTAGTCTTTGCTAAGTTTACCATTATATTCTTTTGCTACATTAATCATTAAACTTTCCTCTTAACTGCATTTGAATGTAATATTCTGGTTTCTTTTGCTCATGAATCCTCAAATCTATAATGAAGGTAAACCTTTCAACAAAACACCCCCAGGTCTCAGAAATCATGAGCATCTGTGCCTGTCAGAAAGTGGAAATTTTACTTACCACAGGTAGGGAACCTATAAAGGGACTGTATAGAAGAGCTGTAAAGCAAGCTTGTTCAAAGAGCTTATGTTATTTCTATAAGCCAATTTTGATAACTTGAAGGAGTCTTTATCTAAAAGCATGCCATTTTAGGTAAAACCTTTAAAAATAACCAGTGTTTTCAATTGTGTTGTTACAAAGAATATATATGTATATGAGACAGTGTCTTGCTCTGTCACCCAGGGTAGAATGCAATGGTGCAATCTTGGCTCACTGCAACCTCTACCTCCTGGGTTCAAGCAATTCTCCTGCCTCAGCCTCCCAAGTAGCTGGGACTACAGACACGCACCACCATGCCCAGCTAATTTTTGTATCTTTAGTAGAGACAGGGTTTCACCATGTTGACCAGGATGGTCTCGATCTCTTGACCTCGTGATCCACCCACCTCAGCCTCCCAAAGTGCTGGGATTATAAGCGTGAGCCACCGCACCCAGCCCTTATGTTATTTCTTTTCTTTCTTTCTTTTTTTTTTTTTGAGGCAGAGTCTCCATCTGTCACCCAGGCTGGAGTGCAGTGGTGCAATCTCAGCTCACTGCAACCTCTGGCTCCTGCACTCAGGTGATCCCTCACCTCAGCCTGCCAAGAAGATGGGACTACAAGTGAGTGCCATCATGACTGGCAAATTTTGATATATTTTTGGGAGATGGGAGGGTCCCTAATGTTACTGAGACTGGTCTTAAATCCTGGGCTCAAACAATTCACCCACCTGAGCCTTTCAAAATGCTGGCATTATAGTTGTGAGCCACTGAACCCATCAAGAAAACAGATTTTATTGCACTTATGCAAATAACTATATTGTTGTAAGTTAAGAATACTCACAGCTGGGCACAGTGCCTCATGCTGTGATCCCAGCACTTAGGGAGACCCAAGTGGGCAGGTTGTGGGGTCAGAGGATTGACACTATTCTGACCAAAATGGTAAAACTCTGTCTCTACTAAAAATACAAAAATTAGCTGGGTGTGGTGATGTGTGCCTGTAATCCCAGCTACTCAGGAGGCTGAAGCAGGAGAATCACTTGAACCAGGGAGTTGGAAGTTGCAGTGAGCTGAGATTGTGCACACCAGCGTGGTGGCAGAGTGACTCTCTGTTTCAAAAAAAAAAAATACTAACAACTAGTTTCCAAATTTCAGAACAATTAGATAGGGAGCATTATTCTCCATAATTTGGTTTATAGTAGTATATTTTATTCAGTTGTCCAAAGTTGTAAATACCACAAAAGGAAAACATTCTTGGTTCTATAAAATAAGGAAAGAATCAGCAATATTTTAATCAAGAGGCAATCACAGATTATTTTAGTCTTCCATTAGGTGTATTCATGTGGTCAACTCCTGTTCTGTTCATATTCATGAACATTTCATTCTCTATGGGAGACTTGGAAGTTTCTTCAGTATTCTAGTTTCCTGACTCCCAAAACCTGCATTCAAGAGCAACTGTCAGAGTTCTATACTGATCATCATGTCACTTTTTTTTTTTTGAGACGGAGTTTCGCTCTTGTTACCCAGGCTGGAGTGCAATGGCGCGATCTTGGCTCACTGCAACCTCTGCCTCCTGGGTTCAAGCAATTCTCCTGCCTCAGCCTCCCAAGAAGCTGAAATTACAGGTGCCCACCACCACACTCAGCTAATGTTTCGTATTTTAGTAAAGATAGGGTTTCACCATGTTGACCAGGATGGTCTCGATCTCTTGACCTTGTGATCCACCCGCCTCGGCCTCCCAAAGTGCTGGGATTATAAGCGTGAGCCACCGCACCCAGCCCTTATGTTATTTCTATAAGCCAATTTTGATAACTTGAAGGAGTCTTTATCTAAAAGCATGCCATTTTAGGTAAAACCTTTAAAAAATAACCAGTGTTTTCAATTGTGTTGTTACAAAGAATATATATGTATATGAGACAGTGTCTTGCTCTGTCACCCAGGCTGGAGTGCAGTGGTGCAATCTCAGCTCACTGCAACCTCTGGCTCCTGCACTCAGGTGATCCCCTCACCTCAGCCTGCCAAGAAGATGGGACTACAAGTGAGTGCCATCATGACTGGCAAATTTTGATATATTTTTTGGGAGATGGGAGGGTCCCCTAATGTTACTGAGACTGGTCTTAAATCCTGGGCTCAAACAATTCACCCACCTGAGCCTTTCAAAATGCTGGCATTATAGTTGTGAGCCACTGAACCCATCAAGAAAACAGATTTTTATTGCACTTATGCAAATAACTATATTGTTGTAAGTTAAGAATACTCACAGCTGGGCACAGTGCCTCATGCTGTGATCCCAGCACTTAGGGAGACCCAAGTGGGCAGGTTGTGGGGTCAGAGGATTGACACTATTCTGACCAAAATGGTAAAACTCTGTCTCTACTAAAAATACAAAAATTAGCTGGGTGTGGTGATGTGCCTGTAATCCCAGCTACTCAGGAGGCTGAAGCAGGAGAATCACTTGAACCAGGGAGTTGGAAGTTGCAGTGAGCTGAGATTGTGCACACCAGCGTGGTGGCAGAGTGACTCTCTGTTTCAAAAAAAAAAAATACTAACAACTAGTTTCCAAATTTCAGAACAATTAGATAGGGAGCATTATTCTCCATAATTTGGTTTATAGTAGTATATTTTATTCAGTTGTCCAAAGTTGTAAATACCACAAAAGGAAAACATTCTTGGTTCTATAAAATAAGGAAAGAATCAGCAATATTTTAATCAAGAGGCAATCACAGATTATTTTAGTCTTCCATTAGGTGTATTCATGTGGTCAACTCCTGTTCTGTTCATATTCATGAACATTTCATTCTCTATGGGAGACTTGGAAGTTTCTTCAGTATTCTAGTTTCCCTGACTCCCAAAACCTGCATTCAAGAGCAACTGTCAGAGTTCTATACTGATCATCATGTCACTTTTTTTTTTTGAGACAGAGTCTCACTCTGTCACCAAGGCTGGAATGCAGTGGAATGACCTCAGCTCACTGCAACCTCTGCCTCCTGGGTTCAAGTGATTCTCCTACCTCAGCCTCCCAAGAAGCTGAAATTACAGGTGCCCACCACCACACTCAGCTAATGTTTCGTATTTTTAGTAAAGATAGGGTTTCACCATGTTGGTCAGGGTGGTCTCAAACTCCAACTTCAGGTGATCTACCCACCTCAACCTCCCGAACTGTTAGGATTACAGGGGTGAGCCACTGTGCTCAGCTCATGATGCCACTTTTTGAAAAGGATAAAAGTAAGACAACTGTGAGTGACAAAAGACTTACAAGAGTCATAAAGACACAATTTACAGAGAAACTTGGTTACTTCTATGGCATATGATAATTTTAGATAATAATTATAATTACTACTGATAATTAATACTGTCACCCAGGCTGAAGTGCAGTGGTGTGATCAAAGCTCACTGCAACATTAGCTTCCCAGGTTTAAGGGATTTCTCCACTTCAGCCTTCTGAATAGCTGGAATTACAGGCACAAGCCACCACACCCAACATTTTTTTTTTGTATTTTCAATAGAGACGTGTTTCACCATGTTTGTCAGGCTGGTATTGAACCCCCGAACTCAAGGGATCCAGCTGCCTCAGCCTTCCAAAGTGGTAGGATTACAGGTGTGACCCACCTTGCCCAGCCCATCTCTACAAAAATACACAAAAATATTAGCTGGGCATAGTGACGTGTACCTGCATCCCAGCCAATTAAGAAGCCAAAATGTGAGAATAACCTGAGCTCAGGAAGTCAAGGCTGCAGTGAGCCATGATCAAGCCCCTACACTCCAGCCTGGGTGAGGGATTGAGAACCTCTCTGAAAAAAATACATGTAAGTATTTGATAATTATATACGTTACCGAGGCAGTAGAATAGGGTCTGAGGCAGGGAACATAAGGCTGATTCATGCAACCTCTGCCTCTTGGAAAAGCAGAGATTTACTGAAAACAAAAGTACACTCCACAGGGTAAAACCCGGCCTCACAAACTAATTTTTATTATACATTTCAAATGCTTCTTTTATCAGATACTCTACTTATTTTAAATGTATTTTTTTTTTTTTTTTTTTTTTTTTAGACAGAGTCTCGCTCCATCACCAGGCACGAGGCTGGAGTGCAGTGGTGCGATCTCAGCTCACTGCAACCTCCACCTCTCGGGTTCAAGCAATTCTCCTGTCTCAGCCTCCTAAATTATTATTATTATTATTATTATTATTATTATTATTATTATTATTATTATTATTATTATTATTATTATTATTATTATTATTATTATTATTATTATTATTATTATTATTATTATTATTATTATTATTATTATTATTATTATTATTATTATTATTATTATTATTATTATTATTATTATTATTATTATTATTATTATTATTATTATTATTATTATTATTATTATTATTATTATTATTATTATTATTATTATTATTATTATTATTATTATTATTATTATTATTATTATTATTATTATTATTATTATTATTATTATTATTATTATTATTATTATTATTATTATTATTATTATTATTATTATTATTATTATTATTATTATTATTATTATTATTATTATTATTATTATTATTATTATTATTATTATTATTATTATTATTATTATTATTATTATTATTATTATTATTATTATTATTATTATTATTATTATTATTATTATTATTATTATTATTATTATTATTATTATTATTATTATTATTATTATTATTATTATTATTATTATTATTATTATTATTATTATTATTATTATTATTATTATTATTATTATTATTATTATTATTATTATTATTATTATTATTATTATTATTATTATTATTATTATTATTATTATTTAGTTAAAACGAATAGAATCTAATTAGATTCACCCATAATTCTGTCCGTAAATTTGAGCACACTTTATTAATTTTTCTCAGTTTAAGGAGTTCTTTTGTTTGTTTCTATGTTAAGAATTTTAGGCTGGAGGCGGTGACTCACGCCTGTAATTCCAGTAATTTGGGAGGCTGAGGTGGCAGTGAGCCGCGATTCTGCCACTGCAATCCAGCCTGGACAACACAGCAAGACTCTTTCTCAAAAAAAAAAAAATTAAAGTCTACCTGAAATTAGTAATGTGAATCCAAAAGTTTCCTTTACTGTTTATTTGTTTCTAAATAGACTTTCCCTGAATATGCAATTTACAGGGATACTCACTTCTGCCTCAGTCTGGCTTAGTGAAACAACAGGGCGAAGGAAACAATCAGATATGCGTTTGTCTCAGGTGAGAAAAGGGATAACTGTTGAGTTCTGTGTTTTGTACACAAGGAATATTTGTATGTGTAGGCAAAATGTGAGGTCGTATGTACCTTTTTTTATTTTTGTAGCTATCTCATTTGGAAATAGAATGGGAGTGAAGTTCCCAGGCTGGTTTTTCTTTCTGCTTGCTGATTTGCCTGTCCGGAGATTTTTTTTTTTTTAGACAGAGTCTCGCTCCATCACCAGGCACGAGGCTGGAGTGCAGTTTGTGATCACAAGGTCAGGAGTTCAAAACTAACCTGGCCAACATGGTGAAACCCCATCTCTACTAAAAATACAAATTTTTCAGTCAGCTCAGATTGTGCCACTGCACTTTAGCCTGGGTGACAGAGTGAGACTCCATCTCAAAAAAAAAGAAAGAAAAAGGAAAAAGAAAGAATGTGTGCTATAGAACTTCTCAAAACTTTGGAATCTGGCCAATTCTTTGAGTTTCAGAACATCCTGAGGGACACAAACTAAAAGATTAAGCATTATTGACTAAACTTTGAAGGCCACATGTTTGAATGCTATCAGACAGTGTCGGCTACTGGACTCATAATATAAGCTGGGAGCCTCCAAGTGCTTTTTTTTTTTTTAGACAGAGTCTCGCTCCATCACCAGGCACGAGGCTGGAGTGCAGTTTGTGATCACAAGGTCAGGAGTTCAAAACTAACCTGGCCAACATGGTGAAACCCCATCTCTACTAAAAATACAAAAATTAGCTGGGCATAGTGACGTGTACCTGCATCCCAGCCAATTAAGAAGCCAAAATGTGAGAATAACCTGAGCTCAGGAAGTCAAGGCTGCAGTGAGCCATGATCAAGCCCCTACACTCCAGCCTGGGTGACAGAGTGAGACTCCATCTCAAAAAAATAAATAAATAAATAAATAAATAAATAAATAAATATTTACATGCAGTCATCTCTAGAATTTCAAATAGTCCCTTTAACTGGAGTTACAGAAACTCAAGGATGTATGTGACTCTGAAGACACCATAACATATGAATAACATCAGTAGGAGAAAACCCTAGATTATAAAAATGTAGAGTGGCACTAAGGCCCTGAAGTTTGGTCACACTGCAACCTACATAAAAACTTTACCAAGAGAAGCTGTGGAGACTTGCAGCATGCAGACCTCACAGGCTTAACGCTCACCTCGGTGTCTGCAGCTCCCTCAGATTTTCTCCCAGGTGATGAGACCCAATGGCCAGAAGTCTAATATTTTCTTTTCTTTTTGAGATGAAGCCTTGCTCCGATGCCCAGGGTAGAATGCAGTGACACAATCTTGGTTTACTGCAACCTCCGTATCTTTGGTTCATGCATTTTTTCTTCCTCGGCTTTTCAAGTAGCTGGGATTACAGGCACCCCAACCATACCCGGCTAATTTTTGTATTTTTAGTAGAGATGGAGTTTCGCCATGTTGGCCAGGCTGGTCTCAAACTTCTGACGTCATAATTCACCTGCCTCAGCCATCCAAAGTGCAGGGTTTACAGGCATCAGCCATAGCACCTGCACTAAAAGTCTAATATATTCTAGCTTTACTTAGAATCTCTTATGGGTTTACAACTGCAAGAGTTTGCAGTGGCCCTTTTAAGTTGGTAGACTATGAACCCAATGTTTGAGGTCTTGAAGTCTTGCTTCAGTGTAGATGGCAGGCAGAGTCAGTCTCTGGATTCTCAATTATGGAGTTGTACTATTCTGTCAGTAGACTATATTAAAGACATTTTTTCCCTGGTGAAAATGTGATTTGCCATAATGCATTAAAGCTTTCTTGAATTTAGAAATATTATACTTCAGCTGGGCACAGTGGCTCATACCTGTAATTCTGGCACTTTGGAAGTCCGAAGCCAGCTGATCACGAGGTCAGGAGTTAGAGACCAGCCTGACCAACATGGTGAAACCCCATCTCTACTAAAAATACAAATTTTTCAGTAAGCCAAGATTGTGCCACTGAACTTTAGCCTGGGTGACAGAGTGAGACTCTGTGTAAGAAAATTAAAATAATAATAATTAAAAAGATGGCAATCTTGATCTTTACCAGATCAAAAATCAAGACATCTCTGCTATCATGGCAGAGTTCATTGACAGTCTTTTTTTTTTTTTTTCTCTAACACTCTGCCTCCCGGGTGTATTTTTAGTAGAGATGGGGTTTCACCATGTTGACGAGGATGGTCTCGATCTCTTGACCTCGTGATCCACCGGCCTTGGCCTCCCAATGTGCTGGGAATACAAGCATGAGCCACCTCGCCGACCCCTGAACAGTTTATTAATGCTCCACAAACAACAAAAATAAAAAAGAAATCTCTTGTATGACCTTGTGAAATATACTTACATAGAGAGAATTTTGCTGCCAACATTATATATAAGAAACCTTTTACCTTGATAGTTAACAGATGAAGGGTAACATGGGTAAGAAATTTTAATGAAAGATTTGTTGCCTCATAATATCGGAAACAGGTACATTGATCCACTGATTTAGAGTCCACCATAAGTTAAAAATATCTTCCGCAGAACAGGTGGAAGAGCACTGCCAGCAGAACATTGCTCTTCTGAAGGGCATCATTTGTTAGATCATCTTTTCCATGGCTTAGCGTTAGTGAAGCAATGGTTAAGTATTTATCTCCCCAAATAGGGCTCTACGGCAGATTCTAACATGAAGTCTATGGTTACGCAACCTGCGTTAAATGTTCTTACTAAAGTTGTGTTAAATAATAGAATTTATTTTGATTACTTACTGGATAAACAGAGAACTACCTTTGCGGTTGCTAATACTTCTGGTTGCACGTGGTAGAATACATTGAGTATTACAGAAATGCAGTTGTAGGAGATTATTAAACAGGTTGAAATGAGGAGATCATTTATCTAGATAATTATTTAATCTATTTGATTTTAGTTGGTTGTTCCTGGGGACCTTGGCTAAGAAGCATGCTTTAAACTTTTTTTTTTTTTCTCTAACACTCTGCTTCCTGGATTTAAGGGTTTCTCCTGCCTCCACATCTAGAGAAGCTGGGAGGAATAGCTGGGATTACAGGCTTGAGCCACCGCGCCCGTCAATTTGAGCACACTTTATTAATTTTTCTCAGTTTAAGGAGTTCTTTTGTTTGTTTCTATGTTAAGAATTTTAGGCTGGAGGCGGTGACTCACGCCTGTAATCCCAGCACTTTGGGAGTCTGAAGCCAGCTGATCACGAGGTCAGGAGTTAGAGACCAGCCTGACCAACATGGTGAAACCCCATCTCTACTAAAAATACAAATTTTTTCAGTAAGCCAAGATTGTGCCACTGCACTTTAGCCTGGGTGACAGAGTGAGACTCTGTCTAAAAAAATAAAAATAATTATTATAAAAATGGCAATCTTGACCTTCACAAGATCAAAAATCAAGACATCTCTGCTATCATGGCAGAGTTCATTGACAGTTTTCTTTTTTTCTCTAACACTCTGCTTCCTGGATTTAAGGGTTTCTCCTGCCTCCACATCTAGAGAAGCTGGGAGGAATAGCTGGGATTACAGGCACTGGCCACCATGTCTAGCTAATTTTTGTATTTTTAGTAGAGATGGGGTGTCACCATCTTGGCCAGGCTGCTCTTAAACTCCTGACCTCGTGATCCACCCACCTTGGCCTCCCAAAGTGCTGAGATTTCAGGCACGAGCCACCACATCCAACCAAATTTTTAGTATTTTTAGTAGAGATGGGGTGTCACCATCTTGGCCAGGCTGCTCTTAAACTCCTGACCTCGTGATCCACCGGCCTTGGCCTCCCAAAGTGCTGGGATTACAGGCATCAGCCATAGCACCTGCACTAAAAGTCTAATATATTCTAGCTTTACTTACAATCTCCTATGGGTTTACAATTTCAAGAGTTTGCAGGGGCCCTTTTAAGTTGTTAGACTATGAACCCAGTGTTCAAGGTCTTGAAGTCTTGCTTCAGTGTAGATGGCAGGCAGACTCAATCTCTGGATTCTCAATTATAAAGAGTTGTACTATCCTGTCAGTAGATTATATTAAAGACATTCTTTTCCTGGTGAAAATGTGATTTGCCATAATGCATTAAAGTTTTCTTGCATTTAGAAATATTAGACTTTGGCTGGGCACAATGGCTCATGCCTGTAATTCCAGCACTTTGGGAGTCTGAAGCCAGCTGATCACGAGGTCAGGAGTTAGAGACCAGCCTGACCAACATAATGAAACCCCATCTCTACTAAAAATACAAATTTTTCAGTAAGCCAAGATTGTGCCACTGAACTTTAGCCTGGGTGACAGAGTGAGACTCTGTGTAAGAAAATTAAAATAATAATAATTAAAAAGATGGCAATCTTGATCTTTACCAGATCAAAAATCAAGACATCTCTGCTATCATGGCAGAGTTCATTGACAGTCTTTTTTTTTTTTTTTTCTCTAACACTCTGCCTCCCGGGTGTATTTTTAGTAGAGATGGGGTTTCACCATGTTGACGAGGATGGTCTCGATCTCTTGACCTCGTGATCCACCCACCTTGGCCTCCCAAAGTGCTGAGATTTCAGGCACGAGCCACCACATCCAACCAAATTTTTAGTATTTTTAGTAGAGATGAGATTTCACTATCTTGACCAGGTTGATCTTGAACTCCTGACCACAAGTAATCTGCACACCTCGGCCTCCCAAAGTGCTAGGATTATAGGCATGAGCCACCATGCCCTGCCAGTTTAAACTCTTGGTATTATTCCCTAATAGTGAAAATAGTAGTTTCTGCCAGGTGCAGTGGCTCACACCTGTAATCACAGCATTTTGGAAGGTCAAGGAGAGGGATCATGAGGTCAAGAGATTGAGACCATCCTCGTCAACATGGTGAAACCCCATCTCTACTAAAAATACAAAAAAGTAGTTGGGCATGGTGGCGTGTGCCTGTAATCCCAGCTACTCAGGAGGCTGAGGCAGGAGAATTGCCTGAACCCAGGAGGCAGAGGCTGCGGTGAGCCGAGATCGTGCCATTGCACTCCAGCCTGGGTAACAAGAGCGAAACTCCATCTTAAATAAATAAATAAATAAATAAATAAATAAATAAATAAATATTTACATGCAGTCATCTCTAGAATTTCAAATAGTCCCTTTAACTCTAGTGACAGAAACTCAAGGACAGATGTGACTCTGAAGACACCATAACATACGAATAACATTATTAGAAAAAAAACCCTAGATCATAAAAATTTAGAGTGGCACTAAGGCCCTGAAGTTTGGTCACACTGCAACCTACACAAAAACTTTATCAACAGAAACTGTGGGGACTTGCAGCATGCAGACCTCACAGGCTTAACGCTCACCTCGGTGTCTGCAGCTCCCTCAGATTCTCTCCCAGGTGATGAGACCCAATGGCTAGAAATTCACCATGTGTTTTCTCAAGATCCATGCCAGGGAGATGTTTGACTCATGGGAATCCCACTGTTGAGGTTGATCTCTTCACCGCTGAAGTTCTCTTCAGAGCTGCTGTGCTCAGTGGTGTTTCAACTGGTATCTACGAGGCCCTAGAGCTCCAGGACAATAAGACTCGCCATAAGGGGAAGGGTGTCTCAAAGGCTATTGAGCACATCAGTAAAACTATTGTGCCTGCCCTGGTTAGCAAGAAACTGAACATCACAGAACAAGAGAAGATTGACAAACTGATGATCCAGATGGAGGGGACAGAAAATAAATCTATGTTTGGTGTGAATGCCATTCTGAGAGTGTCCCTTGCCATGTACAAAGCCGGTGCTGTTGAGAAGGGAGTTCCAAAGTACCACGACATCACCGACTTGGCTGCCAACTCGGCTGCCAATTCTGAGGTCATCCTATCAGTTCTGGTGTTGAATATCATCAATGGCGGTTCTCATGCTGGCAACAAGCTAGCCATGCAGGAGTTCATGAACCTCCCAGTCGGTGCCACAAACTTCAGGGAGGTCATGCACATTGGGAATGAAGGTGGGTTTGCTCCCAACATCCTGGAGAGTGAAGAAGGCCTGGAGCTGCTGAAGACTTCGATTGGCAAAGCTGGTTACACTGATAAGATGGTAATCACCATGGACATAGCAGCCTCCAAGTTTAACAGGTTTGGGAAGTATGACCTGGACTTCAAGTCTTCTGATGACTCCAGCAGGTACATCTCATCTGACAAGCTGAATGACCTGCACAAGTTCTTCATCAATGACTACCCAGTGGTGTCTATTGAAAATCCCTTTGACCAGAATGACTGGGGAGCTTGGCGGAAGTTCACGGTCATTGCAGGAATCCAGGTGGTGGGGGATAATCTCACAGTAACCAACCCAAAGAGGATTGCCAAGGCCACAAATAAGAAGTTATGCAACTGCCTCCTGCTCAAAGTTAACTAGATTGGCTCTGTGACTGAGTCCTTGCAGTCGTGCAAGCTGGCACAGACCAATGGTTTGGGTGTCATGGTGTTGCATCATTCTGGGGAGACTGAACATACCATCATTGCCTGCCTGGCGGTGGTGATGTGCACTGGGCAGACCAAGATGTGTGCCCCTTGCCAATAAGAGTGCTTGTCCATGTACAACCAGCTCCTCAGAATTGAAGAGGAGCTGGGCAGCAACGCTAAGTTTGCTGGCAGAAACTTCAGAAACCCCTGGCTAAGCAAGCCGTGGGCAGGCCAGCCCTTCAGTCACCTGTTGGCTAATTAGACTCAACTCCTCCTGTCAGCTTGGGCAGCTCCAGGCCGACCAACACTTGTAGGTGCCCCTATTGGTTAGCTCCCCTCGCCCACTGCCGTGGAGTTCACACTGCTTTCTTAGAACCTCTACAGAAGCCAAGCTCCCTGGAGCCCTCTTGGCAGCTCCAGCCTTACAGCCATGTAATTGGCCCAAATGATTGTTTTTCTCACCTCACTTTCCACCAAGTGTCTGGAGCAATCTGAGCCTCCAGTGTCATCTCCGGGGTGGCCACAGGCAAGATCCCCAGTGGTTTTGTGCTCAAAATAAAAAGCCTCAGTGACCAATGAGGGAAAAAAGGTGACTAAAAAGGCAATTTTAAAAAACAAGGTTTGTAGTGGCAGTGGTTCATGCCTATAACCCCAGCACTTTGAGAGGGTGAGGTGAGCTGATCATGGGACAGAGATAGAGACAATGATGGCCAACAGCGTAAAACCACGTTTCTACTAAAAATACAAAAATTAGCTGGGTGTTGTGGCACGTGCCTGTAATCCCAGCTAATCAAGAGGCTGAGGCACAAGAATCACTTGAACCCAGGAGATGGAGGTTGCAGTAAACTGAGATCGCACCACTCCACTCCAGCCTGGAGACAGAGTGAGGCTCCCTCTCAAAAACAAACAAACCAAAATAATTGGAGGTCATCATTCTAAACTTACCTTGTATACTAGTTTCTCACAGACTAAACCAAACCAAAATGAGTCACTTGTGATAATTGTCACATAATCAAACTGAAAATACAAGAAAATTGGTAGATCAAGGTGGGCGTGGTTGCTCACACCTGTAATCCCAGCACTTTGAGAGGGTGAGGTGAGCTGATCATGGGACAGAGATAGAGACAATGATGGCCAACAGCGTAAAACCACGTTTCTACTAAAAATACAAAAATTAGCTGGGTGTTGTGGCACGTGCCTGTAATCCCAGCTACTCGGAGGCTGAGGCAGGAGAATCACTTGAACCCAGGAGATGGAGGTTGCAGTCAGCCTAGATCGCACCACTCCACTCCAGCCTGGAGACAGAGTGAGGCTCCCTCTCAAAAACAAACAAACCAAAATAATTGGAGGTCATCATTCTAAACTTACCTTGTATACTAGTTTCTCACAGACTAAACCAAACCAAAATGAGTCACTTGTGATAATTGTCACATAATCAAACTGAAAATACAAGAAAATTGGTAGATCAAGGTGGGCGTGGTTGCTCACACCTGTAATCCCAGCACTTTGGGAGGCCGAGGCAGGTGGATCACGAGGTCAGGAGTTAGAGACCAGCCTGACCAACATGGTGAAACCCCATCTCTACTAAAAATACAAAAATTAGCTGGGTGTTGTGGCACGTGCCTGTAATCCCAGCTACTCGGAGGCTGAGGCAGGAGAATTGCCTGAACACAGGGGTGGAGGTTGCAGTAAACTGAGATCGCACCACTCCACTCCAGCCTGGAGACAGAGTGAGGCTCCCTCTCAAAAACAAACAAACCAAAATAATTGGAGGTCATCATTCTAAACTTACCTTGTATACTAGTTTCTCACAGACTAAACCAAACCAAAATGAGTCACTTGTGATAATTGTCACATAATCAAACTGAAAATACAAGAAAATTGGTAGATCAAGGTGGGCGTGGTTGCTCACACCTGTAATCCCAGCTCTTTGGGAGGCCTAGGCGGGCGGATCACAAGGTCAGGAGTTTGTGACCAGTCTGGCCAACATGGTGAAACCCCATCTCTACTAAAAATACAAAAATTAGCTGGGTGTTGTGGCACGTGCCTGTAATCCCAGCTAATCAAGAGGCTGAGGCACAAGAATCACTTGAACCCAGGAGATGGAGGTTGCAGTCAGCCTAGATCGCACCACTCCACTCCAGCCTGGAGACAGAGTGAGGCTCCCTCTCAAAAACAAACAAACCAAAATAATTGGAGGTCATCATTCTAAACTTACCTTGTATACTAGTTTCTCACAGACTAAACCAAACCAAAATGAGTCACTTGTGATAATTGTCACATAATCAAACTGAAAATACAAGAAAATTGGTAGATCAAGGTGGGGCGTGGTTGCTCACACCTGTAATCCCAGCTCTTTGGGAGGCCTAGGCGGGCGGATCACAAGGTCAGGAGTTTGTGACCAGTCTGGCCAACATAGTCAAACTCCATGTCTACTAAAATTACAAAAAGAAAAAAAAAAAAAACTCGATGTGGTAATGTGCACCTGTAATCCCAGCTACTCGGAGGCTGAGGCAGAAGAATTGCCTGAACACAGGGGGTGGAGGTTGCAGTCAGCCTAGATCGCACCACTGCACTTCAGCCCGAGAAACAGTGTGACTCCGTCTTAAAAAAAAAAAAAAAAAAAGAGGGTGGCGGCGGCGGCAAATTAAAAAAAAAGAAAAAGAAAATAGGTAGATTCTAACACAGGCCAGGTTTATATTTTACTTCTGGAAATCACAGATTTTAACACTACGAAGCTCCTTTAAACTCATTATTTTTTATTATTTTATTTTGTTTTATTTTTGAGATGGAGTATCACTCTGTTGCCTAAGCTGGAGTGCAATGGCAGGGTCTCGGCTCACTGCACTTCAGCCCGAGAAACAGTGTGACTCCATCTAAAAAAAAAAAAAAAAAAAAAGAGGGTGGCGGCAAATTAAAAAAGAAGAAAAAGAAAATAGGTAGATTCTAACACAGGCCAGGTTTATATTTTACTTCTGGAAATCACAGATTTTAACACTACGAAGCTCCTTTAAACTCATTATTTTTTATTATTTTATTTTGTTTTATTTTTGAGATGGAGTATCACTCTGTTGCCTAAGCTGGAGTGCAATGGCAGGGTCTCGGCTCACTGCAATCTCTGGCTCCCAGGTTCAAGCGATTCTCTGGTCTCAGCCTTTCGAGTCGCTGGGATTACAGGCGCCACCCACCATGCCCAGCTAATTTTTGTAGTTTTGAAGAGATGGAGTTTCACCATGTTGGCCAGGCTTCCATGCTGGTCTTAAACTCCTGACGTCAGGTAATCTTCCAGCCTTAAACTCCCAAAATGCGGGGAATCACAGGCGTGAGCCACCAAGCCCAGCCAATAAATGCATTTTTAATTGCGATGGAGTGATATCAATATCTAAAGTTTTGATGTATCTCTCAAAATTGAGAAGATGACCAAAAGAGAGAAATTGTTAAATTAATTATATTCTAATGCTGCCCGCTTTCATGTTTAATTTTTTTCAATAGTTTCTTTTTTACATAATAAACTGAAATCTAATTTGATATATATAAATGAACTGTACCCATTCTTGTACCTCCTGCAATGTTTCGGCACATATAAAAATTGTCAACTGCTCAAATCACTTTCGAATAAGGCACATTCTAAGCTGTAATTAATCTGGCTGTTTCTGTACATTCCTTCGATTTTCTGTATGTCACTTTGCTTTTTCCACCATGTGGCTAAGCTGGAGTATCTCTGAGCCTACTCTAGATCCACGGACTATCTGATTTGCACGTCATTTTTTGCTCAGTTTAGCCCTATTGCATTTAATTTATCCAGTGTTTTTCTTTTCTTTTTTACAAGTTTTTCAGTTATTTCATGAATAAAAAATAATGTTCTTGGGTTTTTCACTTTCTAATCTCATCCCTTAACTATTCATGCAAATTATTCTTTGTTCAAAATACTTCTGCAATTTTTCTTTTTTGAGACTGAGTTTCGCTCTTGTTACCCAGGCTGGAGTGCAATGGCGCAATCTCGGCTCACCGCAACCTCCGCCTCCTGGGTTCAGGCAATTCTCCTGCCTCAGCCTCCCGAGTAGCTGGGATTACAGGCACGCGCCACCATGCCCAGCTAATTTTTTGTATCTTTAGTAGAGACGGGGTTTTACCATGTTGACCAGGATGGTCTCGACATCTTGACCTTGTGATCCACCCGCCTCGGCCTCCCAAAGTGCTGGGATTACAGGCTTGAGCCACCGCGCCCGGCCTGCAATTTTTCTTTGAGACAGCGTCTCACTCTTTTATCCTGGCTGGAGTGTGGTGGTGTAGCCAATTATTGCTCATTGCAGCCTTAATGGTCTTGGCTCACACAATCCTCCTGCTTCAGCCACCTGAGTAGCTGGGACTACAGGCACGCAACATCATGCCTGCTTGATGTAAAAACATATTTTCATAGACACAGGATCTTACTCTGTTGCCCAGTTTGCACTTGAACTCCTGAATTCAAGTGATTCTTTCAACTCAGCCTCCCAAAGTGCTAGGATTACAGGTGTGAGGCACCGTGGGCTTCTACAGTTTCTTGACAGGATTATTCCCAATAATAAACAGTGCTATATGGGCACAAATTAAAAAAAATCCAGCATCTATTGTAAAAGTATCATTCTCCAGTATTTCATGGGTCTGCAGAAGCCAATAGTTCAATCTTTGGAGGAGCTGAGATGAACAAACTCAGTTTATCCTGAATTTCAGCCTAGCCACCTAGTAGCTGTGTCTTTGGACAAGTTTCTTGATGTAAAAGAGTTGTATAAACCACATACATAATAAATACAAAGTAATATTGATTGCAAAAATTGTAGCAATTTTTCTTTCTTTCTTTTGAGATGGAGTCTTATTCTGTCACCCAGGCTGGAGTGCAGCGGCACAACCTTGGCTCACTGAAACCTCTGCCTCCTGGGTTGGAGCAATTCTCCTGCCTCAGCCTCCGGAGTAGCTGGGATTATATATGTGCACCCCCGTGCTAGGCTTGTTTTTGTAGTTTTAGTAGAGACAGGGTTTTGTCATGTTGGCCAGGGTAGTCTTGAACTCCTGAACTCAGGTGATCCACCCCACCTTGGCCTCCCAGAGTGCTGGGATTACAGGTGTGAACCACCAAGCCTGGCCTGTTTTATTGTTTAATACTTTAATATTCAAAGCTTCCAACTGCAAGCAACAGTCCCAGACTCTGGGTAATTAAGCCAAAAATGTAGGTATCTTACAGAATGATTGGAGGAGGTATCCAGGCTCAAGGCTAGGCTTCTAGGAACTATGCCCAAAACCATGGCATGGGACAGGTATACTGAGTAAGTCACCTGCCTGTCCTGCTGGCACAAGAGCTATGGGAATTGGCACTGTTGCCACATTGATGTGCTGTCTGCACCTGATACATAAGCAGCTACTCCTGCCTGTGAAAGCCAGAACCTCTGCCTCCACCCATGCCCACAAAATGAATTCCATGTGAAACCTTGATTAAGTTGGTCAGTTTTGAAATATCTTGATATGAGTTTCATTGGTGAGATGTAGAGCCCGAGGAACTGAAGACATTTTCTAGAACTGGCAAAAATGTTCAAAAGGGACTGGGAGTGGTAGCTCATGCCTGTGATCCCAACATTTTGAGAGGCTGACATGAAAGGAACGCTTGTGCCCAGGAGTCTGAGGCTGCAGTGACCTGTGATGTCATGACTGCAATGAAGCCTGGACAACAGAGTGAGTCCCTTCTCAAAAGCAGGGACTGTTTTTAATTTTTTTTTTTTTTTCAAGATAGTCTCACTCTGTCCCCCAGGCTAAAGTGCAGTGGCAACAATCTCAGCTCACCACAACCTCCACCTCCAGGGTTCAAGCGATTGTCCTGCTTCAGCCTCTTAAGTAGCTGGGATTACAAACATGCGCCACCACGCCTGGCTAATTTTTGTATTTTTAGTAGAGAAGGGGCTTCATCATATTGGTCAGGCTGGTCTCAACTCCTGACCTCATGATCCACCTGTCTTGGCCTCCCAAAATGCTGAGATGACAGGCATGGGCCACCATATCCAGTCTAAAAATATTTGGAAGGTACAGAGTGGCCAAAAAACAGAACAGATGCCTCCAATCTGCTCTTTTGACATCTCATCACTAACATACACTTTTCTTTCACAATTAAATTTAACATCATCATCTACAACAAAATGTTCCTTCCACATATACTGTCACTACCTCACTAACATAAATGCAACATTCCTCCAAGTGTCATAAGTTACTGTGACCATTTTCAAAGCCACAGTTTATGGGAAATACCAGTTCTTTCTCTTTGTAAATAAAAGAACTCCACCCAAATAAGATCAAAGGGAGGCTTATGCAGACAGAACTTGCTATGTAGTAAGGGTTCTGTTTAAGTTCCATTTAAGTTCTTCATAGATTCTGGAGATTAGGTCTTTGTTGTGTTGCCCCGGAGCAAGAACAGAAAATCAACACCAAGACAAAAGTATGTCAAATTGCAGGGTCTTTATTGCCAGCAGCCACGGAAAACTCAAGTCTCTCCAACCTGTGGCTCCGAGCTCAGGGGGAGCAAGGCATTTAAGCTGCAAAACCACATCCCTGCTCAAAGGGGACACAGGGGTGTGCAAGGCAAGTTGTCTGTAAAGAAGCTAAGGTCAGCGGTTTGTTGCAAGGGGAGTTGGGTAGCAGTGGAAATTTTTGCCTTTAACACTTCTGAGAATTGCACTATAGTAACAGTCCTGAGAACGACACCTCTGCCCAGAGCCCAGGGGGCTTCTCTATACAATAGTGGTGCTTAGGCTTCAGTTTTAGCCCCTATCTCAGTTTGATACATAGTTTGTGATTATCTTCTCTGATTCTGTATGTTGTCTGTTTGCTCTGTTGATAGTTTGTCTCATTGTGTTAAAGCTTTTAGTTGAATTAGGTACCACTTGTCTATTTTTGTTTTCGTGGCAATTGGTTTTTTGAAAACCTAACCAAATATTTCTTGCCAAGGCTGATGTTGAGAAGAGTGTTTCCTAGGTGGTCTCCCAGGATTTGTATAACTTGAGATGTTATATTTAAGTGTTTAATCCATTTTTGAGTTAATTTTTGTATATGGTGAAATGTAGGGGTTCCAGATTCAATGTTCTGTATGCGGCTAGCCAGTTACCCCAGCACCATTTATTGAATAGGGAGTCCTTTCCCCATTGCTTGTTTATGTTGACTTTGTTAAATATCAGATAGTTGTTGGTGTGTGGCTTTATTTCCGGGTTCTCTAACCTGTCCCATTGGTCTATGTGTCTGACTTTGTACCAAAACCATGCTGTTTTGGCTACTCTAACCTTACAGTATAGTTTGAAGTTGCATATGTGATACCCATCAGCAGTGTACTGAATAAAGAAAATGTGGTACTTATATGCCATGAAATACTACACAGAAGTACAAAAAAAGATACCATGTCTTTTGCAGTAACAAGGGTTCAACTGGAGGCCATTATTTTAAATAAATTAATGTAGCATCTGGAAACCAAATAGCCCATGTTCTCACTTATAAGTGGGAGCTAAACATTGAGTACACATGGACACAGAGATGGGAACAATAGACACTGTGGCCTGCTTGAGTCGGGAGGATGGTGTGAGGCTATGGGTCAAAAAACTGTTGGGTACTGTGGTCACTATCTGCATGACAATATCATTTGTACAGCAAGCCCCAGTGATATGCAATTTACCCATGGAACAAGTCGGCATATGTATCCCTTAAACCTAAAAATTGAGAAAATTATAAATAAATAAATGAAGCAAAAGCTAATTGTTGAACGTTGTGAAAGGTAACATCACAACAGGATGTCATCAGGTAACATATTAAGTTGATATATTGAGAAGGAGCAGGATCTACCTATTATATAACACAGAGATAATCACTCAGATATAGAGATTAGAAATAATTTAGAAAATGTAAACATTTTATTATTTATGGAGTACATCTGGAAGCATAGGGAGTAGACTACATGAAAAGCTCTCAGTGTGTGATTTTTCAATTATGTGCATAGGTTTCTTACATAACATGTAAAATTCAATTACAGAAGAAACAAAGTTGTGTTTTGGGGTCCCAAAGGTTCAGCGATTAACTAGAAGGACTCACAAAACTGAGTCAAGCTGTTATTCTCATGGTTACAGGTTATCACAACAAAAAGACACGGATTAAAATCTGCAGCAGAAAAGGCTGCATAGGGCAGAGTACAGGACAGACTAAGCACAAGATTCCAGTTGTCCTTTCCCAGGGGCATCATGTGGACAGTGCTGAATTCTCCAGCGATATGTAGCAACACACAGAAAGTACTCACAAACAAGAAGCTTACCTGAGCCTTGGTGTTGAGGGTTTCACTGGGGGTTGGTGGCATGGACAAGAGCACCCATTTGGATGACTTAGTTTCTCTATGTCCACGTTCCTAAGGTCAAGCTGACACTACATTGCATGGTACGATGTCCCCAAAATAAATCACATTGTTAACATAGACTATCTGGTGTGGTAACACCAGGTAGTCAGGTATTCGAAGGACTGAGAGGTTATTTCCCTGGAGTTGAACTAGAGTCAAACCTTTTCTTGAAGTGTATGAGGTTTGGACAATTCAGGCCTACTAAGCTTCCTTAACTGCACACAAGTGATAGTGAATGTGTAAGAAATGAGTAGTCTTGTATATTGCTGGTGTAAGTATAGCATTATATAACCCTTTGGAAAGAAATCTAGTGTGCAGTGCATAGACATTACATTTGGTTTGTTTTTGTTTTTGTCTGAAACAGGGTCTCACTCTGTCACCCAAGCAGGAGTGCAGTGGCATGATCACAACTCACTGTAGCCTAAACCTCCCGGGCTCCAGATCTCCTCTTAACTCAGTCTCCTGAGTAGCTAAAACCACAGGCATGTGCCACCACACCCAGCTTATTTTTGTGTTTTTTGTACAGAGAAGGTTTCACCGTGTTGGCTAGGCTAGTCTCAAATTCCTGGGATCAAACAATGCTCCACCTCAGCTCCCCAAAGTGCTAGAATTACCCAGTGATTGCTCAGACCAAACATCTTCCTAAAAGCTGCAGGTGTCTGTGGTCTCTTAAGAGTCAAAATAAAACCCAAAAGAAAAAGCCAACCTCTCCCCAAACAAAACAAAACCCATCACCAACCCACCTTTCAGGTGAGGCATGCTTGAGAAGGGACGCCTTTCCAGCCAGGCCCAGGTAAAGGAATCTGTGCACTCGACTGAACTCAGAACACACAGTGGCAGGGACCTGACAGCCACACTCACTGACCCCATAGAATCTCCGCCACTGACATACAGATCAGGATGTGTCACCCTGAGAGATGACACCACAAATCTGGCTTTCACAGATTGATTCCACACTCTCTCATTGATTCCACACATATCACATCAGTGACACCAGAGTCCCTCATCACTGACCCTACATACCCACTATTCCAAAGACCACCCATTACTAATCTACAGATTCTCATCTT
Source organism: Saguinus midas (assembly GCA_021498475.1). Lineage (NCBI taxonomy): Eukaryota > Metazoa > Chordata > Mammalia > Primates > Cebidae > Saguinus > Saguinus midas. The sequence continues at coordinate 50,902,588 of CM038410.1, read as the reverse complement.
TCACCCCAGGGACCTCACAGATTCCCCATCCCTGATTCAAGGATCTATAGATGCTCCTCTCTTACCCTCACAGACCTATTAATAAGAGGATACATTCATGAGCAAGTGTGTTGACCATTTTACACATCCATTGTGTGTGTGTGTGTGCATGCTGATTAATGGACTTAGGTAAACTTTAGCGTTTTGATAGTCAACACAGTTTCTCAATGCCTTTTCTTTTTCTTTTTGTACATCTTTAAAGACCTTATTCCAGTAAGTGCAGGTTGCAATTTATTAATCTCTATCCCTTTTTGAGTCAGTTATGCATATTCATTATTAATCATAATTCACAATTCTTACAAGTCAGAGACACCAAAGACTCACATAAGAAGAATGGCTGTGGGTTTTTATTTTTGTTGTTGTTTCTGTAGATTATAAAAGTCATTCATTTGTATCAAGTCACTAAGTGTATATATTGTTTTCTAAAACAAAAAAAACTGTAATTTAAAAAAATTTTTTAGACACAGTCTCACTCACTCTGTCACCCAGGCTAGAGGACAGTGGCTGCTGCAGCCTTAACTTCCTAGGCTCAAGTGATCTTCCCACCTCAGCCCACTTAGTAGCTGAGACCACGTGCATGCAGCAATATGCCTACTTAATTACTGAAAACATTTTGTAGAGATCAGGGTCTCGCTATGTTGGTCTTGAACTTGTGTACTCAACTAATCATCCCACCTTGGCCTCCCAAAGCCTTGCAGTTACAGGTGTGAGCCACTGCATGCAGCTGGTAACATCTTAAAAAGAGTAAAATACTCTGAGAACTAATGTAAAATTTCCACAGAGATGATGCATCAGAAATTAAGGTAGAATAAAATGGTCATAGGGCATCTGAAACAATGGAAACTTGGGTCGGGCATGGTGGCTCGTGCCTGTAATACCAGCACTCTGGGAGGCCAAGGTGAGGAACTCACTTGAGGTCAGAAGTTTGAAACCAGCCTAGCCAACACGGTAAAATGCTGTCTCTACTAAAAATTCAAAAGTTAGTTGGTGTGGTGGTTCACGCCTATAATCCCAGCCACTGAGGCTGCTGAGGCACAAGAAATGCTTGAGCATGAGAGGCGGAGGTTGCAGTGAGCCAAGATTGTGCCACTGCACTCCAACCTGGGCAACAGAGGAAGACTCTGTCAAAAGAAGAAACAAAATCCTGATTTTTTAGTAGTGTGAAAAATGTCCGCTCTGGAGGAATAATAATAATAAATAATAGATAAAATATCTACTCTTTTTTTATCTATTATTTTTTGAAGTTACTTTTTTTTTTTTAAGTTTTATTTATTTATTTTTATTTATTTTTTTTTGAGACAGAGTTTCGCTCTTGTTACCCAGACTGGAGTGCAATGGCATGATCTCGGCTCACCACAACCTCCGCCTTCTGGGTTCAAGCAATTCTCCTGCCTCAGCCTCCCAAGTAGCTGGGACTACAGGCATGCACCACCATGCCCAGCTAACATTCATATTTTTAGTAGAGACAGGGTTTCACCTTCTTGACCAGGATGGTCTCGATCTCTTGACCTCGTGATCGACCTGCCTCGGCCTCCCAGAGTGCTGGGATTACAGGCGTGAGCCACCGTGCCCGGCTTTAAGTTTTATTGAGAAATATTAATAACATACCACAGAAGCCATCCATGTAAAGTGTAAAATTTAATGTTTTTCAGTATGTTTGCATAGTTGTGCAAACATCACCACAATAAATTTTAGATTTATTTCATTATCCCAAAGTAAACCACATATAATTCCATTTCCCCCCAATTCCCTTAACCCTGAGCCACTGCTAATCTACTTTGTGTCTCTATGTATTGGTCTATTTTTGACATTTTATTTAAGTGGAGTTACATAACGTTGTCTCTTATGATTGGATTTCTTCACTAGCATAATATTTTTAAGGTTTATTTCATCTGGCATGTGCAGAGGGGGCAGTGTACATAAGAATAAGCCTGAAAGTGCTTATTGATTGATTTGGAAACTTTGCTCCAAAATTGTTAAAGGAAAATGATTTCAAATAAAGAAAAAAAACCATTCAGGCTAAAATCCTGTTTTCCCCAGTTTGTAAAGTGGGGCTTCATTGCAAAGAATGGCAAAGTTTTTATGCATATTTTTAGCAAATTCTCCCTGTGATTTCAAAATAGCCACAAAATGTGGAGGTATTCTGGACTCTGTGGCTGGAGATTTAGGTCAAGGAGAATTCAGGTCCCAGGGTAGGCAGAGAAAAAAAGTACAAGAGTGCCAGTAGAACCTTTTAAATGGAAAATTTTAAATGTTCCTCACAAAAGGAGTCCCAGATAACCACACAAAAGAGGAGTTTGCTGAGCCAGTCAGTCGCGATTGTCCAATAAGATGCGGACAGACTGGGAAAGAGGGAAGTGTATGTCTGCAATCGGTTACATGGAGAAGTGTCAAGTAACTCACCAGACCAATGCAAAGTTACAAGTTTTTTTCTAGTGCTTATATACATCTTAAGCTCCATGCTACATGTGGGATTGCACCTACAAGCAGGAGTGTTTCATTCAATCAACATCTAATCTTTAACTAGATTTCTTTGGAGTCTTGGAAAATTTCTGTATTTTAAGACAGGCCGAGGTGCGTGTGTAAGAATTTTATTATTATTAAATCAAAATTTAGTGTTTGAGAAAACCCAGGCAGGTCTTCATGTTTTTTTTTACATTCCATCCATTATACTCAGGCAACAGTTTCTCCTTTTTTTCTTTTTCTTTTGAGATGGAGTCTTGCTCTGTTACTGAGTCTAGGGTGCAATGGCACCTTCTTGGCTCGCTGCAATTCTTCCGGAGGAATTTCACCTGACAAGAAACCCCAACGGCACTCAGAGATGGAAGGATCACGGTTTATTACACCAGTGGGCCCAGACAGGTTTGTACCCAAAGGAGTGGACTCTAGCCTGAATCACTGCACAGCTTTTATAGGTTATCGGCAGGGGAAACGAGGTGAGTAGAAACCCGTATCAGGGAACAATTTCATGGAGTAGGATTATCACTACTTCTCAGGCTTTTTCAGTCTTGGTCGGGAGTGCCTCAGCTCAACCTGTGTATGTACATACAAAGACCGGTAGGTATTTGTACCCTTTACTGGGCTTGATTTCAGGGAAGTCCACCTCTGGGTAGCTTCCCACCCGTTGCACCCCTGGAAAGGGCCTCAGCTGCTGTGTGGGGCTCTTCTTAGCACAGGTCACACACTGGTTACTTGCTGCAGCAGAGTTTAGGGAGGTGTGCAATGTAGTAATATCTGCTGAGTAGGGTTTCCAGGGCAGTCTTGCCTAGGTGAATGAGACTGTGGCATTGAGTAATGACAGTGTGATCCAGGTTCTTGGGCACCACGGGTCTGTTGTCAGGGAGTAGCCACCATCTCCATCTGCTCCATTTTGCCCTCTCCTCCTGTGCCCATTTATTTTCCTCCTTGGAGTACTCTGGTCTTCCCAAATCCTTGCAAAGCCGAGAAGTGCCTGTAAATAAATGGGCAGGTGTAAGCACTGAATCTTCCTGCATTGCGGCTGTTCTAGCTTCTTGGTCTGATAGCCGGTTCCCCATGGAGATGGAATCCATTCCTCTTTGCTGGTTCTTGAAATGTATGACAGCTACCTCTTTGGGTTTCCAAACTGCTTCTAGCAGTTTGAGGATTTCTTCCTTGTTTTTAACCTCCTTTCCTCCTGCTGTCAGCAGTCCTCTTTTCTTGTATATCGCCCCATGTATGTGAACGGCTGCGAAGGGGTACTTAGAATCATTGTAGATATTGGCCGCTTTATTTTCTCCAGGACATAGGGCCTGGATAAGGGCATATAGTTCCACCCATCTTGCTGACCAGCCTTTGGACAAGGGAGCTGCCTCAATAACTTCAGTGGCAGTGGTGACTGCAAATCCCACATACCTCTCTCCATTTTGGATGTAACCACTGCCATCGGTGAAGAGACTAAAGTATGCCATTGAGATTGGAGAGTCCTTGAGGTCTAGCCGACTAGGGAAAACTTTGTCCACACTTCCTTACAGTCATGGCTAGGGGCTCCTTTCTCCGTGGTCAAGAATGGCCGGGTTGAGGCCATGCACAGTTTCAATGGCGACTTACAGGTTCTCACATAGCAGTCCTTGGTAGTGGGTTAAACGGAGATTTGAGAGCCACTGGTGTCCCTGACTCTTCATGAGGGTGGACACTGAGTGGGGTACTTTGATATAGACAGTCTGGCCCAAAATTAGCTTGTCAGCTTTCTTCATCAGAATAACCATGGCAGCTAAGCTCAATGACAAGGGGGCCATTCTGACGCCACTGTATCCAGCTGTTTAGACACATATGCTACTGATCTCTGCCAAGGCGAAACAGTTCGGGTGAGGACCCCAAGCGCCACTTTGTTCTTCTCTTGAAAAACAGTTTGAATTCCCGGGTAACATTTGTAGCCCTAGCACTGGGGCACTGTGGAGTAGCACTTTGATGTTCTGGTAAGCCGCATCTTGACTATTACCCCATTGAAGGGGTCTATCTTCCAGCCCAGTTAGTGCCTCATAGTGGGGTCTTGGTATGTCCGAGAAGCCAGGGATTCAAAGGCGACAGAAGCCTGCTGCTCCAAGAAACTCAGAGTTTTCACTTGGTGTTGGGAGTGGGCATGGAGCAGATTACCTTTTTCCTCTCTGGTCCCAATGACTGGTGACCTGTGGTGATTACAAATCCTAAGTACTGCAGCTGTTGTTTACAAATTTGAGCCTTTTTTTATGAAACTTTGTATTCCATTTCTGTGAGAAGTTGCAGTAATGCCTTAGTTCCTTCCCAGCAGTCCTCCCGTCTTCTGCTGGCGAGAAGGAGGTCGTCCACATACTGTACCAACATGCAGTTTAGGTCCTCTCGTGGGAAGGCAGCTAGGTCAGTGGCAAGCACTTCACCAAACAGCATGGCAGAGTTTTTTAATTCTTGGGGTAGACAAGTCCAGGTTAGCTGTGTCTTTCTTTGCGTCTGTGGGTCTTCCGATTCGAAGGCGAACAGTGGCCAGCTTTTGATGCCAATCATAGGCAGAAAAAGGCATCCTTTAAGTCAAATCAAGTGAACCACTCAGCCTCAGAGGGAAAATGACCCGAGAGAGTATATGGGTTGTTAAGGCCGGGCGCGGTGGCTCATGCCTGTAATCCTAGCACTTTGGGAGGCTGAGGTGGGTGGATCACAAGGTCAAGAGATCAAGACCATCTGGTCAAAATGGTGAAACCCCGTCTCTACTATAAATACAAAAATTAGCTGGATGTGGTGGCACATGCCTGTAGTCCCAGCTACTCAAGAGGCTGAGGCAGGAGAACTGCTTAAACCCAGGAGGCGAAGGTTGTGGTGAGCCGAGATCACGCCACTGCACTCTAGCCTGGGTATCAAGAGCGAAACTCCAACTCAAAAAAAAAAAAAAAAAAGAGTATATGGGTTGGGAACCACCAGGTGGAAAGTGATTGCAGCACTGTTAACAACTCTCAGGTCTTGCATGGGTCAATATTCCCTAATGGGCTTTTTCCCTGGCGGTAGAGGGGTATTCTGAGGAGACTGGCACTCAACCAGGATCCTGTCTTTTCAGAGCCATGAAATGTGTTTAATGTGTTCCTGAATTCCCAGCTGGGTCTCTTGAGGTATTGGGTATTTTTTCTGCCTACCAGAGATGGCTCCAGGCTTGAGGTCAATTATTAGTCGTGCATGGCCCTTATACATTCCTGGAGGGTTCTTTTCTGCCCAAACTGCAGGGAAGGATCGAGAAATTCTGGTGGGTTTTCTTCTGGCCTCTTGTCCTTGTGAAAGAGTGACTGTCAGAACGAGGCCCTTCTTGGGCTTACTCAAAGTCAGACTTGCCGACCCTTTTGGTTGACTCTCACATCTGGGTTTAGGGCCACAGGTACAATCAAAGGTCCCTCTAACATAAAAATTTCAGAGTAAATTTTGACTCTCATGCATATGGTATAAAGCCTTTGAGTGGTTCAGAGAGTGTTCTAACAGGGCCCGGCACACAAGTGAGACTGTAACTCTCCTATGCACACCCAGATGACAGTAAAGATTGTCGTTGCCCCAGTGGTCCGCACTTGGGGAGGAGGGCAGGGGACGTCGTTGCTGCAAGGTCGGCGTGCAGCTCCCGCCGCGGGTCGCTTGGGCACTGTCCAGGCGGAGCTGGCCCCGCCCGGGCTGCAGCCATGGATGACAAGGAGTATGTGGACTTTGCAACCCTCCCCAACCAAGTCCACTGAAAGTCCGTGAAGAAAGGCTTTGACTTTACTCTCATGGTGGCAGGAGAGTCTGGCCTGGGCAAATCTACACTTGTCAATAGCCTCTTCCTCACTGATCTGAACCGGGACCGGAAACTCCTTGGTGCTGAAGAGCAGATCATGCAAACCGTGGAGATCACTAAGCATGCAGTGGACATAGAAGAGAAGGGTGTAAGGCTGCAGCTCACCATTGTGGACACAACAGGTTTTGGGGATGCAGTCAACAATACAGAGTGCTGGAAGCCTGTGGCAGAATACATTGATCAGCAGTTTGAGCAGTATTTCCGAGATGAGAGTGGCCTGAACCGAAAGAACATCCAAGACAACAGGGTGCACTGCTGCCTGTACTTCATCTCACCCTTCGGCCATGGGCTCCAGCCATTGGATGTTGAATTCATGAAGGCCCTGCATCAGCGGGTCAACATCATGCCCATCCTGGCTAAGGCAGACACACTGACACCTCTTGAAGTGGACTGCAAGAAACGCAAAATCCGGGAGGAGATTGAGCGCTTTGGAATCAAGATCTATCAATTCCCAGACTGTGACTCTGATGAGGATGAGGACTTCAAATTGCAGGATCAAGCCCTAAAGAAAAGCATCCCATTTGCAGTCATTGGCAGCAACACTGTAGTAGAGGCCAGAGGCCTGCGAGTTTGGGGTCGACTCTACCCCTGGGGCATCGTGGAAGTGGAAAACCCAGGGCACTGCGACTTTGTGAAGCTGAGGACAATGCTGGTGCGTACCCACATGCAGGACCTGAAGGATGTGACACGGGAGACACATTATGAGAACTACCGGGCACTCTGCATCCAGAGCATGACCCACCTGGTGGTGAAGGAACGGAATCGCAACTCCGGCGGATGCAGGAGATGCTACACAAAATACAAAAACAGATGAAGGAGACCCATTAACTGGCTTTCAGCCCTGGATATTCAAATCTCTTCCTCTTCCTGTCCATGTCGGCCCCTCCTAGCACCAGCTCTGCTCAGGCCCCTTCAGCTATTGCCACTTCGCCTTACATCCCTGCTGACTGCCCAGAGACTCTGAGGAAATAAAGTTTAATAAATCTGTAAAAAAAAAAAAAAAAAAAAAATATTGTCATTATCCCACATGAACACAGCTCACTGTTGAGGTTCTGAATCTCACATCCTGAGGTGGCTAAAAGTTGCAAACTTGACTCTCATACATGAATCTGTTATACAAGTGGGTTCATGACACTCAGATTAAGATTCAGCAAACCCATGAGGCTGTGACTCTACTTAAAAGACACGATTCTTAGAAGGAATGGGGCTCTCACACATAGATCCCATTGACCATTGAGATTGTGACTTGCATACTTAGAACTACCATATAGAAGTTGACTCATGCCTAGAACTGGGACATGTGTGAGACTGTTAAGCTCAAGCCTGGACCTTCCTGTAGGTGTTATTGTTACGTATGCCCCAGTCCAACACCTGAGTGATTTGACTCTACTGCCTGGACCCAGCTCACATATGAGATTGTAACATACAACTGGGCACTGAGCTGGGAGGGCATTTTGACATCACTGGACCTTGCACTCAGATGATAGGTCTCCTCTGATGCCTTGATGCTGCCCACAGGAGGCATTGTAATATACCACTGGGTCCTACGCCCATTTGATTTAACTCTCTTGTCTAAGTCCTGCCTATACAGAAGATTGTTTCATATTCCAGTCCTGTCACACAAGTGATAAGACTTTATTTGTCTGGTCTTAGTTCTCAAATAAAACATATCACTTTGTTCAGTTCTGAGCTGATGTGACTTCTCTTATATTCTGAGGTTTTCTTCACAGGGGAGTTTGTGACATAAAGCTGGGCCTAAAATCATGGTAATGTTACTCTTTTGTCTTGACACTGTCCTCTGAAGGCATTGTGACACACTGCTGTTACCAGCACCAAGGTGATGTGTGTCTTGTGTTTGGACCCTGCCCACAGACAGCATGGTGACTTGTCTTTGGGTTCATCAACTATTTGATGGGACTTTCCCCCTTTAACACATCCTTGCCTATAACAGATATGGTGACATACATCTGGGCCTAGCACCTAGGAAATGTGATGCTCCTGTCTTGCCCAGGCTGTGTTCAGAAAAGAAAGAGTGATGTATTGCCATTTATCACCTAGGTGATGTGACTTAGCACATTACATATGCAAAGGTGATGTGACACTTCTGCCTGGTCCTCACCAATAGAGGTAATTGGAATATAGCTCAGCCCATAACCTAGACGATTTGAGTCTCTTTTTCTTTCCTGAGTCTGTCCACAGTGGAAATTATAATATATTGGGAGTTCGAGCACCCAGTTTTTGTGACTTTCTTGCTTGTGTCATTCTCACGTGGTGCATTGTGACATATTTCTGAATCCAACACCAAGATGATGTTACTCTCTTGCTGGAATACTGTGACATCTCTCTGTATGATCATCCAGGTGATTTGACTTCTTTCTCCTGTCTGGTCTCTGCTCGCAGAGGGCATTGTGATATATCACTTAGCTCAGCCCCTACATCATGTGACTCTCCACTCATGCCTCTACCATGATCACTAGGGTGACTGTGAAATATGACTTGGTCTATCCCATAGGCTTTGTGACTTTCTGCTTCCTGAGAATAACACAGAAAGCACTGGGATATACCTCTGGGTCTCTTGCCCAGGTGAGACTTTTCTGCTTAGGCCCTCTTCTTAGGGAGTATTGTGACATATTGCTGGACTCAGCACCTAAATAATGACATAAAGCTTTTCTACTGCTCAGGGTCTGCTGGAGAAGAAATTGTAATGTATCACAGAGCCGAGAATCTAGGTGTTGGGACTCTCCTCTTCTGCCTGGGCCCTAAATACATTCTATGTTGTTGCATAGGGCTGAGATCAAAACCTATGTGATTCTACTCTTCTACCTGGGTCCTGCCAACAGGGGTATTATGATGTCGTTTTGTTCATCACTTATGTGTTGTGAATTTTTTCTGCCTGGTTCCTGAAAACAAAGGGTATAGGGGCATGTCTCTTTACCTAACACCTAGGTAATGTGACTGTCTTATTTGCCTGGGCCTTGCATATTTGGGATAGCAAGATATATGGCTGAGCCCTAAATTAATGAGATTTAAGTCTCCTGCCTTGTCCCTGCCATTAGAAAGCCTTTTTACGTATCCCTGAATCCATCACCTTGGATATGTGACTCTCCTGTTTTGCCGGCATTCTGCCCATGGAAAGATTGGACATGTTGCTGGGACCACCATTAAGATGCAATGTCTTTTCTGCCTAGGCATTGCCCACAGGGAGCACGGTAACATATCACTGGGCCCAGTTACCCAGGTGACATGACTGTGCATCCCATGTCCTGCTCTCAGGAAGAGACTGTAAAATCCCTGACTGAGCACCCAGGTAATGTGACTCTTCTACCTGGTCTTTGTCCTCAGGGAAGACTGTGACATATGCCTTGCCCAGCAACCAGCTGATAGGACTCTCCTGCTCCCTCTCTACCAAAGGCGGGATTATAACATATATCTTGGCCCAGCTCACAGGTAAGATGTTGACCCTCTTTTCTTGAACCAGTCAATATAAGAGATACTTTCATAGCTAGGCCTAGTGAAATGGGTAAGGTCCTGCATTTCCTCTTTGTATGAAAGTCATAGGAAACTATAACTTCCTTGTATCCTATATAAAGCCCTCCAGTGGCACAGAGGATGTTATCGCAGGGCCTAGAACACAAGCCAGATTCTATTTCTCTCACACACACACAGCCAACTGTTAGGATTGTCACCCTCACACCTAAACAGGGCCTACTGGTGAAATGCTGAATCTCACATGCAGAGGCAGTCTGCAGTTAAAATTCTGACTGTCACATGTGAACACCTGGCCACAGTTGGGATGGTGACTCACTCCTAAATCCAGCTCATAGAGAGGTCAGGACTCCCATCTAGACTCAGCCAATAGAAGAGATGTTGACTCTCATATGTGGATTTAGGGCCACTGGTACAATTGTGGGTGCATACTGCCATGAAGGTCTCACAGCAGACGTTGACTCTCATACATAGCATACACAGCCTTTGAATGGTAGAGAGACTGTCCTCACAGAGCCCAGCACACAGATGACATTGTGACACTCCTTTTGACACATGGCCAATTGTAAAGATTGTCATCCTTTTACATAAATAGAGCCCACTTTTGATCTTCTGAGTCTCCCAGAAGGTAGTAGTGGAAAGTTGGAGAATTAACTCTCACACATGTCTCTGGTCCACAGGTGGGTTGGTGAATCTCAGACCAAGATTCCCTCACAGCTGTGAGGCTGTGACTCCATTAAGGGGAAACATTCTTCAAAAGAAATTGAGTCTCTTTTGTACAAATGCAGTTTATTTTTGAGATTGTGACTCATGTACTCAAAGCAAAACTACAACTGGGACATGTATGGGACTGTTAAATCATCCCCAGACCTTTCTGTAGGTGTGATTCTGATGTAAGCCTCTACCCAGAATCTGAATGATTTGACTCTCTTGCCTGGGTCTACCCTCTAGGAGAGATTGACATGTCATTTTGCCCAGCACTTAGCTGATGTGATCTGTTCTCCTGTCTTGGCTCTGTTCGTAGAGGACATTGTAATGTATTTATAGGCCCTGCACTCAGGTTATGTGATTTTTGCCTGTGGCTCGCCCACATTGCCTATTTTGACTGACTGAACAGTTCAGCACTCAGGAGATTTTACTCTTCTGTCTGGGCCCTTCCTACAGGGGGCATTATGAAATATTTCTATGTCCCTTATTTGCATGTGGGTATGTGTTTTGAGACAGAGTCTCGCTCTATCACCCAGGCTGGAGTGCAGTGGCACAATCTCAGCTCATTGCAACCTCTACCTCCCAGGTTCAAGCAATTCTCATACCTCAGCCTCCAAGTAGCTGGGATTACAGGTGCCCACCATCACAGCCAGCTAATTTTTGTATTTTTAGTAGAGACATGGTTTTACCATATTGGCCGGGCTCTTTTCAAACTCCTGACCTTAAGTGATCCACCCACCTCAGCCATCCAAAGTGCTGGGACTATAGGCATGAATCACCATCCCCAGCATACCCGTGTGTTTTGACTGTCTTCTGCATGATTTCTGTTGATGGGGGGATTGAGATATATCTCTGGGCTCAGCACCCAGCTGATATGACTTGTCTCTTTTTCCTATGTTCTGCTCACATAAACCATAGTGACATATCATTAGGCCAAATAAAGTGACATTCCTGTCTTGATTTGGTCCTGCTCTCAAAAGTCATTGTGACATATTGCTGGGCTCAGCACAAAAGTGGTTTGAGTCTCATGCCTGGACTCTGCTTACAGGGGCATTGTGACATATCTCTGGGCCTACCAACTCTTTGATGTGACCCTCCCTTTTCACCTGGGCTTTGCCTATAGAAGACATTGTAACATCTCTCATCTCTGCACCCAGGTGACTTGACTTACCACTTCTGCTTGAGTGATTCCTACAGGGAACACTGATACTATCTGTGGTCCAAACATATAGATGATGTGACTTTTCTTTCTTAGACCCGTCCACAGTGGGAATTGTGGCGTATCACTTGGCTTAGCATTTGTGTGCTGTGACTCTCCTCTCATGCCCAGGCCCTGCCCACTGGGGTGATTGTGACATGTACCTGGGTGTAGCCCCTGGGTTATGTGATGTTCCACTTTTCATGATTCCTAATTATAGCATGCATTGTGAAATTTCTGGTTTGCTCACCTTGGTTTTGTGACTCTTTTAGTTGCCATTCCATCAGGGAGCATTGTGACATATTCCTGAGCCCATTATCTAGATGATGTGACCCTCCTCACCTGCCTGCATACCACCGAAGGGGACATTGTGACATATCTCTGAACTAATTTTCTACATAATGTGCCTCTTCTCTGCTGCCCAAGACATGCTAAAAGTAAGATTCTTTACGAATCCATGACATATCTCTGGGCCCGGCACCCAAATATCATGACTCTTCTGTCTGGGCTCTGCCTAAAAGAAGTATTATGATATGTCACTGGGCCCTGGACACAACTGATGTGACTCTTCTGCCTGGGCCTTGCCCATAAAGGGGATTGAGACATACTCCAAGTGAAGGATCAAGGTAATGTGACTTATTGCTGTCTTTCCCGGAGGTAAGTTTGTGACATGTAACTCAGTCCAGCACACAGACAAGATTTTTACACTTGTATGCAAACCCAGCCAAAAGTTACTATTGTGAGTATAACACACGAACAAAGACCACTGATGAGGTCCTAAATCTCATATGTGAACACAGTCAGCAGTTGGAATTGGGACTGTCAGGCGTCTATCTTACCAGAAGTGAGATGGTGACTCACTCTGGATTCAGCTCACAGGGATGGTGATGACTCTCATATCTGCACCCAGTGAGTAAGAGAGATGTTGACCCTGGTAGCTAGACCATGGGGTCTGGGTTCTTGTAGGAAGGTAACAGAAGATTATGACACTCTTGCATGTTGTATTAAAGCTCTTGGGAAATACAGAGTGTCTTTACAGGGTCCGGTTCACAGGTGAGATTGTGACTCTCCTATACACAGCTAACCAACAGTTTGAAATGCCATGCTCATACACAGGCCGAGCCTACTAGTTATATTCTAAATCTTACACATGACCATTGAAATTGTGACCATCATATGTGGATCCAGCTGGGTTGGATGGTAACAAACTTCTGAATCCAACTCACTTGCACAATGAACCCAACCAATAGACGATATATTGACTCTTGTACCTAGACTTAGGTCAACAGGTAAGGTTTTGTGTTTTCTACTTTAATAAATGTCACAGAGGATTACTGCACTCACTTATATTGTATAACACCCCAAGGGCTGTAAGAGAAGGTCATTACATAACTCAGGACAATGTTGAGATTGTGACTCTCAAATGCACACTCAGCCAACAGTAAAAACTGTCATTCACACACATGGACAGAACCCACTGGTGAGGTCCTGAATTTTACTCACAGATGCAATCCACAGTTGAAATTTCTAATGTCATGTGTGCGTATAGCCACAAGTGGGGTGGTGACCCGTATCTGAATCCAACTAAGAGGCACAGCAATGAATTTCATACCTGGACATTGTGTGAGAGATGTTGACTCTCACATCTGTGTGTGGGGCAATAGGTAAAATCATGAGTTTATACAGCACTAACATCTCACAGGGGATCGTGAGTCTCACCCAAATAATACCTTCTGTGGGCAGGGCTCAAGAGTATCATAAGAAGACCCAGAACACAGCTGAGACTGTGATTCTCACATGCACTTCCAGCCCACAGTAAATACTGTCACCCTCCCACACAAAAACAGACAAATGTTGACCTTCTGAATCTCACGCCTGGACACAGTTGAAACTTGGAATTATAATCCTTATATGTAAATTTTGTCTATAGGTAGATGGTGAGTCCAGGGCCAGAATTTATTACACCTGTGAGGCTTTGACTCTGATACCAGAACACAGTCTACAGGTGCAATTAAGACTCTCATGAATGAATCTAGTCGATCGCTGAGATTGGAACTCAGGTACTTGGATACAACTCGCAGGTGTTGACTTTCCTACCTGAAGCTAGAACATGTGTGAATTGTCAATCTTATCCCTGCACCTTCCCACAAATGTGATTGTGACATATACTCCTGCATAACACCTGAGTGATTTTACTTTACTGCCTGGACACAGTCCCAGGGAAGACTGTGACATACACCTGGGTAAAGCACCTAGGTAATGTGACTCTCTTGCTTGAGCCCTGCCCACAGAAGGTATTTTGAAACATTACTGGGCCTAGCACATGGGTCATCTGATTCTAATCTTTAGCCCACACTCTGTTCTCAAAGCCATTATGAGATATCACTGAGCCCAGCACCTGGTGATGTGTCTGTACTGCCTGAGCCCTGTCTGAGCCCTGTCTAATACTTATATGGACAGAGCCAATGGAGGAGAGTTGCATCCACTGTGTTTTAGACACAGCCATATGTCACAATGCACAATGTATGCAGGGCCCAGTAGACATTGTGACATACCTCTGAACTCATTACCTAGGTGATGTGACTTTTTTATTTTTCCTGCATTCTGCCCCTTGAGAATGGACTGTGACATACTACAGGCCCACAGATGACTTATCACCTATTGCTTAGGTGATATGATTCTCCTCTTCTGCCTGCATCATGGCAACAAGAGGTTGAATTATTTTAGTGAGCCCAGATTGCAAGTGATGTAAGCCTCTATACTAGGCCTTGCCCACAGGAGGTGACTGATCTCCGTGGCCATAATTTAGGTGCTGTGACTCTTCTATTCTAAGCCATGCCAATGGAGAGGGATTGTAACATATCTTTGGAATAGCACAATGGTAATGTAAAATATTTGCCTAGGCCATGCTTATAGATGGCATTGTGGCTTATCACTGGTCACAGTATGCAGGTAATTTAACTCTCCTCTACAAATTAAAGATATGTTAATATTGTAACATATCTTTAACCCAGCACTTAAGATATGTGGCTCTTCTGGCTTGTTTCTTTCTCACAAGTGGGATTTTGACATATAACTGCACCCAGCACACAGAGGAGATGGGAAGTTACTCTTGTATGCTCATCCAGCCAAAAGTTATAAGTGTCACCCTCACACATGCACAGAGACCTCTGGTGAAGTCCTGTGTCTTATACATGGACACAGTCCACAGTTGGAATTTTGACTGTCATATGTAGATCCAGTCACAGGTGTGATGTTAGCTCACAGGCACAGTAATGACTCTTATAATTGGACCCAGTCAATAAAAAAAAACAATGCTGACCCTTATAGTTAGGCTTAAAAAAACTGGTAATATCCTGGGTCTCCCATCTGTATGAAAGTCATGGCAGATTATAAAACTTATGCATATTGTATAATGCCCCCTGGTGGTTTAGAGTGTTATTACAGAGGCCAGCACACAGGTGAGATTATGACTTTGATACACAGACACAGCTAAGAGTATTGTCACCTTGGTGCAGATCCCAGTAATGCAACACAATCCTTTAGGCAGAGCCCTATGAGCAGAAAAGAGTCACAACACCTAGGTGCTGGATCCAGGAATATGTCACCATAACCCTAATAAAAGAGCACAGGTAAGATAGTCACACCAACTAGGTGAAAGACCCAGCAATATTTCACAATCTTCTCTGGACTCCTCTGAATAACAGAGGAGTGACATCAGCTTGGTGCTGGGCCCAGCAAAATGTCATGTTGGGTACAAGTACATGAGTCATGATCTCAGTGATGTGCTGGATCCATCAATCTGTCCTGTGCACTGCCTTCTTAGTAGAGTGACAGCCTCACAGGTTTGCTGAATGTTGGTTGGAGAGTCAGAAACCCAAATGTGAGCAAAATCTGCATATGAGAGTCAATCCACAACTTTTGACTGGCTTTGGATGTGAGACTCAGAACCTCAACAGTCGGCTGTGTTCATGTGGGATGATGAGTCTGTACTGCTGACTGGGTGTGCATATCTGTGTCACAATCTCACCTGTGCGCAGTGCTCAGGCAGAAAAGAAGAGTCAATCACTTAGGTGAATAATTAAATATTACTCTCTTTCATTAACATTTTCTAATACTTATATGGACAGAGCCAATGGAGGAGAGTTGCATCCACTGTGTTTTAGACACAGCCATATGTCACAATGCACAATGTATGCAGGGCCCAGGCAGTAGAGGGAAGTCCAACAACCTAGGCGCTGGACCCAGTGATACATCACAATACCTTCTTGGACACATCTCAAGCAGTAGAGGAGAGTCACATCACCTCAGTGCTGTGTGCAAAAATGTGTTATGCCAGGCATGGTGGCTCATGCCTGTAATCCAAGGACTTTGGAGGCCAAGACGGGTGGATTACCTGAGGTCGGGAGTTCAAGACCAGCCTGACCAACATGGTGAAACTCCGTCTTAAAAAAAAATGTGTCACGATACCCACTGAGTAAATGGCCCACTCATGAAAGTCACACCACCTAGGTGAGGGACTCAAAAATCTGTTGCAATGCCCCAATGTGGGTAGGGCTCAGAAGGAAGAATCACATAACAGGGGTTGGGCCTAGCTTCATGTCACAATCACTCCATTTGAAAGAGACAAGGCATGAGAGGAGCGATGCGTCACATAGATGCTGGGCCCAGCAATATGTCACATTCCTCACGTAGACGGGTCCTATGATGAAGAGTCACATCATCCAGGTGATGGGTTCAGACATATGTCCTCATGCCCTCTGTCACCTGTGTTCTGGGCCCAGTCATAAGTCACTGTCTTCTGTGGGTATCGCCAGGCAAGGGAGAACAGTCACATCACCCAGGTGCTAATCCTAGAGATTTGCCACAATCTATTGTATGGGCACAGTTCAGGTAAGAGAAGAAAGTCACATTATCTAGGTGATTGCCTAGAGCTGGTCACAATGCCCCTACAAGGCAGGGTCCAGGCAGAAGACTCAAATCACCTTGGTGCCAAGCCCAGCAATGTGTCACAATCTCCCCTGTAGGCAGAACCTGAGAAAAAGAGACACATCAATTAGATGTTGACCCACTGATAGGTCATAATCTTCCCTGTGTGCAGAAACCAGGCAGTAGAAAAAGTTCACATCACTTGTGTGATTGACATACAGCTATGTCAAAATGCTCCCTGCAGGCAGACCCCAGGCAGGAGGCATACATATCATGGGTGACATTCAAAAAATATGTCAAATGACCCACATGATCTGGGCACAGGCAAAAGAGACATATAACCTGAGTGCTGAGTACGGGGCTTTGAACCGTGT
This sequence comes from Saguinus midas, assembly GCA_021498475.1. NCBI lineage: Eukaryota > Metazoa > Chordata > Mammalia > Primates > Cebidae > Saguinus > Saguinus midas. Next base: position 50,885,553 of record CM038410.1, on the reverse strand, counting down.
GACAATGCTCCACGTAGGCAGGGCCAAGGCAGAAGAATAGAATAACGTCACCTGGGTTCTGGGTCCGGTTATACATTAGTTTCATCTGTGGGTGGGGTCAGGTGGGAGACTCAAATGTTGGGTGCTCAGCACATGATATGTGACAATCACACCTGCAGGAAGGTCCAGGGATGAGATTAACAATCCTGCACATATCCCAGTTTTAGGTATGGAATGAACACATTCTGAAATGTTGGGTCCAGCTACATGAGGCACAATCTCATCAGTGAACCAGATCTATGCATCAGAGTCTCAATTTCTTTTCTTTTCCTTTTTTTTTTTTAAGAAGGAAAGGAAAAGAGAGGAAGAAAAAGAGGGAGAGAGAACAGGAATATTGCTTTATTCTATGAATGTGTATTAATAATGGCCGATCATTATTTTGTGTATTTAAAGTGGAGAATGAATATTTTATGTATCTAAAGTGGAGAGCTCTACAAGTGCTTATTAAGTTTACTTGTTACTGATCTGAGTTCAGATTCTGGATATCCTTATTAATTTTCTGTCTCATTGAGTCTAAATCTCTTTACGGGTCTTATGTATCTGGGTGTTAGGATGCACTGATCCTTATACCACTCTATCTTTGTTGCTTTGAAATCTGTTTTATCAAATGCATGCATTGCAACTCCTTTTTGTTTATTTATTTGTTTTTGTTCTCCATTTGGTTGGTATATCTTTCTCCAACCCTTTGTTTTTAGTCTTTGTGTATCTTTGGATATGAAATGGGTCTGGATGTAGTATACCATTAGGTTTTGGCTGTATCTTTTGATTGGGGAATTTAGTCGATTTCAATTTAAGATTACTGCCATTTGATGTTAACTGGCTATTTTATCCATTCGTTGATGTAAATTCTTCTTTATGTTGATGCTCTTTACTTTTTGGTATATTTTTAGAAAGGCTAATACTGGTTGTTCCTTTCTGTGTGTAATGCTTCTTTCAGAAGTTTTTGTAAAGCAGGCCTGGTGGTAATAAAATCTCTGAGTACTTGCTTGTTCATAAAAGATTTTATTTTTCCTTCAATTGTGAAGCTTAGTTTGGCAGGATATGAAATTCTGGGCTGAAAGTTTTGTTCTTTAAGGATGTTAAATATCGGCCCCACTCTCTTCTGGCTTGTAGGGTTTCTGCTGAGAGATCTGCTGTAAGTCTGATAGGCTTCCCTTTGTGGGTAACCTGACCTTTCTCTCTGGCTGCCCTTAGTATTTTCTCCTTCGTTTCAACCCTGGTGAATCTAATGATTATGTGTCTTGGGGTTGCTCTTCTTAAGGAATATCTTTGTGGTGTTCTCTGTATTACCTGAGGTTGAATAGTATCCTGCTTTGCTAGATTGGGAAAATTCTCCTGGATAATATCCTGAAGAGTATTTTCCAGCTGGGATTCATTCTCTCCATCACATTCAGGTACACCTATCAAACGTAGATTAGGTCTTTTCACATAGTCCCATAATTCTTGGAGACTTTGCTCATTCCTTTTTATCCTTTTTTCTCTATTCTTGTCTTCTCGTTCCATTTCATTAATTTGGTCTTCGACCTCTGATATCCTTTCTTCTGCTTGATCAATTCGGCTATTCAAACTTGTGCATATTTCACTAAGTTCTCGTGTTGTATTTTTCAACTCCATTAGTTCATTTATATTCCTCTCTATATTGTCCATTCTTTTAACATTTCAAACCTTTTTCAAAGTTCTTAGTTTCTTTACATTGGGTTAGAACAAGTTGTTTCAACTCCCAAAAATTTTTTATCATCCACCTTTTGAAGCCTACTTCAGATACTGGAACACAGTCCTCTTCCATTAGGGCTTGTTCCGTTGCTGATGAGGAATTACTATCCCCTGTAGAGGGAGAGGGGTTCTGACTTTCGGTATTCTCGGCCTTTTTAGGCTGTTTTTTTCCCTTTATTGTGATTTTATCCATCTGTTGTCTTTACAATTAGCGCCTTTCTGATTAAGTTCCTGAGAGGATGTCCAATTTATTGATTCCCAGTGCTGGAATCCGAGCAACCCTCTGCGCCGGCCAAAACAGCAGCGATAAGACTGATGGTGCTCTTCTGCCTGGGAATCTCCGGTCTGGCTTCCTTCTTGAGTCCGCAACAAGCGGCTCTGCCTTCCCGGAGCTCCAAACACCAGTCAGTAGGGGAACCAGTCCCGCTCACTGTACACGAAGAGCTGCTGCGCCGAGGCGACGACAAAACCGCTGCGCCGGCCACAGAAGTCGCGCTGGCGACCCACAGGGCTCCTCCACTGGAAATCTTCTGGTCCGTAGGTGACGAAAATTCCTCTGAAAATGTGGCGTCCTCACGTTTTCCGAGCTTTCACTGGGAGCTACAATCCTGAGCTGTTAGCGATCAGCCATCTTGGATCTCTCTCCAGAGTCTCAATTTCTATTGCAGACTGTGTTGACTTAGTGGAGTCCCAGCCTCCTTGGTGTGCTGAATTCTGGTGGGAAAGTCACCAAACAACCTGTGGACCACATTTATGTACATCAACCTTTTTTTAAAAAAAGTCTTCTCACTGCCTCTGGGTGTGATTTAGAACCTCAGCACTGCACTGTGTTGATGTAGGAAGTTCACCATCTTTACTTTGAGTGAGATGTTCATATGAGTGTCACAATCCCACCTGTCAGCTGGGCCCTGTGAAAATTCTCTGTACCAACTGATGGCATTATACAGTGCGCATTAGTGTCACAAATCATGCTGACATTTACGCTGCTATGGATCAGTGATTGTATCTGTGGCCCTAAACTGAGATATGAGAGTCAACTTCACTCCAGTTTGCTCAGTCCAGATAGGAGAGTCCTGCCTATGAGTGGATTTAGAAATCAGTTAGCATTCCAAGTGTGGCCAAATCTTCTCACATGAAAGACAGAATTCCAATTGTAAGCTGCATTCCCATGTGAGATTTAAAACTTCATCAGTGGACTTTGTCCATGTGTGAATGTAATGAATGAAATGGTTGGCAGGGTGTGTGTGTGTAAAACACAATTTCACCTGTGTGCTGGGCTTTGTGTTGACACTCTTTGTACCACCCGATGTCTTTATATAATATGCATAAAGTGGTAACTCTCTATTACCTTCTAACAAAGAGAAGACTTAGAACACTACCCATATTGGGTAGTTTGAGGTATAAAAGTCATTTTATTCCTCACACAATATATATATTGTGACATACATCTTGGCTCAGTCACACCTGTCACCTGAGCAAAGATATGTCACAATCCTACTTGCATATATGGAGCAAGCCGAAGAATGACATTACCTGGTACTTCTATGTCACAATCTTTTTGAGGGCAGGGAATTGGCAGGAGAGTCACATTATCTGTGTGCTGGGCTCAGTGATCAGTCACTCTTTCTTTTGTGCAGATGGTCCAGGGCAAGGCTCATAGGAGAGAAGTTCCCATTAACTCTTTAATGGGTTCAAAGATATGTCAAAATGCCCTTGTGGGCAGGATCCAGGCAGGAGACTCACAGCACCTTGGTGCTGGGCTCAGAAATATGTCTTGTGCATATTTCACTAAGTTCTCGTGTTGTATTTTTCAACTCCATTAGTTCATTTATATTCCTCTCTATATTGTCCATTCTTTTAACATTTCATTAAACCTTTTTCAAAGTTCTTAGTTTCTTTACATTGGGTTAGAACAAGTTGTTTCAACTCCCAAAATTTTTATCATCCACCTTTAAAGCCTCCTTCAGATACTGGAACACAGTCCTCTTCCATTAGGGCTTGTTCCGTTGCTGATGAGGAATTACTATCCCCTGTAGAGGGAGAGGGGTTCTGACTTTGGTATTCTCGGCCTTTTTAGGCTGTTTTTTTCCCTTTATTGTGATTTTATCCATCTGTTGTCTTTACCATCAGCGCCTTTCTGATTAAGTTCCTGAGAGGATGTCCAATTTATTGATTCCCAGTGCTGGAATCCGAGCAACCCACTGCGCCGCCAAAACAGCAGCGATAAGACTGATGGTGCTCTTCTGCCTGGGAATCTCCGGTCTGGCTTCCTTCTTGAGTCCGCAACGAGCGGCTCTGCCTTCCCGGAGCTCCAAACACCAGTCAGTAGGGGAACCAGTCCCGCTCACTGTGCACGAAGAGCTGCCGCGCCGAGGCGACGACAAAACCGCTGCACCGCCACAGAAGTCGCGCTGGCACCCACAGGGCTCCTCCACTGGAAATCTTCTGGTCCGTGGGTGACGAAAATTCCTCTGAAAATGTGGCGTCCTCACGTTTTCCGAGCTTTCACTGGGAGCTACAATCCTGAGCTGTTAGCGATCAGCCATCTTGGATCTCTCTCCAGAGTCTCAATTTCTATTGCAGACTGTGTTGACTTAGTGAGTCCCAGCCTCCTTGGTGTGCTGAATTCTGGTGGGAAAGTCACCAAACAACCTGTGGACCACATTTATGTACATCAACCTTTTTTAAAAAAGTCTTCTCACTGCCTCTGGGTGTGATTTAGAACCTCAGCACTGCACTGTGTTGATGTAGGAAGTTCACCATCTTTACTTTGAGTGAGATGTTCATATGAGTGTCACAATCCCACCTGTCAGCTGGGCCCTGTGAAAATTCTCTGTACCAACTGATGGCATTATACAGTGCGCATTAGTGTCACAAATCATGCTGACATTTACGCTGCTATGGATCAGTGATTGTATCTGTGGCCCTAAACTGAGATATGAGAGTCAACTTCACTCCAGTTTGCTCAGTCCAGATAGGAGAGTCCTGCCTATGAGTGGATTTAGAAATCAGTTAGCATTCCAAGTGTGGCCAAATCTTCTCACATGAAAGACAGAATTCCAATTGTAAGCTGCATTCCCAGTGTGAGATTTAAAACTTCATCAGTGGACTTTGTCCATGTGTGAATGTAATGAATGAAATGGTTGGCAGGGTGTGTGTGTGTAAAACACAATTTCACCTGTGTGCTGGGCTTTGTGTTGACACTCTTTGTACCACCCGATGTCTTTATATAATATGCATAAAGTGGTAACTCTCTATTACCTTCTAACAAAGAGAAGACTTAGAACACTACCCATATTGGGTAGTTTGAGGTATAAAAGTCATTTTATTCCTCACAATATATATATTGTGACATACATCTTGGCTCAGTCACACCTGTCACCTGAGCAAAGATATGTCACAATCCTACTTGCATATATGGAGCAAGCCGAAGAATGACATTACCTGGTACTTCTCCAGGGATATGTCACAATCTTTTTGAGGGCAGGGAATTGGCAGGAGAGTCACATTATCTGTGTGCTGGGCTCAGTGATCAGTCACTCTTTCTTTTGTGCAGATGGTCCAGGGCAAGGCTCATAGGAGAGAAGTTCCCATTAACTCTTTAATGGGTTCAAAGATATGTCAAAATGCCCCTTGTGGGCAGGATCCAGGCAGGAGACTCACAGCACCTTGGTGCTGGGCTCAGAAATATGTCTTGTGATTGCAGCATGAAAGCAAAAGGGTAACATTAACATAGTGCTTGGACAAGATATATGTTACAATCTCCCTGGTGGGCAGAAGCTAGAAAAAAGAGAAAAGCCACATCAGCTAGGTGCTAGTCTCAGGAGATGTGTTACATTTTTTCCTGTAGACTGAGACCAGGTTGAAGAAAGAGTCACATCACCTAGATAATAGACACAGAGATATGTCAAATCCCCTTGTAGAAAGGCCCAAGCAGGAGAGTTATGTCACTTGACTGTTGGACTCAGCAATACATCTCAATGGTCCATGTAGGCAGGCGCATATGCAAAAGAACCAAATATCTTGGGTGCAGGGCCAAGTGATATGTCACAATGCCCACTGGGGCATCACCAGGACAAGAAAGAGTCACATCACCTTGGTACAGGCCCAGCAATGTGTCATTGGGTCCCCTGTGGTTAGAGGCAAAGCAGAATAGTGCTATCAGTTAAATGCTGGGTCCAGCAATTTCTAGAGAAGACCTTATGGACACCCTTCCAAATTAGTGCTTACTGATTTGAGTGGTGTTTGAAAGGAGGTAATTTTTTTAAAATTCAAGCTCTTTATTAAAAATACTTTCAACATTATATAGATAAAAAAAAAACTAGTAAAATAAATCCAGCTTTAACAATTAACACAGGGGTAGTTTTGCTTCATCCTCATTTCCACTCCATTATTTTAAAGACAATTCCAGACATTTCATCTATAAATACTTCAGTACAAAATATTTTTCTTTTTTTGAAACAGAGTTTCACTCTTCTTGCCCAGGCTGAAGTGCAATGGTGCGATCTCAGCTCACCTTAACCTCCACCTCTCTAGTTCAAGTGATTCTCTTGCCTCAGCCTCCTAAGTAGCTGGGATCACAGGCATGTACTACCATGTCTGGCTAATTTTGTATTTTTAGTAGAGACGAGGTTTCTCCTTGTTGGTCAGGCTGGTCTCAAACTCCTAACCTCAGGTGACTTGCCTGCCTCAGCCTCCCAAAGTGCTGGGATTATAGGCATGAGCCACCGTGCCCAGCTGAAACATACTTCTTTTAAGAACTTTTCTTTTTTTTTGAGATGGAGTTTCGCTCGTTACCCAGGCTGGAGTGCAATGGCGCGATCTCGGCTCACCACAACCTCCGTCTCCTGGGTTCAGGCAATTCTCCTGCCTCAGCCTCCTGAGTAGCTGGGATTACAGGCATGCGCCACCATGCCCAGCTAATTTTTTTGTATTTTTAGTAGAGACGGGGTTTCACCATGTTGACCAGGATGGTCTCGATCTCTTGACCTCGTGATCCACCTGCCTCAGCCTCCCAAAGTGCTGGGATTACAGGCGTGAGCCACCGCGCACAGCCCAAGAACTTTTCTTAAAAGACATTCTTCATATCATCACATTAAGAAAATGAACAATTCCTGGTCAGGGGCTATGGCTCATGCCTATAATCCCAGCACTTTAGAGGGCAAAGCAGGAGGATGGATTGAGTCCAAGAGTTTGAATCCAGCCTGGGTAACAAGGCAAAACCCTGCCTCTACAAAAAAAAAATACAAAAAATTAGTTGGACATGGTGGTGCACACCTCTAGCCCCAGCAACTTAGAAAACTGAGATGAGAGGATCACCTGGGCCTGGGAATTTGAGGCTACAGTGAGCCACGACTGCACCACTGCACTTCAGCCTGGGTGACAGAGCAAGATCCTATTTCAAAAAAAAAAAAAAAAAAAAATGAATAATTTTTAAAAATCACATAATTAGTTGCATTTGATTTGTTCAGAGTTTAAACAAGATCTATATGTTCAAGTTAGATGATAAAGCTCACACACACAGACACACACACACACACACACACACACACACACAGACATATATATATTTATTTCAGACACAGTCTCATAGTCTCATTTTGCCACCTAGGCTGGAGTACAATGGCATGATCTCAGCTTACTGCAACCTCTACCTCCCAGGTTCAAGTGATTATTTTGTCTCAGCCTCCCAAGTAGCTGGGATTACAGGTGCATGCTACCATGCCTGGCTAATTTTTTTTTTTTTTTTTAAGATAGAGTCTTGCTCTGTCACCCAGGCTGGAGTCAGTGGCATGATCTTGCTTCACTGCAGCCTCCACTTCCAGGTTAGAGTGATTCTCCTGTCTCAGACTCCTGTGAAGCTGGGAATACAGGTGTGTAACACCACAGCTGGCTGTTTTTTGTATTTTAGTAGAGAAAGGGTTTCGCCTTGTTCACCAGATTGGTCTCTAACTCCTGACCTCAAGAGATCTACCCGCCTCAGCCTCCCGAATAATTATATTTTTGAAGAGATGGGGTTTCACCATGATGGCCAGACTGATCTTGAACTCCTGACCTCAGGTGATCTGTCCACTTGGGCCTCCCAAAGTGCAGGAATTTCAGGCATGAGCCACCTCTCCTGGCTCACTCTTATATATTTTTTTAATCTATTGACTTCCCTTTTTTCTTCATATTGTTTGGAGAAATAAAAAACTAGACCATATGGAGTTTCCACATACTGCGTTTGAGTACACCCCCATGGTACTGATTAACATATTAGATTCTCTATATCTCCTCTAAAATATCTGGTCATTAATTAGAGCAGTAGTTCTCAACCAGCTGTGTCTCCCCCTCCCCCCATTAGAGGATATTTGGCAATGCTGGGAGATATTTTTGTTGCCACAACTGGAAAGAAGGATGCTATTTCTGGCACCTATTGGTTAGAAATCTGGGTGCTGCTAAACATCCTATAATGTACAGGACAGCTTCCTCCCACCCTAAACAAAGAATTATGTGGAACTAAATGTAAATAGTGTCAGAGCAGAGAAACTCTGCTGCAGAGGCCTGATAAAATTCACATTCAATTATTTTGGTAAGGTCTGCTTGTCACTGTTTTTGTGATCAAATTTGTTAGCAGGTTAAAGTGTAATCCACGTGATTTACCCATTGTAAAGTTGCTGCCTTTTGCATAATGTCATGCATTCACTGATGATCACTGCCTAGACTCATTATGTTGTTAGGAGTTGCAAAACAATCACCTTCTTATTTTGTTCCTCTTTCAGCCATTATTACTGGAATCCTTTTATAAAAATAAACTCCTCCCACCTTAACAATCTGATTACTCAGAGGGATAGTATGTGTAGAAAGGGAGGAGAAATGCTTGATTTTTTCATTCATATTCATTAGTTTTCAGAATTATTAGTTTCAGAATAATGAATTGGTTTTCTAGTTTCCAAAGGTGATTGTGGCAAACTGTATTTTTTAAAGGCTTGTCCCATGTGTTTAGAATTTTGCCTTCCACTTTCAGAGGTGAAGTTTAATTCCTCTGCCCTTGAATCTCGATTGGTTTGTTGTTTGTAAGCAATTCTGTGTGGCTCCCAAGCCTCAGTCACAAGAGGCACTGTGACCTTGACCTCATTAGCTGAAACTCCTGTGATTGAAGTCTTGAGGCATCATGTCAGAAGTTCCAGGTGCCCTGAGCCACCATGCTATGAGGAAGCCAAGTCACTTGGAGAGGCTACTAGTCCAAGTCTTTGACTCCTCCCACCCCAGGTGCCAGACCTGTGTGCAAAGCAGGCTTTGTAGGACTGCAGCTCTCAGGCATCAGATCACTCCCAGCCTTTGAATGCTCCTGTTTGAGGCCACAGACATCTGGAGCAGAGGCAAACTGTCTCTTTGTGAGCTGTCTGAATTTCTAACCCACAGAATCAAACAGTATGTTAAAATGGTTGTCTTAGCTGGGCACCGTGGCTCATGTCTGTAATCCCAGCACTTTGGGAGGCTGAGGTGGGTGGATCAAACGGTCTGAAGTTTGAGACCAGCCTCCAGACCAACATGGTGAAACCCCATCTTTAAAAAAAAAAAAAAAAGGTTGTGTTACACCACTAAGTCTGAAGTGGTGTGTTATACAGCATGAGTTACTGTTGAACAACTACTGATATACCCACATTTGTTTGTTATACTACACACACACACACACACACACACACACACACACACTTTTTCTTCTTTAGAGATGGGGTCTTGCTGTGTTGTCCAGGCTGGTCTTGAACTCCTGGCCTGAAGTGGTCCTCATATCAGCCTCCCAACATGCTGTTATTACAGACATGAGCCACTGCACCTGGCCTATACCCACATATTTTATTAAAAATTTCTTTGGCTCACACCTTTAATCCCACACTTTGGAAGGCTGAGGCGGGCGGATCATCTAAGGTCAGGAGTTTGAGACCAGCCTGGCCAACATGGAGAAACCCTGTCTCCACTAAAAATACAAAATTATCTGTACATGGTAGTACATGCCTGTAATGCTAGCTACTTGGGAGACTGAGGCAGAATTGCTTGAACCTGCAAGGTGGAAGTTGTGGTGAGCCAAGACTGTGCCATTGCGCTCCAGCCTGGGCAATAGAAGTAAAGCTCCACCTCAAAAAAAATTAAAAATAAAAAAATGGTGGAGTCAGTCTTGCTCTGTTGCCCAGGATGGAGTGCAGTGGTATGATCTTGGATCACTGCAACCTTTGTTCTCTCAGGGTTCAAGCAATTCACGACACCTGGCTGATTTTTTGTATATTTTGTACAGATGGGGTTTCACCATGAGCAATTTTCCAAGGAGCCTGAGACTAGCCTGGTCAACATGGTGAAACCTGTCTCTACGACAAATAAAAAAATTAGTCTGGTGTGGTGACACATGCCTGGCATCCCAGCTACTTGGGAGACCGAGGGATGAGAATTACTTGAACCTGGGAGTTGGAGTTTGTAGTTAGCTGATACTGCAGTATTGAACTCCAGCTTGGACAACAGTGAGATTTGTCTTGAAATGATGATAACAATACCAGGCAAGAACAACAGCACTGAACAAATGAAAACTGATAGTAAGACATAAGATCATACAAGTATTCAGAGACATAATCTGGAAACCTCGTATCAGTTCCCTTGTCTCTCCCATAACAAATGCAGCCAAAGGGTCTCCACAGGTTTCCTAATCACAGTCATATATGTTCCTATTAAGGCTCAATATTATATATGCCCTGACACTGGGTAAAAACAAGGTGGGATTAATGGATTAACTGCAAATTTCCAGCCCCATTGTACTCCTTTGAATAAGGTTCCCTATCCAAACCACTCTCCTCAGAGACCGGACACAGTACCTGCATACTGCATAGTAGCAGGCATCAGGTTTCAACCACCCTGCAGAATTATTCACACAAGCCAATCATGCCCTCCTTCAAGAACCAGGGGTGGCTGGGTGCGGTGGCTCAAGCCTGTAATCCCAGCACTTTGGGAGGCCGAGGCGGGTGGATCACGAGGTCAAGAGATCGAGACCATCCTGGTCAACATGGTGAAACCCCGTCTCTACTAAAATACAAAATTAGCTGGGCATAGTGGTGCATGCCTGTAATCCCAGCTACTCAGGAGGCTGAGGCAGGAGAACCTGCAAGGTGGAAGTTGTGGTGAGCCAAGACTGTGCCATTGCGCTCCAGCCTGGGCAATAGAAGTAAAGCTCCACCTCAAAAAAAATTAAAAATAAAAAATGGTGGAGTCAGTCTTGCTCTGTTGCCCAGGATGGAGTGCAGTGGTATGATCTTGGATCACTGCAACCTTTGTTCTCTCAGGGTTCAAGCAATTCACGAAACCTGGCTGATTTTTGTATATTTTGTACAGATGGGGTTTCACCATGAGCAATTTTCAAGGAGCCTGAGACTAGCCTGGTCAACATGGTGAAACCTGTCTCTACTACAAATAAAAAATTAGTCTGGTGTGGTGACACATGCCTGTAATGCTAGCTACTTGGGAGACTGAGGCAGAATTGCTTGAACCTGCAAGGTGGAAGTTGTGGTGAGCCAAGACTGTGCCATTGCGCTCCAGCCTGGGCAATAGAAGTAAAGCTCCACCTCAAAAAATTAAAAATAAAAAAATGGTGGAGTCAGTCTTGCTCTGTTGCCCAGGATGGAGTGCAGTGGTATGATCTTGGATCACTGCAACCTTTGTTCTCTCAGGGTTCAAGCAATTCACGACACCTGGCTGATTTTTTGTATATTTTGTACAGATGGGGTTTCACCATGAGCAATTTTCCAAGGAGCCTGAGACTAGCCTGGTCAACATGGTGAAACCTGTCTCTACGACAAATAAAAAAATTAGTCTGGTGTGGTGACACATGCCTGGCATCCCAGCTACTTGGGAGACCGAGGGATGAGAATTACTTGAACCTGGGAGTTGGAGTTTGTAGTTAGCTGATACTGCAGTATTGAACTCCAGCTTGGACAACAGTGAGATTTGTCTTGAAATGATGATAACAATACCAGGCAAGAACAACAGCACTGAACAAATGAAAACTGATAGTAAGACATAAGATCATACAAGTATTCAGAGACATAATCTGGAAACCTCGTATCAGTTCCCTTGTCTCTCCCATAACAAATGCAGCCAAAGGGTCTCCACAGGTTTCCTAATCACAGTCATATATGTTCCTATTAAGGCTCAATATTATATATGCCCTGACACTGGGTAAAAACAAGGTGGGATTAATGGATTAACTGCAAATTTCCAGCCCCATTGTACTCCTTTGAATAAGGTTCCCTATCCAAACCACTCCCTCAGAGACTGGACACAGTACCTGCATACTGCATAGTAGCAGGCATCAGGTTTCAACCACCCTGCAGAATTATTCACACAAGCCAATCATGCCCTCCTTCAAGAACCAGGGTGGCTGGGTGCGGTGGCTCAAGCCTGTAATCCCAGCACTTTGGGAGGCCGAGGCGGGTGGATCACGAGGTCAAGAGATCGAGACCATCCTGGTCAACATGGTGAAACCCGTCTCTACTAAAATACAAAATTAGCTGGGCATAGTGGTGCATGCCTGTAATCCCAGCTACTCAGGAGGCTGAGGCAGGAGAACCTGCAAGGTGGAAGTTGTGGTGAGCCAAGACTGTGCCATTGCGCTCCAGCCTGGGCAATAGAAGTAAAGCTCCACCTCAAAAAAAATTAAAAATAAAAAATGGTGGAGTCAGTCTTGCTCTGTTGCCCAGGATGGAGTGCAGTGGTATGATCTTGGATCACTGCAACCTTTGTTCTCTCAGGGTTCAAGCAATTCACGAAACCTGGCTGATTTTTGTATATTTTGTACAGATGGGGTTTCACCATGAGCAATTTTCAAGGAGCCTGAGACTAGCCTGGTCAACATGGTGAAACCTGTCTCTACTACAAATAAAAAATTAGTCTGGTGTGGTGACACATGCCTGTCATCCCAGCTACTTGGGAGACTGAGGCAGAATTGCTTGAACCTGCAAGGTGGAAGTTGTGGTGAGCCAAGACTGTGCCATTGCGCTCCAGCCTGGGCAACAGAAGTAAAGCTCCACCTCAAAAAAAATTAAAAATAAAAAAGTTGTGGAGTCAGACTTGCTCTGTTGCCTAGGATGGAGTGCAGTGGTATGATCTTGGCTCACTGCAACCTTTGTTCCCCCGGGGTTCAAGCAATTCACGAAACCTGGCTGATTTTTTGTATATTTTGTACAGATGGGGTTTCACCATGAGCAATTTTCCAAGGAGCCTGAGACTAGCCTGGTCAACATGGTGAAACCTGTCTCTACTACAAATAAAAAAATTAGGCTGGTGTAGTGACACATGCCTGTCATCCCAGCTACTCGGGAGACTGAGGGATGAGAACCACTTGAACCTGGGAGTTGGAGTTTGCAGTGAGCCGATACTGCAGTATTGAACTCCAGCTTGGGCAACAGTGAGATTTGTCTTGAAATGATGATAACAATACCAGGCAAGAACAACAGCACCGAACAAATGAAAACTGAGAGTAATATGTAAGATCACACAAGTATTCAGAGACATATTATAATCTGGAAACCACGTATCAGTTCCCTTGGCTATCCCATAGCAAATGCAGCCAAAGGGTCTCCACAGGTTTCCTAACCACAGTCATATGTTCCTATTAAGGCTCAATATTATATATGCCCTGACACTGGGTGAAAACAAGGTGGGCTTATTGGATTAACTGCAAATTCCCTGCCCCATTGTACTCCTTTGAATAAGGTTCCCTATCCAAACCACTCCCCTCAGAGACTGGACACAGTACCTGCATACTGCGTAGTAGCAGGCATCAGGTTTCAACCACCCTGCAGAATTATTCAAACAAGCCAATCATGCCCTCCTTCAAGAACCAGGGGTGGCTGGGTGCGGTGGCTCAAGCCTGTAATCCCAGCACTTTGGGAGGCCGAGGCGGGTGGATCACGAGGTCAAGAGATCGAGACCATCCTGGTCAACATGGTGAAACCCCGTCTCTACTAAAAATACAAAAAATTAGCTGGGCATAGTGGTGCATGCCTGTAATCCCAGCTACTCAGGAGGCTGAGGCAGGAGAATTGCCTGAACCCAGGAGGCGGAGGTTGCAGTGAGCCGAGATCGCGCCATTGCACTCCAGCCTGGGTAACAAGAGCGAAACTCCGTCTCAAAAAAAAAAAAAGAACCAGGGGTTACCTCCCATCCTCTTGCTACTACAAAGCATCCTGGAAAAGCCTCCACCTGATTACTCTGCTCCTGAGTGCAACACACTGTATTCTGCATGGTGTGCTGGGCTCTCCCTCCCTGTGCCATAAGAATGGGTAATGAACAAACCCACGTTCATCTCATCTATCCAGTGTCAGCTATCATGTGCTTTGCAATAATCTGTACTTTCTTTCTAATTCTTGAGAGATATCTGAATCCTGTGATCTTGGGTGTAGGATTTTAGAAAGAAGGCCACTCAGAATGGGTAGGTAATTTGTAGACACAGCATCAAACCTCACAAGGCCTTCATAAACCAAAAGTGGAACAGCCAGAAAAATGACTGCCAGTTCTAGTCACCAGACCAGCTACAAGACCCAGGCAGAGATGGAGAAAGAGGCTCACCAAAGAGGCAGACATGCAAGAAACCACCCTCCAGCAAATGAGGCACGTCTGGCCGAAGACACACACAAGGAGTCACACTGGAGCACACAGCTCCAGCAATGTTTTTCAGAGGCTGCAGCCCAAACAAGAGCAGAGCACCCTCTGCCTTGACAATGCACATGCACTAATTGTGAGCTGGTGGTTGCATCATAGAGACTGCCACAGCTGCCCAGAGATGAGTCCTTGACACTACCCCAAGCACAGCCTCCTGCATCAGCATGTCAGACTCTGGGCTAAGGCCAGTCCTCACCAGAATGTGGACAGAATAGTCTCTGGAGGCCAGGATTCACAGAGGGCTGACCAGAAGGCAGAAACTTCAGGAAGAGTGTGGAAAAGCAGTGAAGGACCAGCCTCAGGCCTGAGCAAGTGGTTTGCAGGCAAGTCTCCCAAAAAGTTGGACCTTTGGGATTTCGAGGACAGGTCTGCCTGTGTGCCTATGTGCTGCTCTCACATGAGAATTGTTGTGGCAGACAGAACTGGCAGCTTCAGGGGCTGCATGAGATGTTGCAGTGTCTGTGTGTGTGTTTCTATGTCTCTCTTTCTCTCATTTCCTCCTCTCCCCTTTCTTGCTCTTTCTCTGCCATCTCTGTGTCCATGTGTGTTGGGGTACATGCACCCTGAGCACTGCAGAACTGTTTCTTGAATGTCAGCTGGTTCTGGTGAGCCTGTGTCATGTGGCTGGCTGTCATTCTGCTGGTGGTTTCAATTTAAATCTGTGAGGGCCTGGGCAACATGGGGAGCTTGCTTAAACCCAAAATTTTAAATAACCTCCCCATCCTGAGTGGCCTCTTTACTATGATCAAGACGACCACATCCTAGCTAAAAACAAAAGCCTCACAGGTGCTAACTCACACCCCTACAGGAGGGGTGTCCACCAACCTCAAAGATGGTTCTCACTCCTCTTGCCCTTTGCCCTCATTGGAAAATCTAGCCATAACTCAAAACAGCATTGACAGCACCATGTTTACAAATGCAAGGTACCACGCAGAGAGTGCTGCATCAAGTAGACAGTTGAGCTCTCTGAGTGTCTGTCTTAGTCTGTTTGTGTTGCTATAACAGAATACCACAGGCTGGGTGATTTATAAGCAAGAGTTTATTTGGCTTACAGGTGTGGACCCTGGGAAGGTGAGCAGCCTCCATCTAGTGAAGGTCTTGCTGTGTCTCATCCTAACATGGAAGGTGGAAGGTGGAAGGGCAAGAGACTGACCACATATGAGAGGAGGGAGAAAAAGAAAGAAAAGAAGGCCAACCTCATCCTTTTATCAGGAATGCACTTCCCAAGATAACTAACCCACTCTGCCTTTATCCATTTATGGTGGCAGAGCCTTTGTGACCTAATCACGTCTGAAAGGTTCTACTGCTCAATACTGTTGCATTAGGGATTGAGTTTTTAACACACAAATTTAGGGGAACACATTCAAACCACAACAGTCCCATGTAAACCTTCCAGAAAACCTGTGTGACTGGCACTCTGGAATCTCTTTTCCACCCTCTTTCATGGCAACTTTAACATCCTGTTCCCTCAGCATTTTCCATGCAAGCATAGGGAAGAACACAATCACTACACCTATTAAGAAACCTTTCCTACATTAAAATAACTGGCTGGGCATGATGGTTCATGCTTGTAATCTCAGCACTTTGGGAGGCCCAGGCGGATGGATCACAAGGTCAGAAGTTCAATACAAGCCTGGTCAACATGATAAAACCTTGTCTCTACTAGAAATAGAAAAATTAGCCAGGCATGGTGTCAGACACCTGTAATCCCAGCTACTCAGGAGGCTGAGGCAGCAAATTGCTTGAACCTGGGCAGCAGAGGTTGCAGTGAGCTGAGATCGTGCCACTGCACTGCACTCTGGGTGACAGAGTGAGACTCTGTCTCAAAATAAATAAATAAATAAAAATAATGCTATCACTCAAGTGTTGTGTTTTTTTTGTTTTTTTTTTTTTAAGACGAAGTCTCGCTCTTGTTGTGCAGGCTAAACTGCAAAGGTGCAATGTTGGCTCACTGCAACCTCCGCCTCCTTGGTTCAAGTGATTCTTCTGCCTCAGCCTCCTGAGTAGATGGGACTATACAGGTGTGTGTCACCATGCCCCACTAATTTTTTATATTTTTAATAGAGATAGGGTTTCACCATGTTAGCCAGGATGGTCTCAATCTGCTGACCTCATGATCCTTTTGCCTTGGCCTCCCAAAGTGCTGGGATTACAGGCATGAGCCACTGCACCTGGTCTCAAATAGAAATTTGTAAAATTAATTTTCATTTTTGATATTAACGAATATAATTTTTCTTTCTTGAGATGGTTTTGCTCTCACTCCCAGGCTGGAGTGAAGTGGCATGATCCTGGCTCACTGCAACCTTCCCCTTCTGGGTTTAAGCAATTTTCCTCACTCAGCCTCCCGGTTGCTGGCATTGTAGATGCCCACCACCATGCTCAATTTTTTTTTTTTTGAAACTGAGTTTTGCTCTTGATGCCCAAGATGGTATGCAACGCTGCAATTTCAGCTCACTGCACCTCCACCTCACAGCTTCAAGGAATTCTTTTGCCTCAGCCTCCGAAGGAGCTGGGATTACAAGCATATGCCACCACATCCAGCTAATTTTGTATTTTTAGTAGACATGAGGTTTTGCCATGTTGGACAGCCTGGTTTTATTTATTTATTTATTTATTTTTTTGAGACGGAGTTTCGCTCCTGTTGCCCAGGCTGGAGTGCAATGGCGCGATCTCGGCTCACCGCAACCTCCGCCTCCTGGGTTCAGGCAATTCTCCTGCCTCAGCCTCCTGAGTAGCTGGGATTACAGGCACGCGCCACCATGCCCAGCTAAGTTTTTGTATTTTTAGTAGAGACGGGGTTTCACCATGTTGACCAGGATGGTCTCGATCTCTTGACCTCGTGATCCACCCGCCTTGGCCTCCCAAAGTGCTGGGATTACAGGCTTGAGCCACCGCGCCCGGCCTGACAGCCTGGTTTTCAACCCTTGATATCAGGTGATCCACCTGTCTCAGCCTCCCAAAGTGCTGGGATTACAGGCATGAACCACAACATCTTGCCATTTTTTAAAATTTTTAGTAGAGACAGGATTTCATCATGTTTGCCAGGCTGGTCTCAAACTCCTCACCTCAGGAGTTTGATCCAACAGCCTTGGCCTCCCAAAGTGCTAAAATTATAGGCATGAATCTACTGGGCCAGGCCATGAACATGAAATTCTATATCAGTTTAATAAAAAACTCTAAAATACATGGAAAATAAAAATAATTACCAAAATGTTCAATGATGCAAAGCAACAGGTAGAATGAGATCTTACATCCTAAAATATATAGACCTAAATATGGCATTTCAAAAATCAAGCAGAAACCTAAGGGGATCTATACACATCTTTTTTTTCCAGGTTTTAGACTCAGACTGAATTTTTTTAAATGCACACCTTTTAAACTAAGCTTTCTGGCTGTGCACAGTAGCTCACCTGTAATCCCAGAACTTTGGAAACCAAGGTGGATGAATCATCTGAGATCATGAGCTCAAGACCAGCCTGGCCAAAATGGTGAAAACCTGTCTCTGCTAAAATTACAAAAATTAGCCAGATGTGGTGGCTCACATCTGTAATCCCAGCTACTACTCGAGAGGCTGAGACAGGAGAATCACTTGAACCTGGAAGGCAGATGTTGCAGTGAGCTGAGGATGTGGGACTGTATCTAGCCAGGGTGACAGTGAGACATCATCTTAAAAATAAAAAAATAATAAAAAGGCACGCTTTCTAGTTTAACTCTAAAATTAATTTGAAATTCTGACAAGAAAGATGTACTCAAAAAACAAGAAAAGTATGTAAATCACTAAGATACCAAAGAAAACAACTGTTACTGTATTACAAATAAATTTTGCAAATAAACTGCAAAAAGGTATGTCTTGTATTGCAAATAAATTGCAAAAAGGTATGTTACATGTTCTGGGAAAACACTAAAATGAGGATGAGAGGAAAACTGTGACTCTTGAACGTGAGAGAGAAAAAATCAGGGCAGAATGTTAGGAATTGGAAATGATTCTCCATATTAAAGGAACACAAGAGACAGAGAGAAGAGGACATGATAATAACAGACTCCAGGGGTGTGGGGGTAGACGGGAATAAAGGAGGCAGAGAGAGCAGTGGGGATGTACATAAAATCACTCTCCAGAGCTGTGCTGTCCAATAAGGCAGCCACTTGCCACATGCAGCTGCTGAGCACTTGAAAGATGGCTAGTCCAACCTGAGAAGTGCTGTAAGTGTAAAACACATTTGAAAACATTCTGAATACTTGGTATAAAAGAAAGAATGGACCCGTGTGGTGGCTCATATCTGTAATCCCAGCACTGTGGAAGGCCAAGATGGAGGATTGCTTGAGCCAGGAATTTGAGATCCCTCTGGGCAACACAGCAATATTCCATCTCTTCAGGAAGCAAAGAAAAAAAAAAATAGGCTAAGCACAGTGGCTCATGCCTGTAATCTCAGCACCTTGGGAGGCCAATGTGGGTGGATCACTTGAGCTCTGGAGTTTGAGACCAGCGTGGACATGGCAAAACCCTGTCTTAACAAAAAAATACAAAAATTAGTCAGGCATGGTGGCACATGTTTGTGGTCCCAGCTACTTGAGAGGCTGAAGTGGGAGGATCATTTGAGCCCCAGAGGTTGAGGCTGCAGTGAGCCAAGATTGTGCCACTGCACTCCAGTCTGGGTAACAGAATGAGACCATTTATTTAAAAAAAAAAAAAATTAGCTGGACATGGTAATGTATGCTTCTAGTTATAACTACTAGGAAGGCTGAGGAAGGAGGATCTCTTCAGCCCAGGAGTTTGAGGCTGCAGTGAGCTATGCTCTTGCCACTCTCTGCATTCTAGCCTGGGCAACAAAGCAAGACTCTGTCTCCAGAAAAAGGAAAAAATAATAAGAAAAACTGTAAACTATCTATATCATTAATAATTTGCATTTTGATAAGATGTTGAAGTGATATTTTGGATAATGCTAACATTTTAGGTGAAATAAAATATTAATTTCACCTGTTTTTTAAACTTTTCTAAAGTGACTACTAGACAATGTAAACTGACTTATGTGTCTGGCATTGTATTTCTATTGGAAACCACTGCCCTAGAGAGAAATGATCTCTAGGGAGGCAGAAACATGAGAACCATAATAGAGTTGGATGGATGGAAGTGACAGACACATCTGGTGGGTACCTTCAGGTGCTGACAGTGGGGACCCAGGAGATTCAGGTGTGAACAGGCCCCCATCTGTGCATATCAGGAGAGGAGCATGGCTGACACTAGGGGTGCTAAGCTGACACATAGAATTACTCAGCTTTATAAACATGTGAAGAAGATACTGTGAAGTCACTGACAGCTCACAGAACACATTATAATAAAAATGAGAAAATCATAAAATCAAAATAAAATAAATAAAAATAAATGAGAAAATCACTTAGAACAAATATTACATAAATACCCAATAAAAAAATGGCTGGCTTAAGAGACAGGACCCCTTTTCCCTAATACATGTTCACATTATAAAAGAATTGAGGGTTCAAATCAAGAAGCTGAGACTGCTGTGATGGTTCGTTTTAAAGCAGGAAGCTCATTTCCTGCTGGGGTGGACGGTGCCCTCTACTGTTCCCTCTGTGCCTTGCCCATTTTTTATTAAAAGTGGCCTTTCATGCTGTTAGAAATCTGTAGCACAGGCTCAGTGCACTGGCTCAGGCCTGTAATCCCAGCACTTTGCAAGGTGGAGGTGGGCAAATCACTTGGGCAACATGGTGAAACCCCATCTCTACTACAAATACAAAAACCAGTCAGGTATGGTAGCTCACACCTGTAATCCTAGCTACTAGGGAGGCTGAGACAGGAGAATCACTTGAACCCAGGAGGCAGAGGCTGCAGTGAGCTGACATTACAGCACTGCACTCCAGCCTAGGAGACAGAGCAAGACTCTGTCTCAAGACAAAAAAAAAAAAAAAATCATAACAGAAAGAAAACTAAGGAAAAACTGAATTTGGATGTTTAAGAAAGCAACCTCAGAATTAACTGCTAAAGAGAATCAATCTTGATGGAAAATATAAACCACTTCTTCATGAACATTAAAGAAAATTCTAAAGACCAAAACTTTTGGAATTAGATTAACTGAAATGGCAGTTTAATCCTCCTGAAGAAACTTTAATTCCTCACCAACAGTGCTTCAAAGCTAAGAGCAGAAATTACTTTTTATAGCTTTTTACAAGCATTAAAGCTAAAAATCTAAAATCAGATCTTTCTCTGAAAGAAACTTCTCAAAACAGAAGAAGCCTAAAGGACTTCAACCTGGAAACTACTCAGGGAATTTGAAATATTCCCTCTGGGGATATCTACAATTGAAACCTGGCAGTAATTTAAAAAAATACCAGGTAACTCATTGGGTATGGCTGGAGCCTCATATCTACAGATGGGTCATTTTATATGCTGAGATCTGAACCAGATGATTAGAACCCCTTAAAATGATGCACACAAAATAAAAACAGAATAAATTGAAAGAGAACACAGATGACTGGTCTAAAGGACCTACTTGCTTAGTTTCCTCTGGTCTTCAGGTCTCCTCACTGCTGGGGGATCCAGGTGCAGCTCTAGACCAAGAAATGGGAGGATTTTAGAGTGGCTGATGATTTCTCTATCATCTACAGTAAGGAAACATTCTCAGCAGTTTATGCAAAAAGTAACAAAACCGTTGCAGATGACAAAGACTAGGTAACACATATACCATCTTCCAAATACCTACACACAAGCTGAACGATTTTAAACTGTTAGGATCATCGGCTCTAATCACCGTGACATGAGGTCACAATCAAACCGTCAAGCACTAAGCAGACAGTATGTTTCCACTTCTAATCCACTGGTGGAGAGGCACAGATCTTACCCATCAGGGCCCTGCATCAGAAAAGACACAGATGCATC